>VWZE01006346.1:266619-307729 GCA_013396675.1 Eubucco bourcierii | reverse complement strand
TCCCCCGTTCAAGCCTATGGGGGTGGGGTAAGGTACTTGACAGCTACTCCTTTCACATTCCAAACCCCTGGAACCAGAGGTGAGGGGGGGAGCAAAACAGTTTCACACCCCATTCAAACCTTCGGTGGGGCAGGCACTTGGGTGTGCCCCGCCACACTGCTACATGATGAAGAATAACCACATGCAAATGCTCTGACTCTACAGATGTAAAAAGGTTCTGGGCTCACAATAACAAGACAAGAAAGTTAGATTAAAATGGATACAGTTTCCTCAAAACCCCTATGTGTTGTTCACAGTGACATATTTCACAGAAAACTTTTGCAGATTATCAATCCCACAGTCTTTAGCACCTGGACAAGAAGTACCCACAAGAAGCACACAGACCAAAACATCTACTTGATGAATAGGTGACAGCTAATGCAATTTAAACATTGGAACCACTATCAACTTATTCATCATGTAATAGTCCTAGATGGTGTAATGGTCAATATCTGTCTGATTCCATCCTTGCTTCTCCAGGTTTGAAATTGTCCAGAAGAAAGCTTTGGTGCAGGGTGAATTTGAACAAAGGCACCAGTCCACTCTGAAGCACAGGTAAAGGGATTTTTGCAATTTTTTTCCTGCTCCTGAACAAAATAGACCATCTCTTCCTTGCCTAATGTTACCGCTGAAATGTTTTTCAATGCTCTTCAGTACAAAGTCCAAGGAGAAGTGTTAAAACCTCACTACGTGATTCATTTTAATATATGCTAGAATTTTGCAGCCTTGGACAGAAAGCTCAGGAACAATTTATTAAAACTTGCATGGTGGCCCAAAATGAAACAAAAAACTTTATGTAAATCTACTGTTGGAGAGTCTTCTAGAAACATCTACCCTTAGGTCCAGGAAGGAGCCTGGCAGATTGCTTGTCTTGCACGAGTGCTAATGTTGCACCTGGCCAAAATGGTGAAAGTCATTTTAAATGTGTAAAACCCAGAAAATGCAGAGAAGTTTGCAATCAATATTAACTACACTTGTGACTACAGCAAATCTGCAAAGTCTTCCAAGAAAGCAAATGTCCTTCAAACACCGTAACTGCATCTCTTGCAACAAATTATATGTGCATGGGGCCTTTCCTTGGCTCTGGAGTGCCTACCCTACAACTCCCTTGGCCTCCACAATGAACTGGTACCAGACAGCCAGCCTATAGCAAATCATCCACTGCCCACTAGATCTACCTAAGAGAGTGCAAGTTGTCTTGGCCAAAACGACAGTAAGGATCTGGCCCAGCACCATGAGTGATTCCAGATGCTGAAGCCTCTGGCCTGACACTGATCTAATATTACCAAAGTAGACACTGAGTCCCAGGAACAAGGACTGCACCTAAAATTTTCTTCTCACTTCCTGAGTGAGGTACTAGTGGGTTATGACCTGACAGCATCACCTATCAGGCAGACATCTGCTGAACTGGATTACAGCTGATAATAGCTGTTTCTGTGTTCTTGTTCCATTTCCAGAGCAAAACTTAGTATTTTAAGACGCTTGTGTACACCCAATCCTATTCAACCCCATCTAGTCCAATACGATTGTGCTGGTTTGAGCCTAATTGGAATATTATTGAGAGAAATTAGATCATTGGTTGTGAAAAGAAAACAATGACAATGTCTATTGGTTTGCTGAGAGGGATAAAAAGTCAAAACAGAAACAATGTAGGCACTTTTCTCCTGGGACATTGTCTAGTTCACTTCTCTCTGTCTGGACTCTGTATTGCTTGATCTAATCAGCTTTTCTTCTAACCCCCACCTGCTCTGACACCTCACCTTTAATTTCAGCAATCAACACATAAGCTACAGGTTTCCTATTTGTTTATGTGTGGATTCTGAGACAAAAAGGGAGTTGGAAACAGAGGGTGGGGGGTGTTGCCTTGAGCCCTCCTGGACAGCTTGCTTTGTCCAAGAGGGATTCAGGAGTTCTGTATTATTTCTAACTTGTATATAATTGCAAATACTTGTACATATTCATCTTACTTCCAAAACCATCTGAGTTAGTCTGAGTAATTTCAAGTAGTGGGGGGATGTGGGAGTGTGTGTGTGTGGGGAAGGTCTGTAACCCATTACAACAATCCTTTCTAAGATATTACTAGTGCAAAAAAAGCAAAGTCTGGATTCCCCGCCCTGCCCTGTGGGACATATATTCTGAATTCTGGAGATGAATATAGAGTGAATCCATGGAACAACTTAGAGTTTGCTACCACACAGAAATTGCATCATTTTACAGCACATAAACTACATTGGTTTACACTTCCTTTAAGATTTTCAATCAGTGGGCTAAACTGAGAAGGGATAAGTAAGCTCTGTTAAAGGGTTTTGGCAAACAGAGCCCAACAGAGTCTGCCTAAGGAGCTATTTTTAAAAACAGGGTTTAAAATGAGTCAGGATTTCACTTTTCATCTTTTCAAAAGAAGGTGGGGGAAACAGGAAGAAGATTATGGCAAAAATGAGCATCACTGCACTAGATTTCCTCTATGATGTGTGTGGAGGTACCCTCAGATTTACAGCACTCTGCTTAGTAGGGTTTATGTACTCAATACACCTATTCTTGATATTTTTCAGAGAGATGTAGTGCAGTGAACATGACTTTGTAAAAGACACGTGACACAGCAACCAATTTTGGAAGGATAGTGTTTTTTCAGGGAGGCAATGCATATAAAAATGCATCTCCTCACAAGAAGCTGTTCACTTGTGCTGCACTAAGGAAGCCAAATCCAAGTGAGCTCTCCTGAAATGTTGGTGGAAGGGTGTGAGGGAGGACCAGGACACAGTGACTGCTTGAAGAGCATGTCGAAAGTGCTGCTGCACCATGCTGTTGGATGTACTCACATGACTATTCCACTGCTGTGTATGATATCAACCATCTTGTAATTATTAACCTTTCAGACCAAGGTCATTGAGGCTGTAGAGCGAATTTGGCACTCAGAGCTGAGGGTGCTCCCTGTCTGGTCCATGTGCCCCCCCAACACAAGTTACATTCAGGGCAGTTGCCACCATCTCTCACCTTCACAGCCTGTGGCAGGGAACCCAGCTGCAGGGAAGTGGATGAAATGTGACAAAGGCACAGCAGGCTCACTTTACCTAGATCAGCTTCACACAGCAGTGCACATGAGTAAGCAAGATAAGGAGTACAGATCACGGCCTTGAAATCATGTTGGCAGCTACTAATACGAATATATCGCCTATCATCCATACTGACGGCACCATTGGAGGACACTGTCAATGTCTGCACACTTGAAATGTGAAATTGCCCTGGTTTGAAGTGAGTTTTTCTTTCTTCTGTTAACTGGCTCCACTTTTTAAAAGTTTGGGGTTGATTTAAATTACATTTATGCTCCGATAGTGCTCAGAAACCCTGACCAGAACCAGGACTGCATCCTACTGAAACTGTAAGCAAGGACTGGGAGGGTGCCAGCTTAGTTAAAGGTTACTCCTGCCCTTCAAAACTTTCATTACTCTTTTTTTCTTTTTTTTTTTTTTTTACTGGAAAACAGCAATTCTATTTTTAGCCTCATCTCTATTCTATGCACAGTTCATCGGCATGCCACCTGGAATTAATATTTACCTTATTCTCAGCCTCAGTTAAGACGAGCAAGTGTTGTCTGGCCATGCGACCCAAGTGGACCCCAAACATGAAACATTCCCCTTTGTTTCTTGACTTTTCCCTGCCACACAAGACATAAAGCCAAGAAGGTTTCAGTAAAACCCAAGAGCTATGAAGAGTTAAGTGCAGAGCAACAGCACCTCTGTGGTCCTGACAAGAGCACGGAGGAAGGCAGAGGTATGTAACTGCAAAATTCCAAGTTAGAGCTATGTTAGATTTCCTACCAAATCATCTGCATTACAGGATCTCCATTTTCACAAGGTTTCAGGCCAAGAGATGACTGTACATTGGAGTCACTCCCATGATTCAGAAGGCACTTCTGCAGATGGCATGAAGGACACCCAAAAGGCTGAGTAGCATCTGACTCAACCATTCAGTTCATAAAGTACATGGCCTGTTGCTTGTATGAAAAGGAAAATGCTCATCTGGGGAAAACAGCATCCAGCTTTTGAGAAGGGGTGGCTTGGAAGAAGGACCAAGTAGATAACAGAAGTAGCATGTTTGACTACATGCACTTTTCAGTCTGGGTCATATGAAAGCACAGTTATTTTTACCCAATAAACCACGATCCAAGCAAAAAACGTCTTTGTGATTTGACAAGGGAATTGTGACTGACTGTCACTGTTTAGCATTGATGTGCAAGTGCTGCTGAGAGCTAGAAGGGCGCAAAACCTAACATAATAAAAATGACAGTACTTTTAACTCCACGTAGCTCTAATTTCCACTTGAGGCAACCAAGAGTCTTGCCTTCTGGGATATATGAGATGAGGACAATGCAGAGAGTCTAACAACTGCAGAAACAGCAAAAATAAAATCATTACATAGAATTTAACAGTTAATTGGTAGTGCTCACAAAAAAAAAAAAAAAAAAAAGTTGCACTTTCAACAAACCAGCAGACATAAAAAAGGATTCATAATATTGTCAGATCACATCCTGTTGCTTAGAGGCAATGCGATGTGACCTGATGAATCACTCACCAACATAATGCCATTCATCAAAATAAATATCTCCCATTTATGTGAATATATGTCCTTCTCACACATGAACACAAAAGTATACAAAGATGACATAAGTATTTTTGTATCACAGGAAAAACAGGAGCTCTTTTTCTTTTTTCCTGTTTTAAAGGAGGAGGACAAATAATATTGACGTCAAGGTTGGTTAGCAAGGTCTACTGCGTAAAACTGTGCTGGTGAATCAGTACAAAGGCAGTAATGGCTACAGGGACAGTAAAAACATAGCAAGATGACATTTAAAAGAGATCTGTCTTTGTAATTAAACTGCTGATGTGCAAACCTACAACAGAAAAAGCGATCACAGTAATCAGCCCTAAACAAAGACTGAGAACCAGAACAAGCACGTCAATACCTACAGGCAGGGAGTACATTAGAAATGATTGCCACTGCCAGTAATCAGTGCTTGGAAATGCTGAAGTTGTCAAAAAGGCTCTGCATTTGGTGACTGCACTTGCTTATCTATTTTTTCAGAGCTCTCCTCTGTAACTCCTTTCCACTTTCCAGATGAAGGCAGCAGTCCAGAGGAACAGACTTTTAAAAAAATATAATTTAGTACAGATGTCAGCTAAAATAGCTGAATACCAAAGAAGGAGCCTTGACTGTTTAAGAGGGTTTAAGCTCTACCCAACATCTTTGTGTCTGTGGGGAGATTGGACGGAGTATCTGCATTGCTGGAATGCATCCACTGTGAACAGCAGTCAGTGTCCAAAGGGCACAGAGTTATTTATCCTGCTTGCTTGAATCATGGCATTAAGGATGATACATGAATTCAAGGTCAAAGTGGTCTGCCCCTTGCCACTGCTACTAGACCTTTTCTTTTGCTTCTCTGCTAACAACATTCTTTACCAGTGTGGAAGATCAGCTCTTTTAAAATAACATGTCTGAATGCTTTTATCCATATTAACTCTTACTATGTCTCAACCTTTTCCTAACTTTTACCACCACTCCTCTGGGAAGACAGCCCTAGGAAAACATGTGAGAAATAACATAGGCCTTAGAATGCTTTCAAAAGCAGAAGCATAGTTAGTACATCTCCTTCACCCATTCTGGAAATGTGAAGAGTTAATTTTGCAGATGCCTGGGTAAAACATCTGTATTCAACCTGTGCAGCTCCTGCAAGAGCTGTCTCTTGGCAAAGATGCCTGCTGAGCTTAGGTAGAATAAGGGATTCAACGAATACCTGCAAAATCATCTTCTAAAATATTTACACTAGTGGTCCTGTTTTTCATCTTGTCAGAAGCATAAGCAAATGAGAGTGCTCTGGGTTTAAAATATTTCCTTCCCAGAATGCCTTTTCACTTAGTTCAAAGTACTTAATGATAGTATGGGTCTAGTGTCATTTTTCACAGAATCACAGAACATTAGAGTCCAACCCCCCTGCCAAGGCAGGATCACCTAGGGTAGTTCACACAGGAATGCATCCAGGCAGGTTTTGAAAGTCTCCAGAGAAGAAGACTTTCATACCTGGAGTACTGTGTGCAGTTCTGGAACCCTCAGCACAGGAAGGACATGGAAGTGTGGGAGCGGGTCCAGAGGAGGGCCACGAAGATGATCAGAGGGCTGGAGCAGCTCTCCTATGAGGACAGGCTGAGGGAGTTGGGGCTCTTCAGCCTGGAGAAGAGAAGGCTTCGAGGGGACCTGATAGTAGCCTTCCAGTATCTGAAGGGGGCCTACAGGAAGGCTGGGGAAGGATTATTTACAAGGTCCTGCAATGACAGGACAAGGGGCAATGGGTTTAAACTGGCAGAGGGGAGATTTAGACTGGATGTTAGGAGGAAGTTCTTTACAGTGAGGGTGGTGAGGCACTGGAACAGGTTGCCCAGGGAGGTTGTAGATGCTCCCTCCCTGGATGTGTTCAAGGCCAGATTGGATGAGGCCTTGAGTAACCTGTACTAGTGGGAGGTGTCCCTGCCTATGGCAGGGGGTTGGAACTAGATGATCCTTGAGGTCCCTTCCAACCTTACCATTCTATGATTCTATGATTCTATGATCTTGTTGATGCTTATGTGTTCAGTCCTAAAAGATAACCCTCATGTGTATCTATACCAAAGAACAGAGTGATCAATGAGCCACCCAGAAAACAATAATGAGGATGGGAAGAGAGGAAAAAAAGCTTTTTGAAAGTATCACTACATTAATAAACTAATCTCACCACAAAGAAAAGAAGATAAAACCTTGAGATGATCCCAGAGGACAAAGCTACAAGCAGTTTTCATGTTCTTTGAGCATCAGGAACGGAGATTATGGCGCAAGGTCCACCATGGATCCATTCCTGACAGCTTTCCCCTGCTCCACATTTACTCTTTGTGATCTCCTTTGCTCCTTGGCAAGGCACATATCTAAGGCCTTTTTAAAATCAATTGGTACCATGAACAGCAAAATCTCTCATCCTTACCGCTAAAGAGCTCTGTATAAGAAGAGCCTAAAGCACACAATTAACAAGCACATGCACCACACCTTGCACTGCATCTCAGCCAGCAGTCTGAAAAGCAATCAAGTCTCCTCTCAGCCACCTCTAGAGATGAATTTGCCCTGTCATTCCTCATGAGAGACAAAGAGGTTGACCCGGAAATGCCATGTAGTTGACACAAAAATAAGAGTTTTAAACTGAAGTGTCCTTCACTTCAGTCTCTCCAGCTAATTCAGATCAGGTTGTTGTGAATGACAGAGGAAACCTGCTATTATTTTTTTCTCCTGACAGTACAAAGGTTCAAAAAATTACATGCTTCTAATCCCTCATTAGCTGGCGTTTTAAATTCCCAGGCTGTGTAGCTTGTGCTCAAGGAGAAAGTGACAAGAGGAGAGTTATAATCCTTGTGGCAAGCGCTGTCACCAAGTACCTGCTGGGTGATAAATCCACTAGGCTTTTTCAACTAGTTTTTTTTTCATGCTTAAACTTCAGGGATGCTACTCAAAAATAAGGAAAAATAAATGAAAATGACACACGATCTAAAATTCATGGCATGTAGCATGACCTGTTTGTAACAATTGATATGTGATGTGCTCAGTCTTTGGAAAACCCTTCACATCACAGAGTAGAAAAAGCACAGCCTGACAAGCTATATATTTTCCAAAACGTTTTTTTCTTTTTCTCAGAAAACATAGCTTGCAGCACTGCAGCTTGCTTAGAAACTGACCTTCTCTTGTAATGGACACTGAAACAAAGCTCTCTATGAAGATGCCAACACATTAAAATGAAGTTAGTAGACCAGGCATCACATTTAATAATGTCCTCAAATTATCTTAAGTTCAGTATTCAATAGAACCAACTTGCACTCACAACAGGCAGGCCAATTGTAAACAACTGAATTTTACAAATAAAAAGGAAAAGTAAAAATCCAAGATAATATCATCAAGCACATTTTAGCATGTTAAGCTGATAAGCATTATGTGATTCACAGTATTTCATATTCCATTGCAATTATCACGCATTTAGTAAAAGTCATGGTGTCATAAGCAACATGACACTCACTGTGCACATTATCATCAGGCCAACACAGAATGGAGTCTAGTATAGAATCATAGAATCATAGAATGGTAAGGTTGGAAGGGACCTCAAGGATCATCTAGTTCCAACCCCCTGCCATAGGCAGGGACACCTCCCACCAGTAGAGGTTATTCAAGGCCTCATCCAATCTGGTCTTGAACGCATCCAGGGAGGGAGCATCCACAACCTCGCTGGGCAACCTGTTCCAGTACCTCACCACCCTTACTGTAAAGAACTTCCTCCTAACATCCAGTCTAAATCTCCCCTCTGCCAGTTTAAGCCCATTGCCCCTTGTCCTGTCATTGCAGGACCTTGTAAATAATCCTTCCCCAGCCTTCCTGTAGGCCCCCTTCAGATACTGGAAGGCTACTATCAGGTCCCCTCGAAGCCTTCTCTTCTCCAGGCTGAAGAGCCCCAACTCCCTCAGCCTGTCCTCATAGGAGAGCTGCTCCAGCCCTCTGATCATCTTTGTGGCCCTCCTCTGGACCCGCTCCAACACTTCCATGTCCTTCCTGTGCTGAGGGTTCCAGAACTGCACACAGTACTCCAGGTGGGGTCTGACGAGAGCAGAGTAAAGGGGCAGAATCACCTCCCTTGCCCTGCTGGCCACGCTTCTCTTGATGCAGCCTAGGACTCGGTTGGCTGTCTGGGCTGCATGTGCACACTGCAGGCTCATGTTGAGCTTTTCATCAACCCAGACTCCAAGGTCCTTTTCCTCAGGGCTGCTCTCCAGCCATTCACCACCCAGCCTGTATTTGTGCTTGGGATTGTGCCTACCCAGGTGCAGGACCTTACACTTGGCCTTATTGAATTTCATGAGGTTGGCCTGGGCCCACCTCTCCAGCCTGTCCAGGTCCCTCTGGATGGCATCCCTGCCCTCTAGCAAGTCGACTGTGCCACACAGCTTGGTGTCATCTGCAAACTTGCTGAGGGTGCACTCCATTCCTCTGTCCATGTCACTGACAAAGATGTTAAACAGCACTGGTCCCAGCACTGACCCCTGAGGGACACCACTTGTCACTGGTCTCCAGGTGGACATTGTGCCGTTGATCACCACTCTCTGGGTTCGACCATCCAGCCAATTCCTTATCCAGCGAGTGGTCCATCCATCAAGTCCATGTTTTTCCAGTTTGGTGACCAGGATGTCATGTGGGACAGAGTCAAATGCCTTACTCAGGTCCAGGTAGATTCCATCAGCTGCCCTTCCCTTGTCCACTGTCGCTGTGACTTCATCATAAAAAGCCACTAAATTTGTCAGGCAAGATCTGCCCTTGGTGAAGCCATGCTGGTTCCCACCAATCACCTCTGCTTTGTTTTCCATTTGCCTTAGCAGGACTTTCAGCAGGATCTGCTCCATGATCTTGCCAGGCACAGAGGTGAGGCTGACTGGTCTGTAGTTTCCAGGGTCATTCTTTTTACCCTTCTTGAAGATGGGTGTTATGTTTGCCCTCCTCCAGTCAGCAGGAACTTCACCAGTCTGCCATGACTTTTCAAACATGATGGACAGCGGTTTGACAACTTCATCTGCCAGTTCCCTCAGGACCCGTGGGTGGATCTCATCAGGCCCCATGGACTTGTGCACATTCAGGTTTCTTAGGAGAAGTACCAAGCTGATGATAGAAGTTACTAGAATTTCGACTCAGAATCTCCTGTTTGACTCAATCCAGGGAAAATATGTTAGGAAGCTTATGTGGTTTTCAGATATAATCACAGAATCACATTGAAAGGAACCTCTGGAGGCCATCCAGTCCTATGACCTTTCTCAACCAGGGCCACCTAGATCCAGTTGCCTAGGACCAGATGCAAACAGTACGCACAGTTCAGTGGAAAATAAAATACATTGCATTCCCAAACATACATTTATCTACCATACTGGTAGAATTCAAGTGGCAACAAGGTCACCTTCCTCAAGCTGGGCTATCATCTCCCTTTGACCTTGCTTGTGAGCAGCCTGCCCTTTGGGGAGCAGAGAATGTTAATCACCTGTATGGGTTGATGTTCTCCCTCATTGCTTAACATGGCAATGAATGTGTCAGATATCAGCGACTTCTTTTCCTTATTGAAATGATCTTATCATCAGGGACTGAACAGTGCAGGTTTTCTCATGGACCACTATTCCACCCACATATCCTTCAGTTTTGTTTTTGCCAGCCTGGGTTGGAAAACTCCGAACTCAGAGTTTCTGAAGGTCAAAGAGGATTTTGCAGGCATTGTGCAAGAACTGGGTAACATAAATTGAAGCTTTTACACTTCACATACAACAGTTTCAAATACCTAGTGGTTTAGATAGATAAGTTTTGCCAACTGATGTATCATCCCTGTAGAAATCAACAGAAACATCTTACAGAGTACCTTGCACCACAGAATCTTCAAGCTCTCTGCAAAGCAAAAGCAAAACACGCAAACATAATAACATCAGCAGTGCTTGGGAGCAATTTCAGTGTACTCTATGGTACAGTGTACCCTTTTTACGTCCTCTGATTAGTCAGCGATTAGTCAATTATCCCCTTGAAAAGCCTTTTTTTTTTTTTTTAAGATACATAGCTTTATGGCAATTACAAATAGACTTTTTAATTTCTGTCATTTCAAAAGGTCTCAAATCTCTTCATAGCATGAAGACTGGAACCAATATAGATAGGTCTGGAAATCTGCTGATACTGACTGCTGTAAGTAAGGTATGCACAACTCTCTTTGACAAAACGATAACCAAGTTTCAAAGCACCTCTCCTTGCAGCTTCTAGACTCCTGAGGAACGGATCATGAAAGGAAAACAAGAGTCTCTAATGAACCAGGTTGGGTGGAAGGCTTACTGCTGCAATGGTCAGTGAATGATGACTGTAGCAGCAAGTTAAAATATGTACTGTCAGTAAGACGGTGTCTGAGCATTCCCCTGCAGGATTACTCCAACACTACAGATGGCAAGAGGATCTGAAAATAGAAGACTCTGAGGGAGATGCATATATAAATGTACACACACACACATATATATGTAAAATATATTCGATCGTTATTCTGTTGCATAATTGGATTATTCTATGCACATTAATACAGTCCCTGAGTCATTACATTGAAATCAGAACTGTTCATGTAGTAGAGTGTTACTGATTCAGAGTAATTTGCAGAAAATGCACAGAACAATAATATCAAGAATCCAACTTGGTTTTACAAAATAGCCACCAAAGAATCAACTGTAGTAGTGTTCATGAAGCAATTTTCTGTTCTTGTCTAAACATGTGCCTTTCATCCGATGAAAGGTTTCTCTCAATACTGACTAAATACCCTCTGAAGTCCACAGGAAGACTTTGGTGGTCCTTCCACTGAATAGATCACTTTTTTGGACTAAAGAGCACTGACATGCATCAAGTCTATAGTCAGAGATTTAGAGGAGGGCAGTTGTTTCCCATAGATGATAGTTCATTGCAATCATTTCGGTAACACAATCACAGAGTCCTCTTCACAGGTCAGTGGATGATGAGGTTTCTTCATGAGCACTTTTCACTTCACTGAGTAAAACGGTCACCAAAAAGATGGGCTGGGATTCATCTGAGACACAACTATGTCTGAGACAGTCACCTCATGCTCCTTTTTAAGTCAGTTCAGATAGACAAGCACTTTCTGAGGATGATTCAGCTGATCTGATTTATGTGCCTGCCTCAGGATGGCATTTGTTGCCTCCACTATTTGAAGGATGCTTACTTTTGACTGTAAAGTGACTGTCTAAAGTCTATTGCAAGTCATTTTGGTTACTTAACAATGTGGTGACTAGCAACAATAGACAGCACAGCTTGCAGTTTGTGAATAGTTACCATGTGGCACATTACAAATCCCCAGGGGATCTTGGCTCTGTAAGTCAATCCAAAGGGAAGAGACTCTCAAATACACAAAGTACTGGTCTTTGACAAAACAATGTTAATTGATTTGCAGAAGGGTTAAACAGAACACTTGCACTCCTGCAGCACAGCAGTGGAGATCAAAGCTCAGAGCTTTCCTGACAAATTGAAGATATACTTTAAAAAATCCTCAAAAAATAAAACAAAAAAAATACTGCTCCTATCTAGAAAGAAATGTAAGTTACCTAGTTAGGAATGATCATTAACAAATACAAATTGGAAATTATTAGTTATGCAGCCGCTGTGCTAGAGTGATCTAAAGATTAGTGTAGAGCAAGAGATGAACATGAATGAAAAATGCCCAGTCTCTTGTGAAAAAGACATAAAATAAAAACAGAATTGTAGCTTGAAGATGCAGAAGGTAACGAGCACTGTGATTCAGAATGAGGTGAACAGAGCAACAGAAACAATCAGAGGTCTATAAAATATATCATATAAGGAAAAACTGAATGAAGTGTGATTGTTTACCCAGAAGACTGAGTGGAACATAATACAGCTTTCAAGAATGTAAAAAGAGAGAGAAAGAGACCAATCTTTCCCAAATCTACCTTGGGTTGAATATAAAAAAAAACCAAACAAACAAAGAAACAAAAAACCCCAAACCCAAACAACAACAACAAAAAACAAACAAACAAACAAACAAACCCAAAAACTTGCAGAACAGAAGATCCAGAGAACAGACAAGGAAAAAGTATGTAGCATTAAGCACAGTACAAGATTAAAACATAAGGAAGACTTTGCCACCAGAGATCTTCATGAGAATGGTGGTCAGGCATTGGAATGGGCTGCCCAGGGCAGCAGTTGAGTTACCAGCCCTGGATGTGTTTTAAAGTCATCTGGATGCGGTGCATGGGGCTATGGTTTAGGGTGATGCTTGCAGAGTAGGGTTATCGTAGATCCTGAGGGTCTTTTCCAACCTGAACATTTCTGTGATTCTGTGATGTCTGACCTAAACATGGCAAAAGCATAGGAGAAGGCTGGAAGAAACAATCACCTGCCTCATGGGTCTTTTTCAGGTTTCCACACTGCTCAGAGTGTGTGGTCCCTTTCATAGATAATCGGTATTAAATTACAGTCTTCTCTTGGACATTTGTTAGAAGACAGCATAGAAAGAGACAACTTCTCTGAGAAGCAGAGCTCACTGTGGGATGTTCATGGTATAATGAGCAATAATAAGTCCCTTGTGACAGGACTACCAGCATTGCACAGGATCTACCCCTATTCACCAGGTCCTTCATGGAGAGTGTGTCACAACCTCAGACACTTCACCTACAGAGATTACCTCAGGTCACTGCTTCTGCTACTGATAAAACTTCCATTGGTTCTTGACTAAAGCAGAATTCAGATAAATAACCACCACAAAGCATATAGTGACAGATCCCACAGTTCTGAAATAATCAGTTCAGAAATAGCTTGGATCACCAAAAAGGGTAAAAAAACCAACCAAACAAACAAAAAAACAAACAAACAAACAAAAAAACCCCACACACAAACACAGTACAAACAGACGGAAAAAAAAAATCTGAAGTGTTATTTGACACGTCTCCCTTAAAATATGACAGGACTTTTGAAATACAATGTTAACTGCATACATTATCACATAGTAAAGGGATGAAGATATAAATATTTGGGTTATTTTAAAAGTCTCTGCTGGAGAGGCATTTCTTACTGAAAATCGTCAACTTCGCATTATTAGATTCTGTGATGGTTTGGGAGTTACTTGCACCCCCACCCCCCAAATTCACCAGATTAGACTCAGTTGGCTGGAAGTTACAGCTTAGCACATTTTACAAGCATACATATGTACAATATACAAATATTTACAACTAAATACAAGTTAAAAGTAATGCAGAAACACACAAATCCCTCCTGAAATAGTCAGACTGTCCAGGGCTTTCAAACAAAATCTCTCCCCCTCTGTGTCTCTTCTTTCCCTCCTCTTAGAAAACAACCACAGAATCATAGACTCATAGACTGGGTTGCAGCTCAAGCCAGAGCAAATCTTGCAAGCCATCTCCATAATCACAGCTTGAGAGATTGCCCTCACCCATCACAAACATCCCTGTTCCAAATAGGGGAAAACGTGTTGGAAAAGAATAATTTTTGGCTGTTTTGCTAACTCTTATTATCACCTGGAAATAAACAGAGCCTAGTCAAGTGCGTTATCATGAACCGTAAGCCATAAACCAGTCTGAAAGAAAGCCATAAACCTGTCTGACACTGTGACCATTCTTCCCTAGCTGCATTTCCTATTCCAGCATGTCTGTACTAGTAGTTTTACCAGGTGTACAAACTCTGCTGCAGTAGTTTGGCCCTTTTCTCACCACTAGAAGTACAGAAATGTGGACCATTAGCTAATCTTTAACTTCTAATCAAGTTTGTAGGCAATCCAGTGAATTATTCAGCATCTCCTATGGCAGTAACTTATCATAAGAAGCAGTAGAGCTCAGCTGGATCAACACCAGCTGCAACACAGGAGGAACAGTCATTCTGGATTTCAGGAAGCACAGAAGAGTGCCACCTCAAGGAGTTTCTCTTGACAAAACTAGAGGAGCAGTCACAGTGACTAAGATGGTTTCAGGCATTGGCTTAGCCTAACAGACAGCTATGAGGATAAGTGTGGGACTCCTACGAAGAAAGACTGAGAGAACTAGGGCTGTTCAGCCTGAGAAGAGAAGGCCGAGAGGGGATCTTATCAATGTCTATACCCACATCTGAGGGATAGGTGTCAAGATCACAGGATCACAGGAAGTCAGGAGTTGGAAGGGACCCAAAGAGGTCATTGAGTCCAACTCCCCTGCCAGAGTAAGACCATACAATCTAGCTCAGATCACAGAGGAACGCATCCAAATGGGTCTCAAAAGTCTCCAGAGAAGGAGACTCCACAGCCTCTCTGGGGAGCCTGTTCCAGCGTTCTGTGACCCTTACAGTAAAGGTCCCCTTTGTGTTGAGGTGGAACCTCCTGTGCTGCAGCTTCCATCCACTGCTCCTTCTCCTGTCACAGGGAGCAAGTGAGCAGGGCCTGTGCCCCTGCTCCTGACCCCAGCCCTCAGATATTTATAAAGTTATTAAATCCCCTCTCAGCTCTCCAGACTAAAAAGCCTCAGGTCCCTCAGCCTCTCTTCATAAAGCAGTGCTCTCCCTCCAGTGAAGACACCCTGCCTCTTTGCAACACACCATCCCACTCTAGGCAACAGAGAGGATCCGCTGACCTTCAGACTCCAAATGGTATCACCCATCACCATTTCATGGTTATAAGGAATTTTGTTCTGGATTTTAATTCACAATTTCCTTGTAATATTTTTTTTTTCTCTAGAAAGGTGTGTTAATCAAGCTGTATGATTAAAAGGTTCACACTGTAATGACTGATACTGTTTCAGGAAAATAATGAGGTATAAAAGACCTGAAATCCTCCATCATTTCATATTCCATACCCTGCCCATTCTGGAGGCTGCAGATCACACTATGTGCTCCCTGCAATGTAGCAACACGGACCATGAATGCCCCTTTACCTCCCAAAGATTTAAGCTAATGTCAAAAGCAGTGATCTCCACACATGAACCAAAAAAAATCCCAGCAGTGTGATGGTTGTACCTCAGCTGACCTTGCAATGCAGGGTTTCTCACCTCTGGGTTGCCTCACTACTTAATCACTGCAGATTGTACAGTAGGGGATATATATCTACTATTTCAAAACCATATAACCACAGGAAAATAATTCAATAGCTGGTACGCTTTTCCTGATAAATGCAAAGACTTTACCCCATAGGTTAGTGGTCTGGTGTAATGTGAAACAGGTGAAGTTACAGGCCCCATCCTATTGAGCCAGGCCAAATTTCCAATGTGTTGACTTGCATTGCATCTAGAGCCTGGACTGCATCCAACCAGCTCTCCAGTCTCCCCTGAGCTCCTCCAAGGGGCAATAAAGAGGCAAGTGATTCAAACCCCTTGTCTCCATGAAGTCAAGCTTCATCTTGCCATTAGGGTTTCCTGCCCCTCTACTCTGCCCTGGTGAGGCTACATCTGGAGTACTGTGTCCAGTTCTGGGGGCCCCAGTTCAAGAGGGACATAGAACTGCTTGAGAGCCCAGCACAGAGCCAATAAGATGATTAAGGGAACGGAGCATCTCTCTTACAAGGAGAGACTGAGGGAGCTGAGGTTCTTTAGTTTGGAGGAGACTGAGGGGTGACCTTATTAATGCTTATAAATATGTAAAGGGTGAGTGCCAGGAGGATGGAGCCAGGCTCTTCTCAGTGATGCCAAATGACAGGACAAGGGGCAATGAGTGGAAGGTGAGGCATAGGAAGTTTCATGTAAACATGAGGAGGATGTTTTCCCCTGTGAGGGTGACAGAACACTGGAACAGGCTGCTCAGGGTGGCTGTGGAGTCTCCCTCTCTGAAGATATTCAAAATCCACCTGGACGCATTCCTATGTGATCCAGCATAGGTAATCTGCTGTGGAAGGGGGGTTGGACTGGATGAGTTTTCAAAGTCCCTTCAGTCCCTGACATTCTGTGATTCTGTGATTCAATCACAGCTACACTACACAGTGGCCAGCTCCGATCTTCATAAAACACATATCTGTATTGACTCATCACCAGAAAAGCGTCAGATTTTCACATTAATTTGTGCAGAGACACAGAGTCTCTTCTACTTTGTGGTTTTATGGTGTGGGATCCTGATAGGTGACGACTATGGCTCACTCTTGCAAGGTGCCTAAAGACCCGCCAAATTCAGTTGACACTGAACAGTTTCTGCTGCTAGCAGAATGCAGCCTTTAATGCAAGGTTTTACAATCATTTGTCTTAAGGTTAAATAAAGGCTAAACGACCATTCAGGTAAGTCTTCAAGAAATAAAGTCCTGTTTCAGATTCTGATTCCATGTACCCTCAAAAATCTAAAGCATAGAAACAAAAAAAGTGCAAAAAACAATACTATTGTTTAACTGGTGTTTGTAGTGCAGTCTAAAAAATGTCCAGTGCACTTTTTCTTGGAAATAATAGGTACATGTTATACATCTGCATCATATAATGTATGTTTATGATCCATAGTATACATTTATTATCTAAAATGTGTGCGTGTGTTTATGCACATACACACACCTGGAAAGTCTAGAAGTCAGAAAAGAGCTTCCTGCTTCGTGTGCTATGAATCTTATTAAGATCATAGCAACAACAAAAAATGTAAATATAGACTGTGCCTAAACAGAACACAAACTTCAGCAGAACAAGTTCCAGCAAACCCAGCATCTTTGGGAGAAAATAAGTGCCTTCAAATCCAAATTAAGTTCATGACAAAAAGTTAACTGCTTCACCTAAATATGATCACAGCTATCACTGAAAAGATGTTCACAGCTGCACAAGTCACAAGACAAAATCTAAATAACTATTCCAAGCTTAGTAAGAGATATGAGAATGCATATATGAAAAAAACAAACAAACAAAACCAACAAAACAAAACAAAACAAACAAAACCCCACACACACAAACAAAAAACAAAAAAAAACCACCCAAACCAAACAGGAAACTACTGTAGACTCTCCATTGGCCATTTATGAATTTTCTGTATCTCTTATAGATACAGTATAAAGTGTTTCCTTGAAAATAGGACTTTCCTTCTTGATGCATGATGTTTCAGGCTTAGTTTCATTATCAAAGTGTTACATTTTGTTCTTTGAAAAAAGCATGGTGTCCTGGACCATTCACAGATGCTTTAGCTAGACTCTTCTTACGCTGCCAACATGAAAGTTTAGAATATGTGGCCAAGAATCTGTGATAATTTCAAGAATGTTTGTGGGTTTCAGATAAAGAATACCTGGCATCATCACAAACTAACAGCAAGATGATTTGTAAGGCCCCTCTCTTTGTGTGGCTAAAGGGATTACTGACCACACAGATGTGAAGTTTTCACCTCGAAAATTGGAAGATATATTTCTGAGTGGAAAATATCCCATATTTATTATGTGCCATTTTCTGGTGCCTTCCTTAGAGGCATCTGGTACTAGATCACAGCATGATTCTGGACTATGCTGATCTTGGTTCCCATCCAATCTGGCAGCTCTTGGGTTCTGGCAGTTTTTTGCTCCCCCTCCTAGCACTGTGCAACTGCTGCTTTCACTGCATTGTGTGGGAGAGAGTAGTTCTTCCTGAAAAATTAGCCAGCTCTTCATGTTGAATCTGTTGCAGTGTCAGCCCCCTCTCCGGTAGGGTAAGGAAATTATTTCAGTGTAACTGTTAATGATCCCACAAGATCAAGTGCTATAAACCACATTCCTAGAAATATGTTACTTTCAAGTGTAAAACATCCAGGCACACCTTCATCATTCTCCCTTATGTAAAATGGTGTTATGATGCTGAGACTAGGACTTCTTTCTCCTGTTCATGCTCTTTCACGTGTCTTGTAAGGTGTTATGCTGCCAGTCATGAAACCAGCCACTGGCAAATTATATGGGGTGCTTAGCTTCATTTCCTGTGCTGACAGCACAGACTGATGTATGCTTGTCTTGCTGGGTGCTTTGGGTTTGCTGGTAAAGCTGGCTGAACTGGGGTTCTCTGTTTCAGTTCACTTCTTAACTTTTTTTACCTTTCAGTTTTTAACATCATTCCAAACTGATTTACTGTAAAGAAATGAACAAACAGGCATGCATAGATGCTGATAAAGAACAGACCTTTATGCTGTGGTTAACAGCTATTCTTCAGATGTTTTGCTCATAAGCATGCAAGACCGAAATGCATTTAAGAAAAGCATCTCCTGATGCCCATCCCCAAAATGCCAGTTGTATGTCTAGAGGTCAGGTTGCTTAAACATATGTCCTCTTCTCTTGGCAAGTGATACCTTTCAACTTCAATCTCCTTACAAGGGAGATTGCTTATTGGTATGTTAAGACATTAATACACGACTATCTTGAAACAAAGTTTGATATTAATCCATTAAAAACGTGTGTGTAACTACCAGTTTTCCAGCTTAGTGGGAGGTAAGAGTCCATCCAAACTGTGCAGGAAATCACAGGTACAGTACATAGTGTCTCACTTCAGCACTCTGTAGGAAATTCTTTCTCCATTCACCTAGGATGAGCCTGCCTGGGTATTTCACAGATTGTATCAGGTTGGAAGGGGTCCTCAAAGCACATTTTGTCCAATACCCCTGCAGTGAATAGGGACACCTCTAACTAGATTAGGCTGCCCAGGTCCACATCAAGTCTGATCTTGAATGTCTCCAGGGATGAGGTCTCAACCATATCCCTAGACAACCTGTTCCAGTATTTTACCACTCTCATTGTAAAGAATTTCCTCCTTACGTCCAACCTAAATCTACCTTGCTCCAGTTTAAAACATTTGCCCTCAGCCTATCACCATTAAATCTTATAAGTTTGGTAATATGAAACTGGGATTTTATTCTTTTATATAGAATATAAGAATCCCTGCCATCAGACAGAACACTCTTCAGGTCACATGGACCTGTATACCTTCAGGTTCATTTGATAGTTTT
Organism: Eubucco bourcierii; assembly: GCA_013396675.1. Classification (NCBI taxonomy): domain Eukaryota; kingdom Metazoa; phylum Chordata; class Aves; order Piciformes; family Ramphastidae; genus Eubucco; species Eubucco bourcierii. The sequence goes on along the minus strand of VWZE01006346.1, from coordinate 288,214 downwards.
GAACCTGGTCTTCTCTTACAGTGGGCAAATCTTCATTCTCCCAGTCTCTGGTCTTGCCTACATTTGGTTTGTGTGGTTTAAAGTACCTCAGCCTTCTCCACACCCTGTGTGGCCAGGTCCCTGGGTGATGAATGTAGCAACCCCATCACATAATGGAATTCCAAAAATGCAGAGGGCAGAGAATCTCCAAAGTCTTCTCAGTAGTCGTTTATTACTGCGTTGACGAATCCCTGGCACTACAGAGTGTTAAGAATCTCATTTACAGATGAAGCAACTAACAGAATCTTAGAGTCCCTTGCAGAAGAATTCCCAGAAGTTCTTAACAGATGGAGTAGCTAACAGCAGCAGAAGTCCTGAGCAGCATCGCTACACCAAAGCCCTAGCCAAAATCCCCAACTGAAGTATCTCTTGTTCAAAGTACTTGATTTTTATATACTTTCCTCTCTTACACTCAACCAGTAAAATCCAACCGCCTATATAAACTAAAGTACGCTCCCAGTGAAAGATGCAGGCATGGCAGTAGGGTTGGCAGTGGTTTTGTTCTTTGCAGTGTGTCAGCTAAAGTGTTCTTACCCTGCAGAGCAGCAGCTGCAACAAAGTGCAACAAAGTTTTGGGGAACTTTTTGACACTGAGAGAGATATTCTCAAAAGATTAAACACTGTGCATTTTGCTAAGACAAGGCCTGTGACACAGATTCATATATTCCAACTGACCTCATCGCACCTCTGATTTCCTAAAGAGTCAGTTTATTATTTTTTCCAATAATTTGATTGAACCATCCTGCAGATCTTTGGCATTTGCTGTCAATTCACTATAATAAAATATATTTACTTAATACAGTAAGTCATAAACTTTGATGTATATGGGATCTGTTGTTTCTCATTTTAAGGATGTATCCTAAACTTTTGGAATATACTATGAAATAAATTTAAATAGTATTTAGTTGTTTGATTCAGAGGCACCTGGACAGGCTGGAGAGGTGGGCCCAAGCTAACCTCATGAAATTCAACAAGGCCAAGTGTAAGGTCCTGCACCTGGATAGGCACAATCCCAAGCACAAATACAGCCTGGGTGGTGAATGGCTGGAGAGCAGCCCTGAGGAAAAGGACCTTGGAGTCTGGGTTGATGAAAAGCTCAACATGAGCCTGCAGTGTGCACATGCAGCCCAGACAGTCAACCAAGTCCTGGGTTGCATCAAGAGCAGTGTGGCCAGCAGGGCAAGGGAGGAGATTCTGCCACTTTGCTCTGCTCTTGTCAGACCCCACCTGGAGTACTGTGTGCAGCTCTGGAGCCCCCAGCACAGGAAGGACATGGAAGTGTTGGAGAGGGTCCAGAGGAGGGCCACAAAGATGATCAGAGGGCTGGAACAGTTCTCCTATGAGGACAGGCTGTGAGAGTAGGGGCTCTGTAGCCTGGAGAAGAGAAGGCTTTGAGGAGACCTTATAGTAGCCTTCCAGTATCTGAAGGGGGCCTATAGGAAGGCTGGGGAGGGACTATTGACAAGGTCTTGTGATGACAGGACAAGGGGCAATGGGTTTAAACTGGCAGAGGGGAGATTTAGACAGGATGTTAGGAGGAAGTCCTTTCCAGTGAGGGTGGTGAGGCACTGGCACAGGTTGCCCAGGAGGTTGTGTCTGCTCCCTCCCTGGAGGTGTTCAAGGCCAGGTTGGAGGAGGTCTTGAGTAACCTGTACTAGTGGGAGGTGTTCCTGCCTATGGCAGGGGGTTGGAACTAGATGATCCTTGAGGTCACTTCCAGCCTTAACCATTCTATGATTCTATGATTATCTTTCTCATTATCTCTGTATACATTTTTTTTCTAATGTCAACTAAGAAATCTTTGCTTAATATACATTTATTATCTTTCATATTGAAAAGCAATTTCAGATCCTTTCAATGATGTGATGTAGGGGGGATATGCCTCAACATTTCTATGCAGTCCTGTTAACAAAATAAAATAACTCTTAATAATTCTGAAATTCCTTTGCTAGTAAGGAAAAGCTATTGAAAAACTTTCATGCAGAGGTTTCAAGGTCAAATGATGACTTCCCCACAGGATGTTTTCATGATTGGAGACAGGCAATTGTGTGGAAGTAAATATTCATTCTCTTTCTCCAGTTTTATTGTTGTCTTAAAAATAATCATACAATGGATGATTTTTCCCTTTCAACTCTTTAGCAAAAATCTATGAAAAGCATTTTGACATTTAGTGGTTTGAGGAATCATTGACCACAAAATAAAAGTGGGCATTTTTCAGTGAACCCTTTAATTGCTTTCTCAGTCAGAAAAAAAGAATGGATCTATTTTGTCAATACCTCCATTTTCCACTGAATTATTTTAAGTGTTGATGAATATTAGAAAATAGTACAATTTAATTTCCTTTCATGATCAAGTAATAGTTATGTGAAGATCTACAGATATTCAGAGACATCCAGTATTCTACAATGCACTTTTCTTGCTTCTACAACAGTCTTGAGTTGATTTTAGCAGGAAAAAAAAATGCAAGAGTTTAATTCTTATTTTTCAGTCTACATTTGCAGACTTTTATCTGATGGTCTGTTGTGATATGCCTAAATAGGCCAGAACATGTCCTGGTTTGCCCAGACATGTTTTTCTGCTCTCCTTCCTTCTGCTGATGGGAGAAGCAACTGCAGGAAAGAGGACAAAGTACCTGGAGCCACTGAGTCTAGGGACCCTAGCTTGCCCAGTCCTGTTTTGCTCCTGTTTACATCCTGTGGTGAACAAGGTACACACACTTGGCTTGTGCGTGTGCAAGGCCTATGTTTTTTTCAAATTTGGGTAAAGCAAGCCTAAGGATTCCCCTAATATGGTTGAGTTTGGCTCTCTGCCATTCTGATCGGCTATTCCGTGTCCAAAGGCCCGTTAGTCTCAGGTTGTATTGATAAAAAGAGACAAGCAGGTAACACAACATGCTCTGACATTGTATTTGTGCTTGCCTGCTGATGCTACTGCCACTGTTTGCTTGTTGCTAGCTACTGTTACTGCCATTGCCTCTGCTTTAATGTGCTCTCTGCTTCTGGCAGTGATTCCGCCATTGCCTTCTGCAGAATTATGCTATGCTAAGCTATAAACTAGCTCCGCTGCAAAGTAACAAACCCTAGTACTCTGGGTTTCTCTGCCTGGAAACTGCCTGCTTCAAGTTTACCAGCAACAGGCATAAATGCCTCCACGTGACAGGCCTGCACAGCCAGCAGGACATCCATGCTAAGACTGCACATTGCAAGACATCCTGCCTACACCTGCTAGGACGAAGAGCTCTGGAAGGGCCATGCAGATCATACAGATAAATTAGGATCAGGTTAGAGACTGTCTGCCTCTTTCCCCAGCACCCTGTGGAGTCTGGGAATAATCAGCCTCAGCGGCTGACAAGGCATTGATGGAACTCCCTCAAAGTGTTTGGGTGCTGTCTGAAGCTGTAGCTAACCCTGCGAGTTGGGGGCTGTTTTTTGTGAGTAAATATTCAATGCCTGCCTATAAGAAATTCTGTAACAAGAAATTCTGTAAGAAGATTCTACTGTGCCTTTCTGCCTTAGTAGCAGTCCCCAGGTGGGCAAGAGGCATAACTGAAACTAAGAACCTCGTTCCAGTTTTAAGTTTAATGCTTGCATTTGCTAGTTATTTCTTAAAGTATTCTAGTTTTGTCTGTTCCCTGTGTGTATAACTATCCAAACCATGCATTTCAAACATTGTAAATAAGTTTCCTGGCAAGATTTAAAGTTAATAAACAATTTTCATAGTTATGACCAATCTTTGGCTGGATAGCAAAATTAATATCATTATTAATTCGTAACACACTTCTGGTTTTACTGCCTAATGCAAAATATCTTTTTAGATTCAAGGGAGTATCTTTCTCTACTGATGAGATGAAAGCATTGCAGTCATTATCACGGTCACGATCCACACAAGGAGGTCATTCAAAGAACCAGGAACAATACTTGGGCACAAAGTTAGGTGGTTATCACTTTGACAGCTCTGTACCTCTGTGTGTGTGTGTGTGTGTCCGTTAAGAGATTAACCCCCAAATTTTGTTTCACAATGCTACTGTTTACTCCCTGATGATATACATGATGGATCTTCTTTAGCTAAGAAAAGTTGAAGTACTCAGATAATACTGGTTGTAATTCTTTTGGGTAGAATTCAGCTCTCCTGTAAATTCATCCCAATGCATCACTTTATGTTTCACAGCCCAGAAAAAATTAGGATGTACGCTTTGTGACTATCTGTAAATCATCATGATGATTGAGATCAGTACATACAACTTTATGTAAAATAGAATTGCTAAGAAGATAGAACAGCCTTCAGCAAACATAACTCAGAATTCTCTCCAGAGGGATTGCTTGCACTACTTCTCTTAATCATTCCTCAATCACTTCTCAATCATCTTTTTCTGGCTAGGTTCTTCAATCTTCACACTGCACACTTCCAGCAAATTCTCTGTGAGTCACTCAAATTAGGCTTATGTGAGAGTGTTTCCCTCAGGTTTCTGTGGTCACTGTGATTCAGTCCTGGTTGGCATGATAAGCTCCAAGGCAAAACTTCTGTCTGTGTAGTTCTGTCACAGTGCCCAGAGGCTTTCCCCCCACTATAGCCTTAGTGCTAAAAGTGCTCCTCCTGCCAGTACAGAACAGCTCATAAAAGTTCATTATCCCTTTTTAAAGTTGCTACATTTGCATAAAGATTTCTACAGAGTACAGGTGAGTGGTCTACCTGGGAATGATCAAGACCAGGCCAGAAAGAGCTAATGCATTATTGGACTTAAAATCCTTTTTCTAGATTCAACTTATCTTGCAATGAAATATATAGCGTTCATGTGCAGCAAGCATTTGTAGGCTAAAAGAATGCACTCTGTAAGTCTTTCTTCTGAATACAATTTCATTAGTGCTATTGATAAATTGTGTAATAGAAACACAAAACCATGATTGTGATTCTCCACACTGATGTACTTTTCAGTGATGCCAAAGGACAGCTCAAGGAGAAAAAACAAAACAAAACAATCAACCAACCAAAACAAAACATTTGAGATTTTTCTTTTGTTTTTCTTATGGCCCTGGGTTTCGGTACTCCATAAACAAGGTTTAATCAATGTATTGTTTATCAGGGCTCTGCAAAAGTTAGGTTGCATCAACCCACACTTTACATGTGCAGCAGATGAAGTGATGACTCAGAGAAAAAATGGAGAAGTACTCACTCTCAGGTACTCTTCAAAAAACAAAGGCCAGACTTAAACTAAGTAATCCAACGAGTCTGCACATGTTCTGCATAGCTCTAACTAGAAATCAAGCATGAGAAAAGGAAGTCCCAAGATACTCTGCACATCCCAAGAAAGGGATGCACAGAGTAGCACTTCCTTGGGGTCTCTCAGGGTCACGGCCGCATGCCAATGAGGGCAGATGCTCCAACATGGGACAGTTCACAGAGCAAACAATTAACTCCTAATTTAGGCCATCATTGTTTGGTATTCATTTTTAGTGATGAGCTTAACAGTCCTAATCTAGATTTCACTGTACCAAGAAACAGGATGCAGCAGTCAAAATGGATACCATGATAGGTCATGGTGATCTCACTGTGTTTTCTGGAAAAAGAGAGTCCTCATGAAGTTTTCAAGCACATCATTATTATTGCCTCTCCTTTGGTAATGATTCATCCACTTCTGGAATCTTTTCACAGGAAGGTAGAATCATAGAACAGTTTGAACTGGAAGAGACCTTTAGAGGTCATCTAGTACAGCTACCCTACAAGTGAGATGAGGGACATCTTTAACAGGTTGTTCAGAGCCCCATCCAACCTGACTTTGAATGTTTCCAGAGAGGAGGCATCTGCTGCTTCTCTGGGCAATCTGTTGAATTGTTTCATCACCCTCATCATGAAAAAAATCTTCCTTACATCTCTTCTGTATCTACTGCCTTTTAATTTAAAACCATTACCCATTGTCCCATTTCAACAGGCCCTGCTAAAAGGTTTGTCGTCGTCTTTCTTCTAAGTCTCCTTTAAATACTGAAAGCTGCAGTAAGATATCTCTGAAGTCTTCCCTTCTCCAGGCTGAACAATCCCAACTGTCTCTCAGCCTTTCTTCACAGGAGAGGTGTTCCAGCCCTCCGATCGCTGTGGCCCGCCTCTGGACCAGTTCTCACAGACCCATGTCTTTCTTGTGCTAAGGACTCCAGAGTAGGGCACAATATTGCAGGTAGAGTCTCACCAGAGCAGAGCAGAGGGGCAGAATCACCTTCCTTGACCTGTAGGCCATGTTTCTTTCAATGAAGCCTAGAATATTGCCGGTCTTCTGAGCTGCAAGTACACGTTGCTGACTCATGTCCTGATTTTCAACCACCAGTAATCCCAAGTTCTTCTCTTCAGGGCTGCTCTCAATCCTCTCATTACCCAATCTGTATTGATACCAGAGGTTGCCCCAACCCAGGTTCAGGGCGCTGCCCTTGGCCATGTTGAACCTCATGATGTTCACACAGAACCATAGAATTGTTTTTGTTGGAAAAGACCTGTAAGGTCACATGGACCCACTTCTCAAGCTTGTCCAGGGCACTCTGGATGGCATCCCATCCTTCAGGCATGTATAACAAACCACTCAATGACAGTGTCACCTGGCTTTGATGACTACACTCTGGATGCAGTCATCAAACAGACAGTCCATCAAATCCATATTACTCTGATTCAGAGAGAAGGATGTTGCAGGGGACTGTGTCCAAGGCCTTACAGAAATCCAGACAGATGACATCCAAAGATCTTCCCTTGTCAACTTATGTAGTCACTCCATCACAGAAGGCCATGAGGTTGGTCAAACAGGACTCGCCTTTGGTGAAGTCATACTGGATATCTCAAATAAACTCCATGTCCCATGTGTGCCTTAGCATAGCTTCTAGAATGATCTGTTCCATTATGTTCCACTGCCTCTGTCTCAAGCTACTAAGCAGCAGCTCAGTGACTTGGGTGACTGCTAAGCACCATTCCTAAAAGCAGTCCTCAATACCTGTGTATAGGTGAACCCAGCACAGCCGAACAGTTTAAAACACAAACTTTTTTTTGGTACAAAAGCGATTTCTATTTATATGATTTATGGTTTTATCTCAGCTTCTGAAAAGCAGAGCATTACAATGAGGTCCTACAAGAGCACAGAAGTTAAGAAAACATCAATAATAATTAGTTTTCATTGGGAAGTGCAAATAGTGGTGACCTTTCTGTGTTCAGAGTGCTGTCTTCATGCTGAGATCTAAGATGATGAACATAAGAAAATTCAAATGCCTGTATCTGCACAAAATTCTGCCCAGATTTGGTGCAGCCCTACACAGCTGCTAGCTGGAGATGATTCCTCTGCTGGGAGAACAAAGGCAGATACCACCATGGGTCCCTAGGAAGGGGATGCAGGACACAGCACCTGCAGGAACACATGGCAATTTTTGCAGGAGTTCACAATGAGCTGAAGTCATCCTAACATTTATAAAACCTTTTAACATCTCTGTAACTCTAGCTGGCATAAAGGATTTTTAAATCCTTCATTCCGGCAAAGGGTAGAAATGTTGGTAATGTAGAGGACCTGTAAAAATCTCAGAAATGTGATATATTGGTATTAATTATCACAACAAGCCAAGAAATGTACAAAAGCACCCAGAAGTTGAGTGAACACTGGGTTCTCTCAAAATTTATTACTCTTGTTTAAAAGTTTGGAGCCAAAATGAAACTACATGAATCAAGTAGGCAAAAGGTTCACTTCTTAAGCAGCACACTTACCACAGTAAAAATGCTGATTTAACTGGGGGAGACTGAAAACTACCTGAAAAATAAAATCACCCAAATTCTATATTTAAAACACTGCACAGATTTTCTCATATCTCATGATTGCTGAGATGAACTCAAAGGGCAAAAATCCATCTGGCAAGGGCCAGCCACTAAGCAAGTGATAGATGTTCTCTATTATGTTTGCTTCCCAAAGTGAAAGAGAAAAGGAATACAGGATAGAAACTTAAAGATAGGAAAAGAAAACTAAAACTACTTCAATGTAAATAATAATAAAATAAAATAGAGGCAAATATATACAAAAACAATGTTGAATACAACTCCCATGATCATAATTACATCAGCATCACAACTGAAGTTATTGGCAGGGAAAGTCAGACTGGACTCAATGGCAGAGAGAAACCAGATTCAGTCACTCAGTTCTGGAACTGGATTCAAGACCTTGTGGATCAGGATTGAAGGCAGAATGGACAGAGTTCTCCTCAATGCTAGCCAATGAAAAAGAGAACTTGACCCTTGTGGTGAGACACTTGGAACAGGTTGTCCAGAGAGGTCATAGATGTGCCCTGCCTGAAGTATGCTCATTACATACCACATGATGTAAGTCTGATGAAGGGTCACCAAACTGGTGAGAAGACTGGAGCTCAGCACACGTAAGGGGAGACTGAGAACTGGGTTTGTACAGACTTAAGAGGATCAACAGAGAAAACAGAGCCTGATTCCTCTCAGAGACAGATGGTGATGGGACAAGAAGCAATGGTCCCAAGGAAAACACCAATTAGATATTAAAAAAAAAATGTTGTGGGTTTAGTATACATTGTCCTACCATAGAGCTGAAAGTCCTCCAGGGACCAGAAAGTCTTAGGGGGATGCACAGATATTGCAAACTGTTACTCTATTTTTCTTTCTTGTATCTCCCTATCTATATAAGGGGAGTTCAGAGCAAATTCTGGTTCACTCTCTCTTCTCTCTGCTCCTGGTGTGTAGCTGTTATCTCTCTGGTTTGTGGGGGAGGTTGCAGCCTTCTGCAGCCTTCTTGGCAAGCTAACTTCTTGCTACACCATTGGTTTGTCAGGGTGGGGGGGATTCAGGCCTGGTGAAGGCCTGGTTATGTGCAGCCTAGAGGGGCACTGAGACTTGGTAGGACTGGGGTTTTTTTTGGGGGGGGTTAGTTTGGCCTGCTCCTGGCACCTGCTGAGGCTTAGTGTGTGGGGGGGAGGTTTTAGACAGCTTTGGAAGGTTTTGGCTGGGTAAGCCCAAGTGGAGAACTGGGCCTCATTTTCCCTGTATACTTTTTTTTATTTCTGTATACATTTGTAAATAGCATTCATATTTACCTTCAGTTCCGTGCAGTGTTTTTATTTTACTCCCATTGGGTAAAACACCTCTGGAGATAATCAAGACCTGCCTGGATGCATTCAAGTGTGAGCAGGTATAGGTGATCCTGCTCTGGCAGGGGGCTTGGACTGGATGATCTTCCAAGGTCCCTTTCAGCACCTAACCCTCTGTGATTCTGTGAAAATATCTTCCCATCCTTTTGCTCTGGGCAGCTCGTGGCTCAAAACTAGGGTAAAGAAGAACTTCCTTAGAGGGAATGAAAACTTGACTGGGTAAGATTAATATTGATACAAAAAGGTTTTCTAGGATTTGTTGAGTAAAAAGCTTCTCAAAGATTTTACTGAAAAATCCACCATGATCACACTTTAATGAACATAACATTAAAAGGCTCTGAATACAACAAAGTTGCATCAATTTTCTGCATTAATAACCTCAGTTACCTTTGCAGGAAATTATATTTTTAGAAAGCCATGCAGGGTTGTTACACATAGATGTTGTCAGCTTAACAGGGAACAAAGGCATGAAAAGGGCACCTGCACCATTTTGGGAAGCAGAGAAGGTCTCCAGGGAGGCACTCATTCATACCTGCTCAGGGTAACATCTGACCCTAGGTATCTGCCATTTGTGCATCTTTGCATGCAGTAATTATCACTTGCAGCAGACACAAAAATAAGCACAATTTTCTCCTGCAGAGTGCTGCTGGTAGCTGCAGGCTTGCAGAGATTGTGTCACAAGTGTTGGCTGCTCTGGTTCAGCTTCCTGGGCTCTAGCCCTGACTCTGTGGGCAAAGCAGCAAGGCTACTGCACACAGACCCCTGAATGAAGATGTATATCCTTTTATTGTTGGTGAGTCTTGAACAACCACCTGCATTGAAGATAAAATAAGGCAGTAGTTTGACCATCAAGGCCTATTTATGGCCTTCATTGCATGGGAAAGTGGCAGAACACAGCCAGAGATTGACCTACTATTTTTAACTCATCCACAGACCACTTTGAATCTTTTGTACATGGTGCCTTGCTTATATCCTTTCTTAATCACAGCCTACCATGGAAGCTGCTTATTTACTGTTTGATTTTCAGGAGAGAGAAGGAAGGGAAAACAGCACTGAGCAGAGAACTACAGAATTATCTGCTGCCCTTGTAGAGAGAGAGGGAACTTGGGAAGAAGACACCTTAATATTGTAGCAAGTATTTTTTTAAAGAGACAATAATGAACATTGGTAGCAGAAATAAATTCCACTTATTTTCTCATAATTTCACTAGGAACTAGCATTCAGACAGGATAAATGCCTTGGGTAAATCTGCAAAACACTTCCTTTAATTCGTTTGTATTATGCATTTTATTTTTCCAGATTTCTCCTACACAAGCACAGATTGCTCAGAAAGAAATACAATTCCAAATAATGATTTAGTAGCATACTGATTTGTATGCACACAAATATAATCATTCCATCAGATTTAAATTATCAAAAAGAGGTTAGTTGAGAGTTTAGTGACTTAGTTAATAGCTAATGCAAGAGGACTAAGGAAAGCAGAAAAATTTCTTACATCTGACTTTGCCTCAAACATTCCATCAAACAAAGGAGTTTTCTTAATGATTAAAAAGTAAAATTAATGATCCGTGTTATTGAGGCAATATAAACTTCTCCACGGAGACTATTAATAGCTTCCCTAAGTCACTCGGCCCCCAGCCTCGCAGAGCACTTGCCAGGCACTAACTGCCACAGATCCCCTACTGCAAATTCATCACGGTCTCTTGGCAAAGAAATGCTGCCTCAAGTCTCACAGTCCTGAATACAATCCCACTAATAATGTGACATGCAGAGACGGCAGCCTGAGTATGCAGAAAGCCTGAGGGGTAGTTTTGGGAGGCCTGGGCTGCCCCACTCACATAGCAAACTCGACAAGATTCGGTGCATGAAACCTTTGTAAAAGGCAACTCTGCCTGGTGGAAGAAGTGAGACTGGAACCTATCGTCTCTGTCGACTACAACGGTTAGGTTTTTTTTACACCAGACATTTATCACCTGCTAAACGTTGTGAAACCCCTTGACATTCCTTGACAAAAAAGGGCTCTGTGAGAACCAGATACTCAGTAATTTCAACCCCGTTTAAAATGGAACAAGGCAAGTTCCTCTTCCAGAGTCCTCAGGTCATGATGTGTCTTGAATACTGATGTGTAGCTTCTCATACTGGTTTGCTCAATGGATTGAATAAGTGAATAGGGACAGAAGAAGAAAGTACTTTACTGGTAATAGGAAATATAGTGACTAAGTACCATCCTCACCATAGCAGAAATGTGTTGGCCTTTATATCTGATTTTCCCTGCAATGCTGTCACTTTGTTACCTGCAGTCACTTGGCACAGTGAGGAAAAGCACCACATGGAAGAAAAATAGACAGAATAATATTGCATCCATTTTTCTCACTGAATTATGTGGCACATATACAGATTATGACCTTTCCCTAGCACTGTTCACTGTAATAAAACAGATGGTGAAGAGTTTCATACTGATCCAGCAGTTTCACCCATCTTTTGGACATGCCAGAAGAAGGACTAAAGCCTGGCTCTGAATTCACTGAATGCCACCACGGAAAATCAAATAGGCATTTGCAGAAGGATGTATTCTTTCATTTCCCTGCAAGTACAATCAACAAGGGACATTTTTGAAAGGATAGTTTTGGAAAAGAGTTCTTTTTCTTCCTTAAAAAATTCCTATGTGCAAGAAGATAATTTGACTTTGACACCTAATACAATCAAAAAACATAAAGTGAGAAGCAGCTGAGGAGACATTGTACCCCACTGTATTTCAGCCTCTGATGGTNAGAACTCAGCCAGCTGGAAGTTAAGGACTGAAGCTCTATTTACAGCTTTGCACAATGTACAAGCAAATATATACACTATACACAGGAATATTTACAGAAATATACAAGTTAAAGGTAATACAGAAACACAACAGCCCTCCCAGAAATCAGAGACCCCAGGAGGGGCTCGCTCCCAATCACCCTTCCACCTTCTCCCCACCCCTGTACCTTACCCCAAACTTTACCTTACACACAAAGTGAGTTTGGAGGAACGGCCAGGAGGGTTAGAAGAAAAGTATTTCATGAGATTACTCGGCAGACAGGAGAAAAATCCAGAAGCTGCTAGACTGAGACACTGTGCCCCACAGACTGACTTATCTATGTTTTGAGTACTTATTCTTCAACATCTCAGCAAGCCTAGGAGTGAAGTAGACATCACCACTGCTTCCTTTTCACAGTCTGTAATATGATTTTCTCTATTAAAATATTCCAATTAGCTTCAAACCAGCACACAGACAAAACCCTATAGTTTCTTACGCACTTTAACATTTATTATACTTCTAAGTTACATATTATAATTGGCAATCCAAGACGGTACTGTAGATTAAATGGCAAAATATTTCTAAGGAAAATAGGAAATACAATCCAATAATTGTTAAACAACTGCTGTAATTTCAAGATAAAAATAAAAAAAAAACCAGATAAATATTCAGAGTGCTTTGGAAGAGAGAGTTAAAATTGGAAGAAAAACATTTGCTTAAATTTTCAGGCATTAGCACTCCCATTCTCTCAACAATATGCAAAAGGCAGAGGAAGTCCACAATGAGACATTACCGAAGCAACAAATCATTGTTCTGCCGTGCTCAAAATAAAATATTACAAAATTTCTTATTTTGCCTGATTATTGAGATGTAAATGACTAAGTTGTGAGTGCAGTCCAGAGATGAGGGACATGTTCTGTCTACAAAACATGATTTTGCTGAAAACATTAAGTTCTTCAAATAAAACAGCTGAGTGAACTGGCTCAGTTTTGGGTGACATATTCTATTTCTTCAATTGAATAAAATGCAAGAACAGACACAAGCAACCTCTGAAGTATATATAACCTTAAATTCAAAAAGTGGTGTTACCACTACTTGAGGCATCAATTTCACATTTGCAAACAGAGATGTATCACTGCTTCAGTATGGTAGCATTAAATGATAAATTTACTTTAGAATCAGCTCCGTAACTCCACTAACATTTTAAAGGCATGTTGCAAATGTAATTATCTGGAGTAGCAAGATTATTTAAGTCATATAACTGCACAATTAGGGTCTCTTCTGGTTCATAATTTTATGAAGGACTAAAAAAGATTAAAATATGACTTGATGTTATCTACTTTTTCTGCTTTGTCACCTGGCACTTCCTGGTAGATATTAGTAGGACAGATAATAAAAAGGAAAATTTTCATTCCCCTCTTCAGTCACAGCTATTGCTAATTTCCATTACAAGTGTTTTTCCTCAGGTTTTGGGGGAAAAAAACCCTGCATAATAGTAAGTCATTTATTTCTGTGTGTTCACCTTTAGAGCTGATAATAACCAAGTAAACATTTTCCCATAGTGAGGAAAAATTGAAACATGTCAAAGTGACATAAGAGTAGAACCTGACCATTACCACTGACAGAAGTAGGAACTGTTACTGTAACAGAGTAGCAGCAAAGTGTCCAGACATGGGGAAAACGGTGAAGTTGTTTACAGGCACTTGTGTACACAGTGAGTGAATAAAATAATATTGACACTGAATATGAAACCAAAACCAGAGCATTAAGTAAGGCATGCATCTTGAGAGCAAATCAGTGGTGGTCAAGTGATGTCTGAAATCACTTTGCCACTTGGAAGGTAAGTGGCGAAAACAGATCTTCTCTTGAAACTCACTGCAATGTTTGCTGCATGCAAGTACCAATATGTCTATGTGGTGCATATGCACAGCTGTCCATATTCCTATTGCTCTAAATATCTGATAAAGTCTTAGTATTATGAAGGATGAGACACAGAAAGGTGAAGCAACTGGACAAGAATGAGTGGCAACATGAGCAAAAGAAGACAGGTATCCACCTTACTAGACTTGTGTTATGACCACTCAGCCACATCCCATGTCCTTCCTTAGCTAAAACAAAAAATACATTACAGCAATTCAGCATTTTGCTTCTCAGGGAGTGAGAACTGGGAAGAAGATTGTTAAAAATGGACAGCTTTCAGCTTTTTATCTGGCAACTTCTGAAACTCTTCTCTGCATGTACATATTTTGCCATAATTTTTAACATCAAGAAGTGAGCCAGGAAAGATCTCTGCTTGTGGCACCTACTACAAGAAGATTACTTTAAAATTAAAGTATTTGTTAAAGTAGTTGTGCTGGTTTGAGGTTAATTAGAATATTTTAATAAATTTAATAATAATAATAATTTAGTAAATATAGCTTCATCTTTTAACTTCCAGATGGTTGAGTTCTAGACTGGGTCATTTTACAAAGTGTGGGGGGGTGGGGAACTCCCAAACCTTCACAGTAGTTCACAATGCCTTTTCCCTCCAATAATAGACTGCTAATATACTTTAAAAAAAAAAAAAAAAAAACACAAAAAAACCAAACGAAAATCCCCAGCCAACTCAGAACCAGCAACTGTCTGTTTTGACCCCTCTTCATTAATACATCCTATGAGTTGCAAAGAGACACATTCTACTTCCAGAACCTCTGAACATGTCTCCAAGGGAATACACAGTATAGACAGTAACAAAGACTCCCTAAAAAATTCCCTTAGATGTTTATTCCAGGTCTCGAGCCCTAGCAGGGCAGTTATGCAGTAGGAAGAGCATCAGGAACCTGAGAAGCTTAATGTATTGAAGGGAAGGCCAGGTTGGACAAGGCCTTGAGTAACTTGTACTAGTGGGAAGTGTCCCTGCCTATGGCAGGGGGTTGGAACTAGATGATCCTTGAAGTCCCTTCCAACCTTACCATTCTATGATTCTATGAACTAACCTTGCTGCTGTAGAAGTTGATGTTGATTAAGACCAAGATTCATTTCAGGGCAGTCTAGGAGATTATTTTTTGATGCAGAGGGGATGTTAAGGCATAAAGCCTGAATGGGATTCACACCACACGGACAGCAGGGTGGTATTTTTATTGGGTAGGTCCACAATCAGATCTATCTTTTCCTCCAAGAACTCCAGGCACAGACAACTCTCTCTCCCCTATGTCTGTCATCAGCTGAGTTCAATGACACAGACAAAGACGTACCATCCACTGTCCACCCTCCTATCTCCAGCCTCTCCTACTAGAACACTTAAGAGCATGCATGAGTTACAAGCAACAGTGGAAGAGACAGCTAAAAGTGCAGGAGGGAGCAATTACATCCTAAACGATTTCATTTTCTTGCTCAGCGTTTCTTAATATTTGCAAGAGGAGCGGGCACCATTTTTCATGTCACTTTCCACTGTGTGTGCCCTATTCTTTGGTGAGTAGCATGTGGGAAAAATAAAGAAGAAAAGCTCAAGTGGTGAGCAGCCAGCACAGAAACACTGAGATACAATGCCACACAAGAGGATACACAATACTCAGAGCAGCAATCAAGGCTGCGGATGAGCTGTGCCCAGTTCCCCTGGAGAACCACTGTCTGCTCTGTGCACCACAGAATGCACTATGCCAGGCAACAGAAGACAGACAACCATCACCTTTATTACCATAATTGTAATATAGAAAAATGTCATTAAAAAGAGTGTGAGTCTCACCTGCTCATCCCTCCCTATTCCTGTTTTGTGACTCCTTCATGACTATTAAATTTCAATGCACATGAACACACGGAGCAAACAAGAGGGAAAAAGATCATTTTAAACAGAGAAAAAAAAAAACCAGACATCAGAACTTTGAAAGACTACACATGAAACACTGAAGACCCAGTTTAGCCTTATTTTTGCTAGTGAATTCACCACTACATTTTTCCTAGCCTATATGCTGCTTATGGTTGAGGTTCTGTAGTAAAATCTGGTTTTAATAAAGGGTTTTCCAACCCTAAAATTCCTAGCAATACCTGTTGGTATTGCTAGCTCTATTTTTAAACAGGGAGCCTGAAATGACAAATGCATCAGTGCCTCAGTTATCTGCAGTTTCTTTCTTGGATATTCCTATTCTGCTGTATGGTTCAACTGCCACAGGATGAACAGTAAAGATTCCTGCCCACAGCTTCCTGGATACCTTTACAGTTTCTGAGTCAGTTCCTCTTACATATAATTTCATTCTACAGCTTGGCAGTTTAAATCAGTGCCAATTATGTCAGTACCTGTGAACTACAGTGGTTAAGCAGTTGCTAAAAAGGAAATGATAGGATGGGCTGCTAGAAAACATTACAGACACCTCCGCTTTGGACCCTGGGAGGCTACAGGCTGCTTCTCACCACCTGTCAAGCAGAATCCTTAGGGTCATAGTTCAATGAGCAGGCAATGCTTCGCTCAGGTGGAGATGGCCAGGTAACTCACAGCTAAGCATGCTAGTAGTGCCTGTGGCAGCCGGATCCTGCCATCAGCCCTTCCACCAAGGCTATCAGAATGAAAGACAACCAGTGAGTGCAACAGCTTTAAAATGTAGCCTTTTGTAAAAAGCCTCATATGATCAGCCTTGCTTTAGACTGAATATTGAGAATATGGATATATTGGGTAAGTGCATAGTGATTGTGCTTTAATTATGAGAAAAAGCCCAGTAATCTCCTTTCTCTTTACATATACACTCCTACAGCTTTACTTTAACAGAAAGCACATTAGATCCTCAGTGAAAACACAGCAGAGCCTGGACTGTGCGAATAGAGCTACTAAGCAACCTTACCAACATACTGTCTACTCCTGCACTGTAGCTATGAATAATTACTCCTCCACAAAACCTTTGCCCTTCTGTCTCTGTTCTTTCACAGATGTATATCATTGCAACTGCAAATGGGTCCAAATCAAAATCCCAGTCTAGAATTTGTTCTCATATTTAAAGAAATACGGAAAGAAATCCAAACAGGTGCTTGTCCTCCCTCGCTACAATTGGATTATGTAGAGCTCTAAAAGTAAACAGCAGAGATTTTCAAGGCTGCATTTTTGTTTCAGATTCTGTAGTTCAAGCCTGTCTATAAGCATGTGTTTACTCTAATCTCTACTGACAGATACAACTTCTAAAAACCAACCCATAAACCAAACAATTTCACTGAAACTTAAAAAAGCACTTTCAAACCATTGATGGTAATTAAGCCATTTAATGCATTCACTGACTACTCTGGCCACTCTTTCTGGAAGAGATCTTAACTTAGTACTGCCTCATAGAGGGAACTTTGATTATACTACTGAACGCAAAACTTAAACACAGTGTTTAATGCAAAAGAATAAATTGCTGCCCCCTTGGCACAACTCCTTGTTGTAATAAGCATTGCCCAACTTTACCTCATCCTCTGTGTCCAGAGATTTACTCCCTAAGAGTCCTGGTCTGTATAAATTCCCCAGACTAAAGATCACATAAACTTTAGAAAACAAGATCTCATAGAAAGACTAAAAACTGCTGAGCATGTTTCAGAAATACATAGAAAGCTGTTTGTTTTGGAAAGCTGTAGGTTTTGGCACTGTCTCCCATAACATTCTTATACTAAATTTAGGTAGTGTGGGCTAGATGAGTGGACAGTGAGGTGGATTGAGAACTGGCTTAACGACAGAGCACAGAGGGTGCAGGTTCTTGTTGAAGGCCTGTAGGTAATGATATCCCCCATGGGTCAGTACTGGGTCCAGTCTTGTTCAACATCATCAACAACCTGGATGAAGGAATAGAGTGTACTCTTAGCAAGTTTGATGATGATACAAAACTGGGAGGAGTGGCTGACATACCAGAGGTCTCTGATGCCAATCAGTGAGACCTGGGTAGGCTGGAGAGATAGGCAGAGATGAACCTCAAGAAGTTCAACAAGGAAAAGTGTAGAGCCCTGCACCTGAGAAGAAATAATCCCATGCACTAGCAAAGGTTAGGGGCTGCCCTGCTGGAAAGCAGCTCTGCAGAGAAGGGGACCTGGGAGTTCTTAGACTGTTGGACTGCATTGAACAGTTCTGGGATCCTCAGTTCAAGAGGGACAAGGAACTACTGGAAAGAGTCCAGCGGAGGGCCATAAAGATGATCAAGGGACTCAAGCATCAATCTTACAAGAGGCTGAGAGAGCCTGTTTAGTCTGGAAAAAAGAAGATTGAAAGCAGATCTTAACAATGCCTGTAAATATCTAAAGGGTGGAGGTCATGAGGATGGGGCTGGGTTCTTTTCAGTGACAGGTGGCCAGTGACAGGACAAGGAGTAACAGGTACAAAATAGAACACAGAAGATTTCATTTGAACTTAAGGAGAAACTTCTTTACTTTGAGGGTTACTGAGCACTGGAACAGGCTGCCCAGAGAGGTTGTGGAGTTTCCTTCTCTGGAAACTTTCAAAACCCACCTGGATGTGTTCCTCTGACCTAGGAGCTTTAGCAGGTGTGTTGGACTAGGTGATCTCCAGAGGTCCCTTCCAACTCCTACCATTCTGTGATTCTGTGAAAGTTCCATTATAGTATAGAGCAGCACTGCAATACTATCATGTAATAAATTCACAAAATTAAGAATGCAAATTTTAATCTGCCACTAGGATACTGCATTTCTAGTCAATATGTGATTGCAGGATTGCATTCTGCAACAACCAGTCATAACTACAAATATTAATCAAATTACAGAGATTGAAATAGTTAATTTTGAAGGAGTTAATATTTATATAAATAAGTGTCTAGATCTAAACATCTTGTAGCACTAGAAGGTAGCTGGGGATACATTTACTCAGCAGAGTTTTCCTTATAAGAACTATTGTTCCAGCTCTTATTAATTATGATCTCAGGACAATGGTTCTCCATCTTCTCTAAATAACTCAGAAATTTTTCCAGTGGTACTGAGGATTCCAGTACAGTGCAGTTCAGTCTAGTGATAATAACTTTGATTTTCCTCAACACCTGCCACAAACCCATTAGAAAGCAATGTCAGAACCTAGCAGTCTGAGCAAAGACTGAAAACCTCTTTTTCCAGACAGTAAACACTGAAGTAGGCATATGTCTTTTCTAAGCAGGAAGGAAGGCCTTTGTAAAAGAAAAACAGTCTCGAGGTAGAAAAGCAAGAACTTTCTGACAATGAGACACTGCCTTTTGACTGTGGACAGGCCACTTACCTTCCCTATTACCATGTGTCTATCCAAGGTTAGCAATTGATCTGACTGCCAAACCCAGCAGCTAGTAACACAGGAGTTGTACAGAGAAAAGGAAAAGCACTTGTATAAGGTTGTGATAGTCTACCTTTAGCAACAACTCCTTGTCTGTTTCTCTCTCCCTGCCCTAGCAGAGGTGAAGAGCTCATATGTGAAAGCACCAAAAGCAGACTCCCATGGACTCACATACCCAGAGACAGAAGGAAAGGAAGTACTACACACACCAAAAGAAAATCACTGCATTTGCTTCCTCTCAGCATTCATACCTGCCCATGTTTCATCAGAGAACACTATGATGCATTCATCATAGAGCACTTGCAGCACCTAAACTAGATTGATTTTATACACTATATGTTAACTTTGGGAATACCTTAGTCCGTTCAAGTGCTAAAAACAAGCTAACATGACACCATCACTGTTTGTTGTGAAAAATTGTACTAATCTAGGCACATTTTCTACTGCTTCTATAGATACGAAAACAAACCCAACCTTTCCCCCTCTAAGAATATAAAAGCTATATAATTACTATAACTTTGGGTTTACAGCAGTTTTTTATGTTTTTAAGTCTCACAGCAAAATTACATGTTCTATTAAAGGTTTTCAATGCTGTTTATAAAAATCAATACCTTGCTGCTGCAAGATAGGAAACTACCTGCATCATCTAGACTCTGATGTCCAAGAAATCAGTATTAGTTGGATATGGATCCAGCAAGGTTGTGCTACTCTAATGAAACTGATTTTAATAGTAGTTTATTTAAGCCTCTGTAATTTCTCCATCTAGAAAAGCTATGTGCCCTTTTCTATCTGTCTGTATGTACATGGTCATCCAGTAAAGTTGGAAAGAAACATATGTTCTTTCTGAGTAACAGGGGCCTCAATCCCGAGCAGAAAAATTACAGGGAATTATTTGTCAGCTGTTAAAGCTAAGGAATATAGAAGGGTTGAAATGAATGAAAACACAACTGTTTACATTGAACAAGATATTCAATTTCTGGGTAGTGCCTGAGGAGCACATGCTCCCTCCTGACCATGTTCACTGGGAGAATGGCACCTTTGCAATCTGCAGGACCAAGTCACTTTTCTCTCAAACATCTCTATAATTACTGGGCTGCAAGCCATGGGGAAGCTCCCAGACATTTCTGGTTGTCCATACATGAAACATTGAGGTCCACTTGGGCAGACAGTGAGGGTATCTTCCCAACAGTCTTGATGGCTATTTTCATTGGCATCTGTGGAGTAAAGTTTTGGTTGTATTTAGCACACAAAAAGTAAAGCAGGGTTTTTTTGCAATTTTGTCCCAGTGTTGTTCACACCACAGGATCTCCATCCAGTTGTGCATTTCAGCATTGCACAGGAAGGTACACCTCCAGACGTCCCACTTGCTTCTACTGTATTCTAACACAACTCTCCTGTGCCACCGCTTGTACCCAAGACAAAAATTCACACATCCAGACTATGGGATAATTTCTGGAGGTCTATTTGCAACAGCTACTCTAGTGTGACTTAGGGATTTTGTCAGGGGAACATATTGGCTCAGGCCTCATGATGCTCAGGAAAGCTCACGCTAGTTTTGCTGACAAAAGGGAAAACTTCCAGAGGAAGTGCAAATGGAAGGCATGTGCTATCAGTAAAACAGGCCTTCATTCAAGTTCATCATCCAAAAATTCAAATGCCACTTTTACACTGCTCATGAGCAGTATTTTGTTCCATGGCATTCAGCAAAGACTAGCTATTAATCCAATATATAGAGGAGGTTTATTTCAGACTTTGAATTGACTACGTTTATGACAGAGACTGAAATGGTTATTTTCCAGCTGACCCAAAATATAACATGAGACTAAATTCTAATCTGCTCTGCCAGGTGTGTCAGGGTAACACGTGGTTCTGCACTGTGCAGGCTAACTCAAGTGAAAACAACAGAATATTAGCAAGGTTCTGTAGTAAATACTTCATAAAGCTATTTACAGAGGATAAGGAATTGGCTGGATGGTTGTACGCAGAGAGTGGTGATCAACAGCAAAATATCTACCTGCAGACCAGTGACAAGTGGTGTCCCTCAGGGGTCAGTGCTGGGACCAGTGCTGTTTAATATCTTTGTCATTGTCATGGACAGAGAAATCGAGTGCACCCTCAGCAAGTTTGCAGATGACACCAAGCTGTGTGGCACAGTCAACTTGCTAGAGGGCAGGGATGCCATCCAGAGGGACCTGGACAGGCTGGAGAGGTGGGCCCAGGCCAACCTCATGAAATTCAACAAGGTCAAGTGTAAGGTCCTGCACCTGGGTAGGGATAATCCCAAGCACAAATCCAGGTTGGGTGGTGAATGGCTGGAGAGCAGCCCTGAGGAAAAGGACCTTGGAGTCTGGGTTGATGAAAAGCTCAACATGAGTCTGCAGTGTGCACATGCAGCCCAGACAGCCA
>VWZE01006346.1:251699-266164 GCA_013396675.1 Eubucco bourcierii | reverse complement strand
ATACTTGAGAGCTGTAACCCTATAAAAGGGCTGTAACTTCACAATAAATTGAACTGTATCTACATCACATTGATGTGTCATGTACTTTTCTGTCTCGCCACGGGTGGACTGTGGCAGAGAAGACCTTATAGTAGCCTTCCAGTATCTGAAGGGGGCCTACAGGAAGGCTGGGGAGGGACTATTTACAAGGTCTTGTGATGACAGGACAAGGGGCAATGGGTCTAAACTGGCAGAGGGGAGATTTAGACCGGATGTTAGGAGGAAGTTCTTTCCAGTAAGGGTGGTGAGGCACTGGCACAGGTTGCCCAGGGAGGTTGTGGCTGCTCCCTCCCTGGAGGTGTTCAAGGCCAGGTTGGATGAGGTGTTGAGTGACCTGTACTAGTGGGAGGTGTCCCTGCCTATGGCAGGGGGTTGGAACTAGATGATTCTTGAGGTCCCTTCCAATCTTACCACTCTATGATTCTATGATTGCATGATTTATTTGGTTTGAGGTAGTGTGTTCTGTCCTGGACTGAACTATTATAAAGGCAACAATTTAAAATACTGCCCTGAAATGCAAGATTTTAAAATGAAAAACAGTTGAACTTGCCACCTGGAGTGGTGCAAGCTGAATACACAGAGTCTTGTTACATCTAAAATGAGTGCCCCATCTATGACAGGAATTACCAGGAAAACAAAGCAGACAAATGCTGTTTTGATTACTACCTTGATTTCCTGAGTTACATGCACTGGTTGTTTGCCTACTATCAAGTAAATGCTCTGTGTGCAATGTGATGGTTAAAAGACCAGTGCTATTTTTAGTCATGTACACATTGCAAGGTAGCAGAAATGTAGGACAATTCACATAGGAAAGGCACCAGCAATTCGTCTGAAAGCATGCAGCACTGATTGCTGCTTGGACAGAGGGTACTGCTGCCCCAGTCAAGAGCTGATTTACAACATCTCTGTGTCAAAATTGAGTCCAAATATATGTGCTCTCAAATACGTGCAGCCAAGTGTAATAGATGTTTTTGTCTGGGGCTCTGTTTAAGCTGCCAAAGGGGTGTGACAGGGCCACCGCGTGACCCTCATAAGCAGCCTCCCAGGCTTTCTGACCTGAAACATTTAGTTCTAGCCAATCTGTTTTAAATCCAATGTTGGCACCGGTTCTGGGTTCCTGCAGAAAGCAGAGGGACCCAAAGGGCACAGAGCTTGGGCAAATCACCGTCTACCTCAGTCTCCTTAAGCCACAGCCCAGCAGCCAGGGTGACAATACAAGGGCACAAGCTAGCCAAGGGCAAATTTAGCGGTGCCCCAGGCCAACCCCAGGGTGTTTGTGGGCAACAGGCTAACAAAAGGTATTCAATTTGTCAGCAATCAATAATAGACTTTTCCTGCAAAATTTTCCTTCCCATAAGGGCATTCATTGGTACTGGTGCTACCTCCTGAGACCTGTGTCCTTCTGATAACTTTATCAGGTATTTAGACATGGAGGTTGTTCTGAGCTGCAGTGAATTTGTCATTCTACATGGAGTGGCATGTAGAGGAGACAGTAGCAATTTTTCAAACTGCCTTGGGCAATGAAACAGTTTTCACTGCTGGGAGGAAAGAAGAAACACAGATGTGACTACAAGCTGATCCTCAGAGGTGCCAGACGAGTGATGTCAGCACAGAAGATGGCCTAATTCAGAAGGAGGGTAGGCATGACAGGATGAGGAGAGGGCCACATCAGATAAAAATTCATGCATACACACCTCAAAAGGTGAAAAAGTATTGTTTGAGGTAGAGCTAAGAACAATGAGATGCAGCTGGCAAAAGAAAAGAACTACAAGACCTGAATATTAGGAAACATCTGAAATTGCACATGATTTAAAGTGAGAAAACAAAACAAAACAAAAAAATTATGGACCTGACCTGCCTTCTTTCCATAGTCCAAATTCTGATTTAACTGCTGAAAAACATGTTTGAGGGAAGTTGAATGGAGTTCCTGCAGACTCATTAACAGAAAGGCTCAGGGTGAGAGAGGTGGTGGCTTAGCTACCTCTCAGTAACCGTCTGTGGATTATTTAATGTCTGTGATGTGCTTTAAAGATGAAAACCACTGAGTGCTTAGTAAATTAGAACAAAAAAGAATCCCCAACAGTGGCATCTATTAAATTACAAAATAACCTCTCCAGAGAAGCCTCAGAACTATTGTCACTAAATAAATTTAAAACTGATCAGCCTGAAATGTATTTACTACAGGAAAGAGACCTGCATTTGCCCCAAGGAAAAGAAATGAAATGTCCTAAGGCTTCAGTAGTCTTTCATCTCATATTTTATCACTATTTCTTAATGCACAGGGGAGAGAGATGATTATTTAAATTGTTCCTTTTTTTTTTTTCCCCTTTCCCCCCCCCCCCCTCTGGAACTGTCTAGTGAAATGTGCTGACAGGTACTATCCCTCGACTGTGTATTTCAGATAATTCACAAGGCAGGCAAGTAAGGGGGCTTACATTCCTTGACAAAAAACACACATATGCTGGAGGAGGATACAGCTTCTCTTTGAGACCATGACAAGCTGCCAGACTTTGCCATTTTCAAGGCAGACCATAAAAAAAAACTTAGATGCATTTACAGGCAGATGCACACAGCAAGCAACAGCTTGGTCAATCCCAAGCTGTCACAGGACACTCAGAACAAAAGGAAGAGGCAGCCTTTTCTTTTTCATCATGGTCCCGCTGCATCTAGTCTGTGCAAAAAGCACAGCTCTTTTCTCTTACTGTCATTGACAAGAGCCGGGACTGAGGTTGTTTATATTGCCCATGGCAAAGAGAGAGGCAGGGGCAGAAGGAAGGTGAACAGGAATCCAAACGGTAAAGTCAGATAGTGGAAGAAGGGATTCAGACAATGCCAACTTTTACACAGCAACAAGAAGCTCCATTGTCTTGACTCATATCTTGTTAGAGTTACATCCTGGGATGGTTGAGCACTGCAGGCCCCACAGCTGTGGACAGCTCACTGAACAGTCACATCTACCCTAAAAAAATATAGAGCAAGATAAAGGCTCTAGTGAGGTTTTTTTCAGCCTCCACTGCCTTGAGTGCCCTGCGAAGCCCTGAGACATACTGTCAAGACTGGAGCATGACTTAAAAGTCACAGGACAGCTGCAAGTAGGGTGAGTACCAGTTACACTGGATGAGGAAGTTTCTTTAATTCTGTGATATGAGGCTGAAGTTTTGGCAGGCTTTTAAGGAGCTGCAGTTCCTGCTCCAATAACAGAACTGTTCTGCAGCTTAGCAGGAACTCTCAGTGATAGGGTAGCAGACATTACCTGAGGGAGGGTAGCAGACATTGTCTGAGGGAGGCAGGTGTGGTACAGAGGATGCCATAAAGAAAAGCAAGAGAGATAACGGAATGCAAAGTAGCTACCTTTCCTTAATTTGTTAGTTTTGATCCTTTTATTAAACTACATTTTCTGCCGTGACTTGATAATCTGTAAGCTGTTACAAAAAATGAGAAGTACAGCAAAACTCAGAAATAACGTAATGCTATCACTGAGATGTGTTCAGTATACTGAAGTTCTGGGTTTAAGAGTACACACACGGACCCTCAGCATAATTACTTTACTATGTAGTTGGGTTCTCTGTTTAGCAGTAGAAAACTCATTTGCATTCAGCAAGGTGATTGATGCTGTAAAGATACTCTTCAGACAAGATGTTTGCAAGCCACAGAAACCTTGGCAGGGGGGTGGGGGGAGAAGGGGAGAGAGAGAGAACAATGAAAACTGGAACTTTTCAAATTATGTCTTTGTTTTCAGCTAGATTCTGTAGACCACACTGGAACCACATGGGAAATAGGTAAGAGCTGATAAACTCAATTTCCAGAGGCAATCAGATAGGTACCACAGGACAGGCAGGAGGAAGAGACACTGGTTTGTTTCATGCAGGATACTGTGGTACCACCTACCATTACACAATCCTTCAAGAGAGCTTCCTATGCAGTGTCAGCAAAAGTTAATGAGGATGGCTGGCCACTCTTCCACCTTTTGTTTGTTTGTATTTATGCACTCTTAACTTGTCCAGTCCTACAGTTTGCAAAGATGTAGGATGTTGCTGGTAAATCTAAACCTCCTCTTATCTCTGCTTGTCCTACCTTCTTTGGGCTGAAGTCCCAGTACTGCGGTACAAAGCTGCAGGCCAGGTATCATAATTCAGAGAAGACACTTAAGCTGCAGCTCAAAACCTGAGGTGCTTGCAAGAAGAATTTTGACATGGAAAAAGGAACACTAGTGATGACCTCTTTGCAAGTTAGACATCAGAAATCAGACTGGAACTCTACTTCTCAGACTACTCAGGTGCTCCAAATATGTGTTTCTCAGTAGTACAATTTTCATGCTGTATCTTAATGGGAAATTACTTGATAACAAACAGCTGCACTACCAGAATTAGACCAAAGTCTCAGTTATATAGATCTCTCTATATTGAAACAAACATCATTAAAATTAATCAAGCAAAAATGTCACTGTCAGCAAATTTGACTGATGTACTAGAAGATTTTTTCAAGATAAGGTATGCTAATATTCATACTTGCTGAGGGAAAACAAAGTCACAGTACGTGTGCCAAACTTCATTATAAAGGCATTTGTTTCAAGTCATATTCCAAAAATGACAATAAATCTTGTTTTATTGCAAGTTTCTTGTAGCATATCCATGTTACAATGCAAACCAAAATATAATGCACTGTATTTTAAATAAAGCCTCATGAAATATCTGAATATTTACTGTAATGGATAAATCAATAACAAGCAACTAAGTTTTCCACTTAACAACCACTTTCTCTTCCTCCAAAAGAGTATGATGTAAATAATATTTCTTACAAAGCTCATTGAAGTATTTTATAACACACATCCTAAGAGATGTATGTTTGACTGAAAAAGCTACATCATAGGGAAGCTTTTTCAGAATTCTATTACATTGCTTTACCTCCTACAGAACAAATAAGCAATTCATTTTCTTGTAAATAAATATCTAAGGAAAACATGCAGTATCGACTTTAGGGAGTTTCTGAGCTATTTCGCATCTGTATCTTTTCACTAGGTATTCTCAATCTGTGATGACAGTCTTTTTAGGAGGTATTTGGATGGATTTTGTTCAAAATGTTGCAGCCAAACTCCTGGTACAGACGAAAAGACATACGACTTACAAGCAAGGCAAAGAATGTACTGTTACCATCAATGAAAATGTATATTTGCAATCACTGAATTATTAATCCAGATCTAATTATTATTAAAACAAACAGTAACAACAACAACAACAAAAAGAACAAAAAACCCCAACCAACCTACAAAAAGAATGCTGTTGAGTCTCAGTAATGACACAGGTGAAACTGTTATACACCTCTTAGTTCTTACTCCTTCTTCACTATTATACTCATCTTTCCACTGCTCACCTGGATATTAAGGTGGCTGGTCTCACAATACATGAGGTTTTACATACACTGGATGCTTCCTCTTTTTTCTCCTAAAATCAGTTTTACTTAGTTGCCAAGCCTGCATTTATTAACTGTTAGTCACTGACTACTGGTGTGTTGTTTATAGCTCTGGGTCTCAAGTATCATCCCATGCTCTCTGTCAGCATCTCTTATCTGCACACCTCTGCAACACATCCATTAGCTCTCCTTTTGAGTTCTCTCCTGTGATGCCATGTTTATAGTTCTTTATGCTGTGTCACTTTGTTAGGGTCCTACAGGATTCATTCTATAGAAAATAACTACTTGCTACTCTCAGCTAAGTAAAAAATATATCACAGTACTGTACAAAGCTAAGCAAAAGTAGAACAAATTGTGTAATAGTCATCTAGTTATTAAGAAATTGCTGTTGCAGCTAAATGAGTTAAGGCAAAGCTCCAGGCAGGTCAAGACAAGCCCAGACAAAACCTTAAGTCCTGAGGCCTTACAGGGCTCCTACAAAACCTGTTACAGATGACCTGTTACCATGAACACAGTGAGCTACAGGGTTACACAATGTTTGAATGCAAATGTAATTAATCATTGACAAGCTCTTGATCCTTGACATTATGTGACAAGTCCAATTCATCCTTGACAAGATCACATAGTCTCAATGCTTCACAAAGAGCCAGAGAAGGGAACCTGGGTCATTCGGGCTCCTCTTTGCAGTCACTTCATTTTCACTTGGAAGTAATTAACTTCTCATCACTACTAACAACAACCATATCTACCCCAACCCAGCTGTGCTAATTGGTGACTCTACCTCAAAGAAAGTCAACCTGCTTTAAAGGCAAAAAGCTTATAAAGTTTCTTTTGCTAGTGACTGGCACGTACTTCAGCCCTCACAAAAGCACACAGGGAAATGTTTCTTTCTCTGCCCAGAACCTGACTTAATACTGAGGCATAAATAGGCCCCTAGTCTTAGAAGCTAGTTTAACTGGGTTCTCGTCCTGACGCTTCTGCAGTTCTTTGCCTGACCTTGCGTAAGTCATCTGTAATCTATTATTTGGTTGTGATCTTCCTCTTGTTACTTAAGATGTTATGCAGCAGTTCAACAGCTACACATGAAATGCACTATTTAAACACATGCTACTATTTTACCATCCTCCAAAGTAACCTCCAAGCTGATTTTGTCATTTCTGGCTCAGGACTTTTAAACTTGCACTATAACACTGTGTTAGCCATAAACACTAGATTCCAGTGAACAGTCACCTGAAGCAAGTACTCTGTGTATGGATGGATGAGTTGTAAGAAAGAAGCTGCCCTACCTTCTTTACTCCCCATTTTTGACTGCAAGCCAATCATGTTCTGTGAGCGAGCATCGGGATACTGTGCTTTTCATCAGCATCCTTCTGGGAAAAGCCTAGGACAAAAAAGGAAGGAGGAGACAATCACAATACTTCATGCTGTACTTTCTTTATTGTTCTTCCCTTAGTCCTGACCTTGCCAGCTTCAAATCAGCTCCTGCTGTGCAGCTCCCTACCACACTCTTACAGCAACTCCTCTGCTTCAGAAATATATCCTGTCTTATTCTTCATTTTAGATGAGAACGAATAGAACCCTGAAGCTATGTTTAACTGAAAGTTTCAAGTCACAAAGACTTCCAAGGAGGATTTCCTCAAATTTTTGGTTCCTCTTCTCCTGAATGATCCCAGCTCCTAATTATACTGTGATTTCTGTTTCGTTTTTAAAGAAAAACACCACGATGCCTACATTCACAATCACTCCTTACTGCTCCCTACAGTACAAGTTATTCTAAGCAGAAGCTTGTTAAGGGGTGCTTGAACTAGATGATCTTTAAGGTCCCTTCCAATTTAAACCATTCTATGATTCTATGAAAAGTTGCTTAGACTTTCTACTCACTGATACTTGAAATGCAACTGCTCATCAGGCCTGCTGGTCAAAGCGGAGTCAGCACAGGTAAAAAACCAAAACACACACACACACACACACCCCAAAACAAACAAACAAACAAACAAACAAAACCAATTCCTTGGTAGCCTCAAAGCAAAGCTACGAACACTGCTACATGCACTGGAATACTCCCACGTTCTGTTTTCTGCAGTATACCCTGGTGCTTCATGCTCCTTCTGATGTACAATCTTAAGGTCTGTAGGCACTGCCAAATGGTCAAGGACTTTCATAACTTACAAAAAATCACAGCAACGGCTACTAATTATTTTATATAATCTCATATTTACACTAATATTTGTAAATAGACAATATGCAAAACATTCCTTATGATCTTCCTAGGAGAAATTATGACATAGATGACTGTTTCTATTAAGTGATTATTCTAGAAGTAGAAATTACAGAGAAATGTAGCTGTTATATGAGTGGTTTGAATTACACCTGTAAGATGAATCTAAGTCACAGCTTAGAGAAATGACCTGAATTTTCTAAATACCTGATGCTATTAATTTTCTTTTTATTCAGAATGACTCCTTAACATACTCTCTCTTTTTCAATAGCTCCAATAGCTCAAGTTAAGCAGCTTAACCTATGTACTCCCAAATGGGCCTGTTATCTCAGCAGAGAGGCACTGCTCCTACAAAAAGCCCAAAGTGCACTGCTCATTCATTTTGCTCAAATCCAAATCATTCCTGAGGGCTGCTCTCTAATGGAAACATTACCACATAATTGAGACACTCCCATGTGTTTTCCTTTACTAGACTTTATACTGAATTTTTTCCAGAGTATTTCCACTCCCTTGCTCATGACAATTTATGAAACCAGGCCTGCACAAAGAGAGGGTATTTCATATTACAGCATAAAGGCCACTCATTCCATGCTAGCCTGTTCAGCACTCCACCATTTCTTGCACTCTCTCCCATTTATTTCTAAGTACTCCTATCCAAAGGTCTTCCATAAGTAGGCCAAACACAATTCATAGAGCACCATTGTTTTGCCATGTTTCAAAGCATTCAAGATTGTTACATAGTCTGAATGGATTGAGCATGGGGATTACTTTATCTCCAGGGGAGATGATGATCAGTATTTCCCACCCAGTTCCTGAGCTGTCTTTACTCATTTATCTTAATAACATCTTTGTGTTTTGACTCAGAAGAGATCAAAGCAGAGAACAAGGCAGGCATACTCTCAAGATTAAAATTGGCCAGAGGCAATCAGCAGAGCAAGTAAACAGCTCTTCAGTAGTCTGAAGAAAAGCCTGATCTAACATGAGCATTTCTGTCTTCCTGCAAGCTCTCTCCCAGTTAGCCCTGTTGGCTTGAGAGGTCACATCTGCTGCTCATGCCATTTCTTGTCATTATCCCATTTTTACTGCCCTTTTTGGTCCTCAAATGTCATTAACCAGTTAACACTACAAGAAACTTCACAGTTCTCTTACTCCTTAACAAGACAGTTCAGAACAGTATTCCTTATGAGAACAGAGGCTGATCTTGTAAGTACACCAAGCAGCTCTTGGCTCCACTTTCTGGCTTCAATTTCAGTAGCACAGTGACTCACGTAAGCCTGAGGTGTAGTGCTCAATTTTCTTCAGCATAAGATTTGGGACCTTAAGGAT
Source organism: Eubucco bourcierii (assembly GCA_013396675.1). NCBI lineage: Eukaryota > Metazoa > Chordata > Aves > Piciformes > Ramphastidae > Eubucco > Eubucco bourcierii. The sequence goes on along the minus strand of VWZE01006346.1, from coordinate 257,172 downwards.
CAGTGTATTTCAGTGTTTCAACACTACCCCATTTCACTGTGACAGGAACAGAGGACTGAGCACACAGGAGGTGGGGTGTGTGTGTGTGTGTGTGCTATGTTTTATTTGATACTTGATACATCTTCCTTGATAGCTTGCCATTTCTGATGGTCCTCTCTGTTCAGACCTTCTCATATCTAAGTTGACTCCACATCACATCTTGAAAAGAACTACCTCATCAGAAAGGAAAATGAGAGGTAGATTGCACTCCCTGTCTCACTGCATGGGAGCCTAAAACTTAGCTCCTGCTTTTTTATATTGAGAAGACAAGTTTGATTCAAAGGAGCACTTCAGAGTGTTCATTTTAGCTTCCATTTGATCTTTACTTTTAAAGTGGACTTTGCTCTCAGTGAGCTTAGGAGCCACTACAATCTGGCTTAAAAACGATTTTTATTTTATTTTTTTTAATCAATGAGCACTAGGCCTAACTTGTGCTCTTATCTTGCTGACAGTCAGGAGTAGACAGAAGAAATTCAAGTTTGATTGAGAATCAACACATACAAATACAAGATCACGCGCTTGGCAACAATGTCAACAAAGTTATTACGGAACAGGAAGTTGGATCCTGCTAAGCAGCAGCTATGAAAAGAACATAGGATGCCACAGCAGAAGAGCACCCAGGTGTCAGCATCATCATGCTATGAAAACAGGAACACTGCTCCTACCTATATGGCAGCACAGGGAATACAGAAGCCCTCCGTACTGGGCAGTGATGAGACTGTTGCTGACATTCTTGAGCCCAGACCTTGGCTTTGAAGTGTTGGAGATGTGGGAAAGGTATTTGCAGTTCGCGAATGCTGTCAGTTTCACAGGTCCTCTCCCTTAGATTTGGGTACACTTGGACATTATCCGGTAACAGTCAGTCTGTGATGGAGCCCAATACTAAGGGACAAAAGACTCCTGGTAGCTTAAAAAACTTACACTGGGCGGGTGCCAGTGTTCTTGTGCTACAGTTTGAAAGGCAGAGACCAATTCAGCTATTTCCCTCATACTTGCTACAAAGAAAAAGGAGAAAAGCCAGCACTAGACCAAAAGAGGTGAGCAATCCTGCCTCTGTAGGACTCTCTTACGTGTGCTGCACACTGGAGCTCTGCTGTGACACATACCTAGAGAGATACAAGGTGAACTTAACCTGGGAAGCTTTAAACAAGAAACTAATCTTCCTTCTGGGTCACAATCTGACTGAATAACAGAACTTTGCCAAGTCTTTCATAAAAAACTTGTGCTGGAAGACAGCTCCTAGAGTACAGGTTGATAGAGTGAGGAATGCAAGCCCCATGGGCACGTATGAGGCCTGGGTTCAGCTCCAATCCATCACAACCTGCCACCATGGGTGAGCCCAGAACTGATTTCAATGTTTTCTTTAGGAAAAAGAAGAAAATAAAAACAACCAAACCAAAACCAAAGAAAAAAACCACAAACACCTCTATATCTTCAAAGTCTTGTTTTTGCTTCCCTTGTATGTAGCACTGCTTTGGAAAAACTGACTTCTGTTTATACCGCTTTTATACCTCACTCTCTTCCATAGGTTCATTGAAGAAAATCAGACAGAAACACTAATTTAAGAATGTTGCCTTCTCAGAACCACTTCTGACAGCTAAGGGAAAGGAAGTGACCAACGTGTAACCAGCTAAACATCTAACCATTTCCTTCTATTTTTAACTAGCTAGAAAGCCTAGTGTATGTATCACAACATTCAAGGTTCTGACATGTATGTTAAATGAAAATAGCTACTGTGATCTTGTGAGCTACCACTAGGCTCACTGCAGCCTCTACAGAACTAGATCAGCCCTAGACACCATTTTCCATGACAAAGCGGCTTTAATCTCCATGCAATTTATGAATCAGCCCTGTTTAATTAGGGAGAAAATTGGGAAGAGATGAAGTCAGGCTGACAACTCTTCTCTCTCCCCTTGATATTGCCTTCACAGAATAGCATTTTGAATGGGTCATCCACAAGAGTGACATGAACAGATGCATTGCTCCCTATTTATGGCCCTGGTGTAGCATATTTCACCAATTTATATGGAAACATGGGCTGTACCTCATTTCTTACAAGGCTGCCAACACTCAGGCTGAGAACAGGCAAGTTCCTACAGTCACAGAAGTGCTTCCAGAACAATGTGCTGGGGTGTGTGCATGAGATGTCCATCTTCAAATAAAAGATCTGACTGGCTTTTCTGGCGCGACCTGTGCCTCCCACAGGGACAGCAAAGCCTTGTTGCCACCATGGCACTGTGCTGCTTTGCAAACCCAGGAAGTACTCCAGCATAGGGATTTCTCTCAGCCACTTCTACTAAGAGGGGAGTGCCAGTCTTTTGAATCCTGTGCTGCCACTGCAGAAAACAGCGTATTGCTATTGCCAGTAGTACATCAGAACAGGTCAACATCAATGTGCATTTGGTCACTCCCATATAGGACCATCAGTTATACCTCTGGACCCAGTAATAGTGATCCACACACATTTGCTCCTCTGGTTCCCTCTCCAGCTGCCTTACTGTGATGAGAACTGGGATTTCACAGATGAAATCAGACAAGTGACTTCCAGACAGTAACATCTTTCAGCTACATCACCAAAAGCTCTTCATAATAAGGTAGTTTTTCTTTGTACAGGTTGAACCATTTTTATGGCACTTTATTGATGTTTCAGTAGCTTACGTCATTAAATACGAACATCGGCACTGATCAACATTGTTCTCAACAGTGTTTGTACAATGGGAAGGTCACTTCCCTGCTAAAATCAAGTTGCATATTTCTGTGAGGTAAAGCTGATGTTGTTTCAGTTACGGTGAGTAGAACAAACAACAACAAGCTTTTTCCAATGAGGTTTTCTGAAACCTCATTGCTCATAATATTTTCTTAGGAAACACTGTACTTAGTAGGTTTTCTTTCTAGTATGAAAAGTAGTCCCATAAAAATCATCCAAGCTTTTGACTTTTTCCCCTATGGTATTACAGAAAATAGGAAACAAGAAGAAAAGTTGGTAAACTGGGGAAAAAAAAATATAAAAAGGAGTTCTACTCTGAAAAAGCAACTAGAGCTAATTTACAGTGACAGCCTTTGGGTTTTGATTATTAATTTATGGAAATCCTGTGCTCGCAAGTTCTATGGTATGTTGGATAGGTGCCCTTGATAACATGCATATTTTTGCAGCATGTGATTAACACACCTGTATTTTCCCTTTTTTTTTTTTTTTGTCTGTGGATATATATAAGTACAAATTCTGCTTCAAGGTCGTATTTTTTTCCAATCGGTTTTCATTTTCTTGACTGCATTGTTAGTTTTTTGATTAAATAAAAACCAAAATAAACATAAATTACTTTAGTACTCCTCCTCCTCTTAACTTTATTAAGGAAAGCAGAACAGGTTTACAAACCAGAACCATTAAGTAATATGCTAGGTACTAGATGGTTCAGCAGCTTAAAAAAAAAAAAAAAAAAAAAGCAGAATTGTGCAAAAATAGCACCTTTATTTTTGCAAAAATATTCTGTTCAGAAAGCCGTGCACCTGCTACTTCCAACCTATTTCACCCAAGCCTGTTCTCGGGAGTACAGAGACCTCAGCACGGGTCAGGTGCTAGTATCACCGACGAGGGCAGAAGCAAGGCAAGATTGTTGTCTGGCCTAACTTAACAGCCACCTTGTCTCAGAGCTGGCACTCTTAATATATCTCTTTCAACACATAAAACAGTACTGGAAATGTGATAAGCAGCCGCAGGGCGTGCTGCACATCGCACCCTGTACTTCAGTCGCCTCCTTTACAGGGTAGCAGAAACGGGCAGAGATGGGAGACGTTTTCGCCCTCAGGCCTCAATGTTGCAGTACCGGCAGATATCAACATGTGTGTTATGCATCTTATGGAGGAAAAAGAAAAGCGTAAGTGGTACATACAAGAGCTTTCTAAAGTTTGGAGTGAAGTTGTGCCCGCGGGTCGCAGAGCCGAACGCCGGTTCCCGGGCTGCGTCCCCAGTGGCCGTTGTAACCTCAGGAAAAACCAGCCCTGGCGCCCCTTTCGCTGGCCCGCTCCCGCCGCACAGCGGGGGCAAAGGCGCCACCTGCCGGCCGCAGCCCGCATCCGCAGCCCTGCTACCGCCTCTCACTCCTTCCGGAGCCTCCTTGAGGAGCTGGCTGTGGCCGCTAGTGGCCGCCGAGCCCTTTTCCCTTCCGAGCCCGCCGGCAGCCGGATGTCCGGGCAATAAGCGGGGTGGCGGCCAGGCCTTAGCCCAGGCTGCCCCGCAACACGCGGAGCAAGTGATAAAAGGAGAGAGGCCTTTTGCCTTCATCGCAGTCTCCTCAGTGGTGGGCGCTGCTGTCAGCAAGCCTCTGAAAAAACATCAATAAACAATACAGTGTTAACTGCCACAGAACAATCAAACAACCTTTCATCCAGGATTTCACAGTTTTGCTTCAGATTCATCTTTAACATATTAATTTGAAAGTTGCTCACGCATACCTTCAAGCCGTGCTTCCATTCTGTGCTTTTATCTTCAAGCACTTAAAGCACAGCACTGGTGCAATGTCCCTTTGTCCACTTTAACCTCATCCAATCTCTCCTCATCTCCCATGAAAAAAAAACCTCTGCTCTTCATGAATCCTCACTAGCACTGTCAGCTCCAGACTAGCATTGCATTACAAGCTCATGAACATTTACCTGAAAAATGTGGAAATGCCCATTTCTGAGTGTTTTCTAAGTGTTTCCTTAAAAACCATGTTACTTTGCATCCCAACATAGGTCCTTGAACGCATTAATCAGGCAACCCCTGAACCTTGATCATTTATAAACACACAAGCTCTGATAAACATTTCCCTAAGTAGTGGTATAGCCAATAGCTTTCCCCACATCCCTTTCCTCTCCTGTCACATCATATTACACCAGAAACTCTTAGAACAGTATTTGTCTGTTACTACACGTTTGCTAGTATGCATCTTGGAGGATGACAGTGTAAATAATAAATGCCCAATGGAGGTCTCACACAAGAAAGTAACGGAGCCCAAGTGACAAGTTACTTGTTACAGATGTAGGGTTGTGGTTTTTACTGAATGAAGAGGATAGCACACACATTGGTTTGGAGATCTAGCAGTTGTAACCTGGAAAATACATATGAAGGGTGTGATCGCTGCAGGGTTTACCTTTGTTAGGCAGTGGTGGCCAGCCATACCCTTCAGGAGAGCAGGAAAGGCTTTGGCCAAGCTGTGGTTTGGATCTTTTCCCTTTTCTTAACCCACAAGTGCTATGAGATCTCTGCTTTTTGCCAACAAGGAAAGGGCTATTTGAAGCACTAGAACACTTATATTTCCATATATTGTTTTCATTCCCTCTCTAAAGCAGATGATAATTTCATTGGATGCTTTTCCTCTATATATGTGAGGACTAGAACTATATTTGTGACCTGAAAGCATTTTTTGTTATTTGGTGTGCTGGTTTGAGGCTAATT
>VWZE01006346.1:144262-251504 GCA_013396675.1 Eubucco bourcierii | reverse complement strand
TGTACATTGTGCAAAGCTGTAAATATAGCTTCATCAATTAACTTCCAGCTGACTGAGTGCTAGTCTGGGTCATTTTACAAAGTGTGGGGGGGTGGGGGAACTCCCAAACCTTCACATTTGGAAATCTGGCCTTGTGTAACAGAAAATCACCTTTTCTGGTTTGAGGCTAATTGGAATATTTTAATAAAAAAAAAAATAGGCTGTGAAAAGAAAACAATGGTGATGTCTACTTCACTCATAGGCTTGCTGAGATGTATAAAAACAAGGACACAAGGAGAGTCTGAGTCGGTGTGTCTTCTGGCCTTCTGCTGTGTAACCCAACTAATCACTCTGCTTCTAACCCCCCTTGCCGATCCTCCAAACTCACCTTGCATGTAAGGCAGACCCCGGGATAAGGTAGAGGGGTGGAAAGAAGGTGTAAGGGTGGTTGGGTGCTGTTGCCAGCAAGGAAGAAAGAGACTGAACAGTTGAGGGATGCTAAAAAGAAATGTCTGCACTTCTGAATAGTTGCACACTGGGAATGTAATTGCTGTGGTACTGGGAATATCACCTCTTTCGTGCTGCTCCACTTCTTCCCTGCTCCTTCTTGGCATGGAATGTGGGGTCCATAGTGTCAAGGTGACTAACAGGAAGAGAAAATTACATGGACAGTGTCCATAAATAATGGACAATGAAGGACCTCTTTCAGAAACTACAGCAGGAAGCAGCGAGTTCATTTTGGAGAGCAGAAAGAAAAACAAAAGTCCTGGAAGGGCAAGGAACGACAGTCATTGCTATTTAGTCAAGATGAGGATTATCTCTTTGGAGAGAGAAGACAGGCATGTCCTGAAGAAGCTCTCTTGTCTAGGAGATGACACAGTTCTAGACAGATCATTTTCAAATTTATTTAACTTACAAAGAGACTGTGAAAAAACACAGAGCATCAGAACAAATTTAAACCATCTGTCTGATCATCTTGCAAACTGTAAACATTGTCTTTGAGAAAATAATCTTTCTTCAGAATAACAATGTACACAGATTCAACTAAAATCTGTCTAAAATGAACTTCTACTAAGTCAGATAGAAATTACCCTGAGCACAAGTCAGCATTCAAATTATTTCAGCTGATTCTTCTTTCAACTTCTTCCAGGAGTACACATTAATTTGTGCTCCCTCTAGCTTCATTCTATACCTCCCTGGGCACTTGTCCTACCCAGCATAACTTAAATCAATTGTCATACTGTTTATCTATTTAAAGCCCTTGTGCATATGTTCCATGTAAACATAAGGGGAAAACTGTTCACTTCTTGAAGGTGGTAGAGCACTGGACCAGGGTGCCATGAGAGATTTTGAGTCTCCCTCTGAAGGTATTCAATACCATAACCAATACCTGGTTAGTGTTCCTATGTGGTTCATTCTGAGCGATCCTACTCTAGCAGGGGAGTTGGACTAGATGATCATTGGATGTCTCTTCTAGTTCCCACCCTTCTGTGACTCTGTATGTCCTTCCTCTTCCTATATTTTCTTTTTTTTTTTTTCATACAGATTCTGTAATGTCCACATTTATTGTTTTTTGAAAGGACCAAAATTACAAATAACCTGCACTACAATCAAAATTATTATCAGATGATTCCATACTTTTGCCTTGTCTGTACGTTGTGTTTTTAAACTATTATTTTAAACATATGTAAGAGAGGATGTCTACCTATGAAAGCAAGAACACCAAACTTGATTTTTCTTCTCCAAATTCAAAGCCTATTATCAGCATTTTCACTGCTTTAAAATAGCAGAGAAGAAAGTTCATGTTAACGCGTACTAGTCACACTGATAATTGAGCCTTATGCCTTTTCAAACAGCCTATTTGTTGCTCACAAAGACATGAATTTCCTAGATTAAAAAAATAATAAAATTGAATACATATACAACATCAACATTAATCTAAAGCAACACTTCAGAAACAGTGCCAAACCCAATACATGTTAACAGTCTTGGATTTATAGATACTCATGTTCTAAACAGTAGCAAAAACTACATTCAGAATGTGACTGGTTATACCCACACACTCCACATCAAACTATGCTAATTAAAATACATAAATCTTGCACAAGAAGATAATTTTCAGCAGTTACAGCACAAATGGGTTTAGCTCAGCAGAGACCAGCTGGGGTCTGCAGGCCAGATCCAGCCTGCAGGAGGTCTCTGCCTGGTCTGGCGCCTCTTTTCCCAGGAGGAAATGGGGAACAGCTGCTCAGGCAATCTACACAGCGCTAACAGTCCAGCAGCTCTCTCTGCGCCTGTTCAAAGCCCAACCCAAAGGGCCTCAAGTGGTTATTCAAGTGAGGAGGAGGGAAGGCCTGTGCTTCCTGCCACATGACCTCTTGCACTTCTTACTTGGTTGGAAGTGACTTCCTGCTGCCATTTTAAGATAGCAGTTGCAAATGGGACACTCTAGGCTGAGGTGCTCAGCTTCCCAGATAAAACCACTATGAGCTGGCTCCCAGGATCTCTCTCATCATAAGCTATGTGGTGTATCAACATGAAGATATTTTTCAACCGTAGAGAACCTACCAAAACATTTTCAGCCCTTGTGACTCAGTCCTTCTGTCCATCACCAATTCCAGCACAAAGCTCACAAGTCACTTAATTCTGGTGTGCACATTTGCACTAGAGTAACCAAAAACCGAAATGGTATGACATGATCTTACTGTACAGAATCATGGACATGTTGAGGCATTGTTCATAGGGACAGGGGTTTGGCATCTTTTTTAAGGCTGGTGACATTCAGCTATTTATTAATTAATTTACCCAACAAGGCCTGTTTCTGAAGAACCTTTAGAAGTATATATTTTCTTAGGAAAAATAAAATCAAGACTATGAAGGCCGTTTATTCAAAGTAAATGAAAACAAGTACCGGGAGTTCTTGCTAACAGTGTGGCACTGCCAATGAAGTCTTGCCTCTTCATGTGTTTACAAACCTAAACATTTTTGATTATTTAGTAGCAGGCTACCACAGTATTACAGTCATTCTATATGTGCTGCTAGCTAAATCAGACCACTGTTTCAGGAAAATACAGATTGCTCTTGGACAGTTTTCTGATCCCACTGAAAAGAACAGCTGTCTTAACCTCACAGAATGCCAGGTTGGAAGGGACCCCAAGAATCATTTGATCCAGCCTTTCTAGGTGATAGTGTAGCTTAAATGAAATAGCTCAGCACCCTGTCAAGCTGTCTTAAAGCTGACCAGTGTAAGAGAATCCACTGCTTCTCTTGGGAGATTATTCCAATGTCTTACTGTTCTCATGGTGAAAATTTTTCTTCTGGATTCCAACTGAAACCTTCCCCAGGAGTAACTTGTAGCCATTACCCTTCATCTTTTCCATGCGACTCCTCAAAAAAAGGGAGTCTCCATCACCCTGGTAGTCACTCTCTATGTACTGATATGCAGAAATAAGGTATCTCTTAAGCCTGCTCTTCTCAAGGCTGAACAAACCCAGCTCTCTGTCTTTCCTCATATGGCAGGGCTTCCAGTCCTCTGATCATTCTTGTGGCCCTTCTCTGGAGACTTTCCAGCATGTCTGCATCTTTTTCGTACAGCAGGGTCAAAAACTGCATGCAGTACTTCAGGTGTGGCCTGACATGTGCTGAGTGGGACAACCACCTCTTTATGTCTGCCGGTAATACCCTTGTTGATACAACCCAGCATAGTCTCTGTTTCTGCTTGTTAACGTATCTGAAGAACTGTTTCTTGGAGTTTTTTACATCTTTGGTGAATTCCAGTCCAAGCTGAGCATCCATCTCCACATACTCTGGTAATGCCCTTGGAATCTTCACTAGGCACTTTTCAATCTCTGGTACATTTCCCTTTTCGTTCTCAGCAGACTCAGAAGCTCAGAATTAAGCCAAGGGGGTCTCTTGTTCCACCTGCTTCCCTTGCCTTTAGAAGGAATGAACTGCATTTGTGTGTCCAGGACAGCATTCTTGAAAAACTCCCAGCACTCCTTTATCTTCCATGGAAGCTTTCCACAGGTTCCCTCCCAACTGAGACCTGAGGATGCTGAAGTTTGCTTTTTTATGTTTTGGAACTAATCTTCAGCATGCTCAGCAGTATCCAAAATTCCACAATATTGTGGTTGCTGCAGCCAAGGCTGTCACTAAACAAGATATTCCAAAGCAGGTTTTCTTGGTTAGTGAGCAGTAAGTCCAGCAGTGCCTCTATTCCTGGTGGCCACATTTAACTTTTGTACAAGGAAGGAGTCATCTATGCATTCCAGAAAATCGTTGGAGCACAGGTGAACTGCTATGATGTTCCTCCAGCAAAAATCTGGGTAGTCAACATCTCCCATAAGAAGCAGGTTTTGTTAACCTGAAGCTTGCTTAAGTGACTCAAGAATTGCCTCATCCATTGTATCATCTTGGTTTGGGGACTGGTAACAGATGCCTACTATAAAGTCTCCCTTGGAGATGACCCTTCTGATTTTGACCCACAGGTGTTTGATATAGCTTCCACATTTACCATAACTGACTTCAACAGTTTCAACATTCTCTTTTTAATAGTGTGCAGCTCCACCACCTCTTCTACCCTGGCTGTCTTTAGAAGACAGCCTATAGCCATCTATCACAATCCTCCAGTTGTGTAAGTTGTCTCAATAAGTTTCAGTTATTCCTATGATATCATAGCTTCTTTACTGGGCACAGAGCACCAGTTCTTCTAGTTTGTTTCACAGAATGGTAAGATTGGAAGGGACCTCAAAGATCATCTAGTTCCAACCCCCTGCCATGGGCAGGGACACCTCCCACTAGGACAGCTCACTCAAGGCCTCATCCAACCTGGCCTTGAACACCACCAGGGAGGGAGCAGCTACAACCTCCTTTGGCAACCTGTTCCAGCATCTCACTACCCTCACTGTAAAGAGCTTCCTCCTAACATCGAGTTTAAATCTCCCCTCTTCCAGTTTAAACCCATCACTTCTTGTCCTGTCATTACAATGTAATATTGGAACTTGTAAATAGTCCCTCTCCAGCCTTCCTGTAGGCCCCCTTCAGATACTGGAAGGCTACTATAAGGTCTCCTCAAAGCCTTCTCTTCTCCAGGCTGAAGAGCCCCAACTCTCTCAATCTGTCCTCATAGCAGAGGACTTCATGCATTAGCATACATGCACTTTAGATAGTTGGTATTTTTGTTTCTCATTTACGGAGGCACAATTTATCCTTTGCTGGTTGGCCTGGTTAATGCCCTGATTGATAGTAGTGGTGATGGTGTCTTGAATATTGATGTTTTGCATCTCTTCCCCCAAGTCCTTCAGTTTAAAGCCCACCTCACCAGGTTAGCCAACCTGCTGCCAAACACTACCCTGCCTCTTTTAGATAGGTGAATTCCATCCCTTTCTAATAGATATCTTGTTTTTTCTGTCAGTCCCCTTCACAAGAGAGGAGATCACATGTTCCACATTCATTCATATCGGAATTAACTTGTAGAAGGACGAAGGCAGAGTGGAGACGGAGGAAGGAGGAGAAGTTGGAAACCAGGTTAGGAAATAGGTTGGATGGGCCTTTGAGTAGCCTCATCTAGTAGAAAGCATCCCTGTCCATAGCTGGGAGTAGGACCTAGATACCTTTAAGGTCCTTTTCAACCCCAGCCATTCCAGGATTCTGTGTTGTAGTCCTCATAGAAGGTCCCATTATAGCAAAAGCCAAAACCCTCGTGGTGGCACCAGCCACGTACTGAGAAGTTGATTTGCATGAGGTGTCTGTCTGTCCCCAATCCTCAAAGAAAAGATGATTTGGCACCAAGATTCTTCACTTTCTCCCTCAGGGTCTTATAATCTCTTGATCCTGTCTACATTTAGTCTTAGGGTATGATTTGTGCCAACATAAAAGAGTAATAATAGATAGCAGTCTGTGCTGTTGAGACGTTGTGGCCCCCTCTCTGCAGCATCATGGATCTTACCTCTGGGAAAGCAGCATACCTCACATACTCCCTGTCAGGTCAGCAGATAGACCTTCTGGGCAAATAGGCCCTACTTGTTTTGCTGTGTGCAGAGGTGGGGGCTCACCTACTGACCATTCAGCATGTCCTGTGCCACTAGAACTAGAGGTGTTCCAATGTAAGTTGTAGTAGGACCGGAATTCAGAAGCACATAATCAGAGGCAGTTCACACAGTAGCTGCTCACTGAAGAAAGCTCTGTATGTGTAGTTTTTGTGAGTCAAAAAGGAGACTGGACTTGGAAGGGAGATCCATTGCAAGTTACTAAACAGTTAAACTGCAACAAGCTCAGGAAATCCTCTGGATTGAAAATAGATCACAGCAACAGGAACATTTGTAGGAGTTACAATATACTCTTATCCTGTTCCTGTTCTCCCTTAGGAACCCATTTCTGACCACTCCTGGAAGCTGTTTCTCTCCCTTGTATTACACAGTTTCCCAGGACAGCTACTTTTCTGGTCTTTGATCTCAGCAATTCTCCCCAACAAATGCCAGTCTGGTCATGAACTCCTGTGCTGGACCTGATTTCTGCCATTCACATACACACACTGGCACCTCCCACAAACTAAAAGAAACCTTAACTCATCCTTGTGTAATGGAAAGTTAAAATCCTTGCCACTTAAGTGTTACATATGTAACACAGGAAAAGGCCTCTTGGGTTTGTTTTGGTTTGGGGATTTTTTTTTTCAGTAGATAAGACCTTTGATGGAGAAGGGACATAGTAACTTATCCCTAGAGAAACCTGTATTAGTGGAAACAGCTCTGCTTATGGTACTATGTCTACTTAATAAAACACCCCATTTATCCATGAACAGAATTCTTGGGAGTCTGAAGTGCTATAAGAGGGGACTGGGGGAAAAAAAAAATCAAGAGTTCAAATAAAATCTTTTTGCAATGAGGTGGAGGCTGCTCCATGAGCCTTTTATCTCCAGTTCTTGCCAGAAGTACTGCTCTAACATCAATCTCTCGATTTAGCCAGTGGAGAAACACGTAGTGTTTTCTATTCAATATCTGGGGACTAAAAATTTCTCATGCCATGGCAGAAAAGGTTTAACTAGCTCTCTGATGTAAACAGCCATGCACATTGCAGTTGCCAAATCCTTGCTAAAGGGGAAGAATATGGTAGAAGACACATGGCATGGTACAGACTATACCTGTACCTCCTCGGGTGCAGCTTTTGGTTTCAGAATTTTGCACCTGCAGGGTCACGGGGAAGGCCCAGTTGATCTTTCTTGTTATCCTTGGTGCTGAGCAGCCACTGTTTTCCTCCATCAGCTCTGCTACTTGGCAACACAGGTCCTTGCAAGCACTCATCTCCTGTGGGCAAAGGCCACCCCTCCAGCCCTGGTGAGAGGTCCCTAGCCCTGTGGAACACATGTAGGCTAAGGCTGCTGATAGCACAGGGGAAATTGGTCCAACAATGCTAAGGTCTGTACTCTATGGCATATTCCTTACCATGGCAGGGGATGTGTCTGTTGCTTACTGCAAGAGCCCTGGCTCTGTCCTGCACTAACTGCTGCTTTGGAGAGCTGTGTTCTCAGCCAGCTAGTGCTTGTACAGGGCTGCTCCAGACCTGTGGGAAAGGTGTGTGTCTGCTTTGGCTAGGAACCAGCTGAGCAACAGCTCTGATTATGCTTTCTTCAGGAACAGGCTGACCCTATTAGAGGTTGCAGTATTCTCACATGCAGCAGTACACTGATGCTCCTTGAACAGTTCTGAAAATCCTCCATGAACTCCAGAAGAAAGATCGTCCACCAGATTACAAAGGAGAGCCCAGAAAATGCTGCACAAACAACTGTGGCTGCTGCCCGTCTCTGTCAGATGTGCAGTTGCTCAAATGTGCATCTCCAGCAACCTGAGTCTGCCTCCAGTGTTGGCAATTGTCCATTGAGAATATTCATCTTGACATATCAAATAATTTTAAAATTGTTTAAACAAATCTGACTATACTAAAGTAGTTCTTCATTTACTGAGATTCAAAGCACATCACAGTTATCTTGAGGTTTGAATTTAGTACTCAGCGGATTAGCAGAACCATGAATTAAGCCTATGGCTATACAGGGCCTTCAATGTACATACATGAGTTGCAATAATAATGCATACTGCATTAACAGAGCATTTCATACATTCCTGGTACCAATAACTAGAAATCATGTATAAGTAAAAATCTGATTTCAAGAAGCCTCTATGTGTACAGGCATGTAAGACACACATCCATACACAAATGTATAATAAGTTATTTTGAACACACACTTAAATATAATCACGAGTCAGAAAAATTAGGATGAACCAATCTATTTGGTTTGCATTTGTTATCTTCTAAACTATGCTAACAGTCATCTATGGTGATGCTAAACAGCAGGTAGAATGCTGTAACAGAATGACTTAAATTTGCCAAGCCAGGGAAAGCCTCCCTGTTTCATGATCCATGAGTGATGTTTTCATAGGACGATTCAGGCTGGAGGTCTGTAGGACAAAATGCAGTTCAAAGTACAGTCAGCTATGAGGTCAGGGCCTTACAAAGCTGGTTCTTGGAAATCTCAGAGGGAGACTCTATAGTCTTCCTAGGCAACCTGTTCAACTGCTTGACTGAACCCATTCTGTCCAGTTTGTCTTTTTAAGTTTCTCCTTGCATCCAGCCTTACAGTCAAATTTGCTTCTGACTTTGTCTCCCTTCCTGCCACCAACGATTGCTGTGAAAAGCTTGGGCCCATCTTCTCAACAACTTCCCTGCAGGTATTGGCAGGCTGAAAGCCCAGCTCCAGGCTTACCCTCACAGGGTCTGTATTCTGAGCCCGGACTCCTTTGTTGGCCCTCCATTGAACTCACAGAATTTATCAGTCTTCCATGGTCTTGGAGTGCCAAAACTGAGCACAGTATCTAGATATGGTCTAGTAAGTATTGAGTAGAGGGGGTAATCAGCACCTCCTAATGATCTGCTGACTTTGCCTTCGTTCATACATCTCACAGTGTTGTCTGCCAACCCTGACAAGTGATTTTCAGCAGAATTCCTGCCCAAACTAGTCAGTCCCTTAGTGTATCATTGCCAAGGGTTCTTTCTGGGACTAGACTTCACATTTCTTTACTGAACTTCATGAGGTGGTTCTACCCTTCCAAGGATTTTATGTGCCTCTGTATGGCAGTGCATTGACTGACTTCTCCAATTTGGGGCATCAGAGAACTTTCATAAGCAAGCACTCTGCCATCTCCATGTTAAATGTGACACATCCCAGGACAGTTCAATAAGGTACTCCAGTTGTTACCAGCCTTGAGGCAAAGTAGCCCTTCATCAGTTCCCTGTGAATCAAACCATCCAGACACCATTTCTATGCATCTCATTGACTGATACCTGCTAAGCCCAGAACTAGGTTGTTTATAGGTGCAGCTTCTTCCCATTCCACAAATTACAAGTTCATCTCCCAGATCCATCATCCAGATCATCAATGAAGATATTAAACAGGACTAGGCCCAGCACTAATGCCTGGGGGACACCACTAGTGACTGGTTTTTTATTGAAATAAACATGTTCTCCTCATTTGAGCTACTAGATAAAACTAACAAGAAGGAACAGGATTGAGTTAACAGGAACCTAAGGCAGAAAGATCAAAAGAAACTGAGAAGATACAGAAGATAAATGCTGTTTAATTTTTTTTGTATGTGCTGATATTTTTTAAGCACATCACACTTACATTCTGAGGAGTTTTCCATGACTACTGCCAATCTTTTATTGAACTCAGCTGCTGCCTGCTATATTGAGTAACAGTGCACTGTATCCTCCATGAGGACTAGAACTTTCTCCCTAGTTCGGTAGTTCTCCCCTTCTTTGCCACTTTCCACAGGAGTCTACGCTGTATGAAGAAAAGTAAAAACCACAGTTCAGAAAAAGAAAACAACATGTACTACGTTCAAGTCTTGCAACCTGCTTTCCAGGACCATTTCACTACAGTCTACTTCAGCACATTAAAAATGTGAACGCCTATGAAGGAACGTAAGAGGCACAACCTAACAAGCACTAGGGGTTCTTGCCAATGAATATTTGATGAGCACAGAACCCAAAACCAAGGAATGCCTGGGGTTTTCAGCATATACTGTTGACTTGCCCTTTCTTACAAGCACATGACAGAACTGTTCCATGTAGGGAATTAACACACTAGATGCTTCAGAAAACTAACAGAAATAGCTGAAAGGAAGTAAACATATCTGTTTATTTCAGCCACCATGGTTCTTACATGGTTGCATTTCTCTCTGCTATGCGAGACAAGAACATTCCCTTGCCATAGACTAAGCTGTCCTGTTCTAGATTCTTTCCAGTCTCATACACAGCATTTCAGTACCTCTCCCTCACGGGCATGTGTCTGTAGTAGATACCAAAGGACAGGAAAAAGTACGTATGATGTTCACATCTCTTAAAGAAAGTTCTAGGTTTAGGACTAATTGCCCTACCAAACAGATAAATTCCTCTGGACTAAACTGTCCCAAGGGGCAGACAGTCCATCCCAGAGGGAGAACACAGGATATAATAATTTGTTATTCCATCCCATATCCTGCATCTCCTGCATATAAGGGGCAGACCTCCAGTCATAGTTTGCTCTCACCTCTCCACTCCAAGTGCATGCCAGCTGCTGCTATCACTGTGGTCTATGCGGGAGTGAGGCCTGGTTGGCAAGCTATTCCTTACTGCCTAGCTGAGGTCTGTACTGGGGGTGGGGGAAGGAGGGCAGTGAGGTCTGAGACAGGCCTATTGGGACCTAGCAGAGGGGGAGGTTTCACTGATAGAGGGCTAGTTGAGGCCTAGCTTGGGGCCTAGTTGAGGAGCTGGGCCAAGGCTGCGTCTATATATCCTTTGTACCTTGATACCTTCTGTATTTTTATTTACTTTTGTAAACAGAATTTCAATTTAACCTCCAATTCTGTGCAAGTGTTTTTATTTTACTCCTTTAGAGTAAAACACCTTCTGTCCCAGCTCAACCTAGGACAAAGAACATCCACTGTGGGTGACTTTTAGGTTCTCTAAAGAAGTCTCCACGATGGTGCATGTAGTATCAGTGTGCTATCGGCTCTAGTGGTGAAATCTGTGAAATCTCATTTTAGATTCATTAAAGCATGCATGAGTCTGCACACAGATGCACAGGAGACAGCCAGAATAGAGGACATATTCAAGTACTGCTCTGAGTGTCATTTCAGTCCTGGTAGAAACCACTCTGACCACTGAACACTCTTAAAGGTATTTCACAGAAGGCCTGGACACAGAACACTGTCCTGTTGTATAGTCACTAGTTACAAACAGAATACCTAGACAGGACATCTGCAGGGGAAATGAACAGCATAAAGCATGTCCAAAGATATGAATCTATGCAGTTAAAAATATAACTAAATTAAAATGCCTTCTGATATCAGGACTGTGACAGGTGAGTTAGACCTAAAAATAAATAGATCTGAAGATAAACCATTGAAGTCCCTGGCTGAGATCAAACTCCCATTGCTGGTGTGCCCCAGCGATCAGTGCTGGGCCTGGTCCTGTTCAATAGCTTCACTGATGATCTGGATGAGGGGATTGAGTCCACCATCAGTAAGTTTGCAGACGATACCAAGTTGGGAGCAGATGTCAATCTGCTCGAGGGCAGGAGGGCTCTGCTGAGGGACCTAGACAGGCTGGAGAGATGGGCATAGTCCAATGCCATGAGTTTTAACAAGTCTGAGTGCTGGGTTCTGCACTTGGGCCACGACCCCATGCAGTGCTACAGGCTGGGGACAGAGTGGTTGAAGAGTAGCCAGGCAGAGAGGGAGTTGGAGGTACTGGTAGACAGCCAGTGAACATGAGCCTGCAGTGTGCCCAAGTGGCAAAGAAGGTCAGTGGCATCCTGGCCTGTAACAGGAATAGTGTGGCCAGTAGGAGCAGGGAGGTCATTCTGCCCCTGTACTCAGTGCTGGTTAGGTCATACCTTGAGTACTGTGTCCAGTTCTGGGCCCCTCAATTTAAGAAAGATGTTGAGGTACTTGAACATGTCCAGAGAAGGGCAACACGGCTGGTGAGGGGGTTGGAGTACAGCTCTACAAGAAGTGTCTGAGGGAGATGGGGTTGTCTAGCCTGGAGAAGAGGAGGTTCAGGGGAGACCTTATTGCTCTCTGCAACTACCTGAGAGGAGTTTGTATCCAGGTGGGGGTTGGTCTCTTCTCCCAGGCACACAGTGACAGAACAAGATGATAGTCTCAGTTTAGGTTGGATGTTAGGAAGAAGTTCTACATGGAAAGAGTGATTGCCCATTGGAACAGGTTGCCCAGGGAGATGGAGTCGTCACCATCCCTGGAGGTGTTTAAGAGGCTGGATGAGGCACTTAGTGCCATGGTTTAGTTAATTAGAAGGGTTAGGTGATAGGTTGGACTTGATGATCCTAGATGTCTTTTCCAACCTGGTTAATTCTGTGATTCTGAAATGAACAGAATGTAGAAAGGTGGTTGAGAGACAGCAGAAAAGGATGTGAAGGTAAGGATCTTCCCATGTTTAGTAGAGGTAATGGCTATCAGGAGCATCGCATTACCAAGAATATGGAATCAGGAGGTTCAAATAGGGAATCCATCTTGAGAAGCCTCCCAGTTGTCAAAGTCATTAATCCCAGGAATTTCAACTGAAGAACGTTTTGGATTTCTTTTAGTGCCTTTATAACAAAATGGGATAACACAGCTAGTTAATAAAGTCCTCATCAGTTTTGCATCTAAATAGAGTGGCAGACCTTAAGCTGACTACAGTATTAGCTTTTCTTGCTGACAATAGGAACTGTAATAATGTTACTCCTTCTCTGGGTACAGAAACAAAGCCACAAGTGACCTCCAGACCACCCATGCAGTCCTTGTTTGGGAAGGCCACAGCCACATTAGCTCCGAAACACACGTTTTGCAAGCTACTGTACCTCTGCTGTCCCTCTTGAGATGAGAGATCTCAGGGCTCGCTGACATTAAAAAAAAAAACCTTGAGATATCTTCAGAAGAATGGTCCCTGTCCTTAGAGCTAACAACAGAAAATGTTCTGAGAACAGCAGTGTGCCCAGGCCCACTTAGATCAGCAAAAGAAGTCATCCTTTTCTAGAGTAATTCTTGGAACATGTCCCTGTCTTAGTATAGAGGTTAAAAGACTGAATGTCATCCAAAACCTTTTTTTTTCTTTTTTTGCCCCGCTCAAATGAGAGCCCCTACAGGGACAAGGCAATAGAAAGAAGACCTTCCTCAGTGAAGCTCATCAAGTCAGTCTTAAGAATGAAACAGCTGCTAACGTTACAACAGACCACACAGTAGAAAAAGGGCACGAAAAGCACCATTTCATCAGGAAATTTAAAGAAATAAATAGGCTATTTGGCACACTGTCCATACAAGTTTACAAAGCCCGTGAGGGAGAATGGAACTGTACAGCTTCTCGAAGACTGCAAAAGCTTTCTCCAACCTTAAGAAGGAAGTTCTTTCAGTAATGTGCATATATGTAGTCAGACACAAAATGGTTGCAATTCTATGTATATAGACAGTATCTCAAAGCTCCACCTTCATTTTTAATACTTTATGCCAAGTATTTGTATATCTAAACCACATGAATATGTGTATGTGGATCAAACTGAGGGAAGGCCCTGACCGTTGACAGTTGTTTCACAACTCCACAGGTTCCAACAGAACCACTAGTTTACGTTGGAAACAAGTATTTGAGGCTAAACACCATACAAGAGTTTTCTGTGGTGAAGGCTCTGGTATACAGCAGCAACAGACAACATATTCTATACTGTTAGTATTTTTTTTTTTAAGGGTAATTATAATTGGTTCTTTCAGCTTAACTTGCATAAACAGAAAAAAGTGGCAAGCAAGCTATGTTCCAATTGCAACATCAAATAGTAGCACAAAAGCTAAGGAGGCAGTCACAAATTTTGAACGAATTAATGAATTAAGTATGAATTTAAAGTGTACTCCTGATACATCAAGCAAACTAAATGATAGCACCAAGTGACTACAGTTCTGTGCTATGGTGATCCTCTTATTTTGGAGGCAAAAGGTAGGCAATGGATATTGATTCAATATTAAATACTGGAATTCTTAAGAAAACAAAACCAAACAACCAACCTACCAAAACACAAGTAGAAGCTTATGTAAAAAGAAAACATGACTAATGTTTAGCTTTTTGCAGAGATTAAAATAGTATCCCATGTGAAAAACCCAAAACACCCACAAACCTGTAACCCACTGTCACACATTTAAAAGTGAAAGGGATACATATTTTTTTAACATTTTTTCCTGTTCCTTCTATGAGTACAAGCAAGTTTGGCAGAAACTGATCTTCATTACTGCAATAATCTTACTTTACTTTCACATTCCTACCAAAGACTCACTTGTTCCCTAATACAAAGGCCAAAATTTTAATTCAACTTCTGCCTAAATCCCTCCAAATTGTCCTGCTTTCTTGGTTTATCGTATGTTTTGTATTTGGGAGCAGAGAGTTGGTTACTTATGCTTCAGGGGAGTCCTTCTTTGTAATTTCATTCGATAATGCAGGCCAGATACTGGAAGACAGCTTCACAATTTGGCAAAGTACCCTAACTTTTGAAGAAGTTCGATTCCCTAGACAACTGAGACAATTGCTAGTTTTCTAGTTCTACAGAACTTGTACACACCTATTCCAATATGCACAGTCATTGGGTAGTAGCCTCATGACTGCTTTTATTTTGCAACTTGATGTTTGTGAAACAAGCAGTATGATGGCTGCATTTAGAATCACAGAATATCTTCAATTGGAAGGGATCATTAAGTCCAATTCCCTGCTCCCTGCAGGACTACCTAAAAAATAAAATGCATATCTTAAGGCATCACCCAGATGTTTCATAAATTCTGACAGGCTTGGTACTGTGATCACTTCCCCAGGTAAACTGTTGCAGTGACTGACTACCCTCTCAATGAAAAGTTGATGTCATAAATGAGTGAGATACAGAAACCTGGCTTGTTGGGACCCAGTGAAAGAAATGAAAGCAGCAATGATGCACATTGTCCCATAGGAGAGAATCGTGAGGGACAGGGAGAACTGTCCCAGGCTACTAAGAAAGTATATTGAATTAGTGGGAAAGACTGGTATAAGTAGAGGTCTTACTGAAAGCCTTGAAGCACTGTAGAAAGCATCATTACTGAAGGGTACTAAAGACTCTGGTATTAGGCAGCTTTGAGGTCTTGTTTTGAGATGGTTTGTATGTTTGCCTCTTCTGCCTCATTTTTGTTGTTCCATTTAAATGGATGCTTCCGTAACTATATCCTCCTAACTATGGAAGTTAAAATACTCCTTTGCCTACTTACTTCCTTACTTGTCACCAGTGAAACTTGCCCTCAGCAGTAGCTATTAGCATCTTTCCATAAACATATTCTGGAAACTAGTTTCAATTCTATGTGTGTTCTTACATAAATTTCAACATTCCAACCTTTTCCTCCATATCAGAGAAAGCAACATATCCTCAGTTCTCCTCTCTTAAAATGAATATTAATAATGATATCATCACTGACTTAGCTTCCCTCATCTAGGCTTTTATCTTGAAGAGTCCTACCACTGATCATCTGCTTTCCCATCTTATCCATTAATTCACTGCCCTTTGACATCACTCTAGCACCTTTTAAATTAATAACTTATTTCTAATATAACACTTTTCACCCAACACACCCAACATTCCATCACCAAACCATACAGAACATAGCAGAAGACATATGGAAAGTAAACAAAACTGTCTTTTTCTCCCTTCTTCCCCCTTCCTCCTCCTATCCTTACCATCTGAAATGGTAATGGAAGGATAGCTGTAAACAGGGAAAACACAAGTGCAGCTTCTACTGCCTTTCAGTATGTTGCAGGCCAAAAGCTCCAGAGAAATGGTGATGTATGAGGCTCACGTAACACGTTACTGCATCTGTAAATGAGTAAAAAAACCCCATGCTGCTTAAAATGAATGCCTTATTGTTTTATTAAATATAGATTAAAAATTCCTCTGCTCTTAAAAATATCTCTAGCTTACACTGATTTTTATTTTGCTAAATAGAAACATAATAACAAAGGACACAGAAACCTCTTAAGTTTAAAATCTACCTAGCAAAAAGCCAATTGTTCCAAACCAGGTTATTTCAAGGTGCTGTGACTTTAAAATAAAGCTGCTTTACATTATCTGCACATTGTCTTATGAAAAAAAAAAAAAGAAAAAAATTTAAAAGTGAACATTTTAGAGCAAGAATGTTTTACTCTAACACATTCTTTTATAATTACTATTATTTAGACTGTTATTGAAATCACATGTTCTTTTGTACCAGTTGTGCCAATTTGAACAATTGTATCTATAGAAAATTAATAAAATACCACAATTCTGATAGTCTTAAAGAATATCTAAATCCTTCAACTCTCCAGATCAGTTCAGAACCACTCAGTAGATTTTTTTAACTGCATTTTTTTTGGAAGGCGGGGTGTGGTAGTAGAATTACTTCCAAATAAGCAGGCAGCATATTAAGTAACACTGCTTTAATTTTCAAACTACAGCATTACTTTGGACTGACATACGTGAGGTAGGATACAAGCATCAGAAACACAGTTGGCCAAGTGAAACATCCCATAAGATATTAACCATCCTCCAAAAAAAGTATGTTAAAGCTAATTCCAGCTTATGGCATAATTGCTGAAACAGTGATTTGGAGGGGCAGAAATTCGTATTTCAGAGACTTCCTTCTTTCTTATATAGGTATGATATAATGCTGCTGTCTCAAAGGAATGCACAGTATGTAACTATCTTCATTACAAAAATGAAAGTGCTACTAAAAAACCACATCACAACTGCAGTGAGGCATTGAAAAAAGGTAAGCATGACACCTGTTAATGCGTATACACGCTGTGTAATGCTCTGTCTGGCCTGCCTATACAAGTATAATGGCACTTAGTGAATGCTACAGAAGTCACATCCCTTACACAGCAGAATATGAAGAACTTTAAGCAAATTGGGTGGTTTCTCTGTACTTCTATCCCAGCTGCCAACATTCAGCTTACTTTTCCCACTAACAACATAACACCATAGGTTGTACTGTACATAAATGAAGCATGTGTCCTAAGTATGTTTCCTACTGACACAGCACCAAGTCTGCTGACACGTGTGGAATATAAGTCACTTCTGTCAACATTACAAAACTGGTAAACACCTTTTGTGAAGGCAACATCTAACAACCATGCAAAGGCTGAATGGCAATCTGTGAGCATAACAAGACAAGAATATGTTCAGGTTCTTCTGACTGGACAAATGGCTTGCTGAGGTGAACTTTATCATTGTGGTCATCATAAAGACATCAGAATAGTGGGTGGGATGGCCATATAGAATGCATCTTAATCATGTGTTTGTAGTCCTGCAGCCTTGGGCAAACATGGTGGTGTACCTGAAAGTGTTTCTTAAAATAAAATTATTTGTAAAACATATGGTGCACCTACCTGGGTGAGGCAGAGACGAATTAATCTCTACAATACATATATAGAAAACAGACAATTAAAAAAAACAATAACCAACCAACCAAGAAACCCAAACAAACAAAAAAATTCTATCCACGAACTCAGATTTTTCTATTTCAAAACACAAGTATGCTCTTTCCATGACATGTTAGCATATTCAAACATATCAGTGTACTTGGGTTTGTACTTCTTAAATGCATTTATCCTGCACAAATAGAACTAACCCCACAGAACCACAGGGATGTAACTTGTGGGACGCAAAACCTATTGTGTGAGTTCACAAAAGCAGACTTTGATATCTGTCAAAACCTACACATACAAAAAACTAGCAAGAAAACTGCAGACACCTCTCCGGGAAGTTCAGTGGTAGGTTTCTTAAAGTATCAGATGATAAGTGCGATGCCAGAATGATTTAATCTTCAGTTCTAAGTTTTTTGCAAGTTGCTTAGAAAGTGATCATATTCATTTTCAGTGGAAAGGTCTTTAATACTTTTGTTGCAAATTCCCATGTTTTTGTTCACATAAGATTGAAATGTCAAAACAAAAAAATGCAAAAATAACTGACAACGGCTTCAATTTTGCTAACAGAGCCAACTGGCAGAGTCAAGTATTGTTCATCTAGGATTCTAGATTATCCTAGGCAGAATAGGTGTAGTCACACTAGAAGTTTCAAGCAATTTCATGTTTCCTTCCTATCAGTAGAATAGCTAGCCCTAAATATTATCTCAGTTGGTGACAAGTAAAAAAATTCCATTCTTCTGAAATCAGAATGATTAATTCTTAAACACAAGTGTCAAAATTACAATCTCTGTTTGCATTGTGCATAGGAACTAGAGATCACTGAGAGTTTCCTGTTGCACTGCAGCAAAAAAATGTAATGCAACACAAATAAGCCTACTTTGCTGCCAAGTACAGCAAGATACTTTGGTAATCTCACAAAAATTTCATACTGGAACTTGTTATAGCGAGTTCAATTTGATCTTTTAATGTAATACAGTACATTTTTATAAAACTTAACATTATCATTGCAGAAGAGCATGCTAACTGAATGTTAGCAATTTATCTTTTATACATAATTATACTCTACTGTAGCTACTGTATGCAGATCTCAAAATGTTAGTACATAAAATATTCATTTTCTTCATGAGATGAGAATGAACTTAGAGTCTGAAGGTAAGAATGAAATATCTGCTGTGCCTATTTCTCAAGAAATAATGAATTACACATTATAACCCAAGAAATCAACATTTAAATTGCAAACATTAAACATTATGATCATTAATGTGCATCTGTATTCGATGGTGTTTAACCTAACCATGCTTATGCATATAAAGCCTCAAGAATCTGCAGCAGTTTCAGCATCAATTTTTCATATTTTTTTATAAAATGGACTTAAAGATATATCCTCCATAAATGTTTTCAGTGCAATTCTGTCAAAGAGGAAAATATAAAGCTAGCTTTCAATCATTTAATACCGTAAAAAACCCCAACAACTTACATTTGCACTGCTGAAGCGTAAGTAAGCCAGTTCCGTTGTGCCAACTATTTCAAAGTCAAGTAATTTCAAATCAACAATAAGTTGTTTTTCTAGGCAGCACTTTCACTCTATCTACAGGTATAAATGTTGAAAAGTTGAACACTGGAGAGGGTGAAGCTGAGACAGAAAACCTAGTTGTTTATAATACCTTTTTCCATTGGTAACAACAAATGTATAATGAAAATAATTTCTTTACTAGTGATCTTACAGATTCGAAATCAGCAAATTCATGGTTTAGTATTATCCTTTTCTCTAATCTTTACAGGCCACCTTTCAACTATAACTTATTTATTGATGGATTATATGAAAATGCTCCATTATTCAATGACATAAAATTTTTTAAATGAGAAATTGATTTTTTTCATATATTGTCAACTGTTGGGAACCAGAGGGAGAACAGCACCTGAAATTATAATACATGTGCTTAGCTGAATAGTGTAGTAACCTATACATTTTGGTTCAAAAACAGTTTGTAAACTGTAGAACTGCATACAGGATACTGCTTTAAGTATTTTTTTTCTTTTTTTTTTCTTTTTCTTTTTTTTTTTTTAAATTTTTTAAATTCTTTTTCCCTCCAGATTATACCCACCCACCTCCCTCCGAAATAGCCAAACCAAAATGAACCAAAAAAACCCCACAAAAAATCCCAAATAAAAGAAAAAAACCCAACCTCTCTTAAAGGTAGCACAAAATAAAAATGGAGCTTCATTCAAATCTTGAATACCTTGACTGCAATAATCCACAGCTGGTTATTCAACAAAAACTTAGCTCTTCATACCAAAAAAATTTGGCTCAAAAAAATAAAACAAAAAAAGTACAATAAACTCTCAATAAAAGGTTCTCTCATGAGGCAACCTACCATATACTACTGCTAGATACAAGTTTCCAAAAAACATTACATCCCATTTTCAGCACATTTTTCATAAACATGCAACTTCACTATAAAATACAAAACACTTGGCTCTCAAGAACAGTTTTATAAAGACACTGCATCAATAAAATTTTTCTTTGTGATTAACTTTACATTGTAATAAGAACTGTATTTTCGCTAATGTTTATATATCAGATTTCATATTATAATGTAGTAATAATTTGCTCTTTGTGAACATCATGTTCAGAAGGAAATATCTATACACATTAACATACTACACTATTAAAAACTCAGTTACAGAATTTTATTGATACAGTAGATTAATAAAAACTGATAAGGGAAGATAAAATGGGTAGGGTATTCAGTACATTATTTAATAACACACTGTTAAAATTAAAATATTTTAAATCCTTTTTGATTTTTCAATGCCACTAGAAGTCCAGAAAAGTCTGGCATCAATACTGAGGTGTAAAACAAGTCAAACAACTTCTTTCACAATTTGCATCTCTTGTACTATTCCGTCCAACATTGTTCAACTGCAAAAGAAAGTAATTGAGCACCTCTGATGATAAATGGGTGCCTAAAGGTAAACATTAGGTTAAATTCAAGAAACAAAGACCTTTTTTTCCTTCTTAACAAATAGTGGCAAAAGAAAATGGCACTATTTGTTCAACTGATTATTTTTTTCACAGTTAAATGTCAACAAGAGTACAAATACGAACACTGACAGATATTGCTTGAGATCAATTTTCAACAAACTCCGTTCTTTTTTATATCAATAGATCCAATACAGTGGGGTACTGTCAGTTTAAAGCTGCAGATAAAAGCTTTACAAGCACTTTAGAAGTCAGAAACATTAAAAAAAGAACTATTTACAGTTTTCTTCTTTAGTTCGTATGTCTACAAAGCCAGCGCACATTACACTTCACAAAAATCCACAGTTAATGATATCAACATGTGTGTGGCTAAAGCTTGTGACCTAGGGACTGCAAATGCAGGGGCAGTAAAATAGGTTTTGTCTTTTTTTTTTTTTCCTTTTTTTTTTTCAGCAACCCCATTTGTGCACTAACAGCTTCATTCAGTCTCAAGCTTTATATTAAAAGCATTCTTCAAAGCTTTCACCTGGAAGGATGATCACTACATGTTCACTCATCGTCTTTCCCTTTTGGAAGTTCTGCGACGGACCTGTTTGGAGGAAAAAAAATTTTCAAAAATGTTTTCACAGAAATGTTTTGAAAACTAAATATATTTTATAATGGAAAAAAATGTTTAGTCTTGCAATAACCTTTGAGTAACTGTACACAGTATCATTCATTAATAATTTTATCACAATACAAGTCTCGATGTCCATGACATAACTTTGACGTTACTGAGCCTGTATGCTTCCAAATTCAAAAATAATCCAGTTTTCTTTTTCAGAGTTTTCATATCCTTGGAACCTCTAATCATCAGATGTGTCCAAAAGTGTGAAGTCATTCACAGTTATATACTTGTAGTAACACAAATGTATTTGTTTGAAATAAAACTGTTTTAACATATTTTGATACACTGGTGGCAAGACAAAATTTAAAAAATCAGTTTAGGATTCTGCTCCAAGATTCCATCCTTATTTTCCTGTACTGTGAATTTCATCTTCCTTTTTTGTGTAAAGAAATGTTATTTACTATTATCTGATAATAATAGGCCTTAGTTACCTGGAAAATAATTCCCCTAAGGGACTATACAACTCAGGCAGACCGTTAACAGAAACTATTCAGAGGAGAAAATCTAAGCTGCATGATAAAACCTGTCATTTTCTAAGAAATGCAGCTTTTCTAGAAAACCAAAGTGCAGCACCACTACACAAGAATGACAGTTGACAACCACTTCAGCCATTCTGAAGAAAGAATGTGAAGTTCTAAGAACAGAAGTCATTCTCTGAACATCAATATTCAGAGGACACCACAAAGACTCAAAGAAAATCTCAGACATTTCTCTTACATTGATTGTGGAAACTTCCTCTTCTTCCATTATTTCTTCCTGGGGAATGTCATCACTGACAGGTGAGCTACTCTGAAATACGTCCATCTCTTCACTAGATTCATTCTCTTTACTGGCTGCTTGTTTGGAACGTCCTGCACGGCTACAATCAGAAGAAAAATAAAGATCAGTTTCACAACCTATGTATGTATTAACCCTATGACAGCAAACATAATTTTGCAAGAACAGCAGCCTCAAAATTCTGTGTTATATGATACTTCTGTCTTTTATACCTATCTAGTTTATCCAGAAATGGAAGTTGAAGGCTGGATAACAGCATTTTCAAACCAAATTCATCCAAGAGTAAAGTTGAACAATTTTTGCTTCTAGAAACCAAGACAGATTTTCTTCTTTCTTCAACATCACAAGAGAGGCCAAAGAGGGTTGACACAACAGTAACCAGCCAACGAGAAAAGCCAAACAGCCAGAGACTGAATTCTTGTTTGCCTTTTTTTTGTTTCTCTCCACTTCAGCAGATATACTACTATAGGAGTTTATAGACAACTAAATTTGAGCAACTTCATTTATGTTTTTACAGATGTTGAAGAATCCATGTTGTTATTTATAAAATTAACACTGTAACAATCCTAACCACAAAATCTTCCCAGTTAGCTCATGCCAAGAGTCAACAATATCTTAAACTGTCTGTTAGCCATGAGATGTGAACCACAAGTGAAAAGCACTAATTTGCTCTTGAGAAGTAGTCTGCCCCAAACCTTTAAAAAAAAAAAAAGCCAATAGTTATGTATCCAAATCTACAGTCACATCACCATTCTGGTTTAGGTCATTAGCATAGCTCAGAATCAAGTCACTGAATCATCCTGCTCACTGCAGATGCATCTTAGTACACCTAAAACTAGGTGACATTTTGGATGAAATTGAACTAGAAACTTTGTTCCAGGCATACAAAACAACCACGCTTCAATCCCCAGTGGGAGCATACAGATGCAAAATGACTGTCCTCTGATAGCATCAGACCATATACGTGGTTGGAATCTAGTAGGGGTTGCAGCATCCACCAACATGATATCCTTTGAGAAACAAGGCAAATTAGCTCAAGCTCTGAATACTTAAAGAAGCAATGGAATTGAAAAGGGTACAGAAGAATTATTCACACACTAGATTAATCTTTTTAAAAAAAAAATATATTATATAAATAAGCTGTTTTACATGCACTAACTGGTAACCCAATTAGCTCTCAGAAATAGGTTATACACTATGACCTTACAGGTAAAATCCCAAATTATTATGCCAAATTATCCCTACAGACCACAGAAAGTCTTAAGTTTGGGTGACATGGATTCTGTCTTGTGGTACAGAGTGCTGCTCAGTCTATCAGCTCCCTTCTATTAAAGTTTCTGCAGATACCATATCAAAAAGAGAGAAAAGGTCTAAATACAATGCACTTTGGGGAATTACTACACTTTCACTTTTTTTCTTGCAGATACAAAAAAAGGAAAATGAAAATTTGCATGGACTGATCACAAAAATTAAAACATTCGAGATTTTTCTGAATGGAATCTAGAATAGATCAAAAAACTGTGAACCCTCAACTTACTTGAGCTCCTCATGCCAGAGCCATCTGTGAACATATATATGAGCAACAGCCATGTTTGTTACTGATCATGTGTCCGGTTAGTTTACTCTTCGTTTAAAACAGGGTAAAGAAACACACTGAGTTTACTGATTTCACCAAAAACTGAATCAGAAGCTACTTCAGTATATTTGCTAAAGGACGCTTATGAAAAATGCGACTTAGCACATGACCCAAAAAACCACGGCAATATGTTGGCATGTCTTCTCTGCAGTTTCTAGCTCTTGTTCCACTGCACAACTAGCAGTGGCTTCTGTAGCAACCAAGACAGTGTTGAAATCTGTGTTTCTAGTTAGAGAGTAAAGGAGCAGAAGAGACCTGACCTGAGGCAGAGAAACAGAACACTGGAAAGGTCAGGATATGGCATGTGCAAAATGACAGAAAATGTAATCTGGTGTGAAACTTGAATTTGAATGGAGAGTGTGAGGTTATTCAGGCAAAGATTTCTGGTATGGAAGATCTTCAGGCACAGGCAAATCGGTACATTAAACTCCATAGGAAGATCAACATGATACTAAGCAAACCCACAAGCTAGAAAAAAAAATCAGAATAACAAAAATACTAGACTGCAGATGACTAAGTATTGTCTGAAGGAATTTATCACCAGGTTCTGGAAATGTATCTTGCAACTGTTCTACGAGCTGCAGGCTCACTTGTACACCTCTGCTTTGCACACTTTGCATAAACACATACAGAAAAGGTAGATACCTGTAGGTTCCTACAGCAGGTACATGAATATGAAGTTAGCCACAGAGTTTACCTTTATTTTGGAGCTTAATGCACCTCAGAATTTTCAGAGCTACTATCCTTCATAGATTATAGTGCATTTTTTTCACCTGGAAATTTAAGTGGGTATTAAGAAGGCCACAAAACATGAAGTGAACATTTAAGGAAAATCAGAATAAGCTAAATTCTCCACAATAATGTTTCACTGCAGTAACAATTTGATTCCTCCTCCCCATCCAAAACAAATGGGAGCATGTTTCACTCCTTGAAGTCCTAATAAAGCCCAATCTTCAAGGCCCTCATGTGTTTTATTGACTTTTCTCCTAGAAGAGCAAAGCTACCTGAGCACATTAAAATTACTTGTAGCCTGTTGCTCTGTTTTGAGATGCTCTAGGAGAAATAGCTACAAAAAACATTTTCGAAATAACAATGGCAATTGTTTTTCTTAACTATCAATTAATATATTCTGAAGTATTTCCAATAAGTGATTGTTTGGGGGCACAGAAGCATATTTGTAATTTTTGCTAAACACAAATTTAGAAAATATTCACCACTTACACTTTTTTTTGCTGTGATGGTGGTGTTTTTGATCGCCTTCCACGTCTTTTCTGTGGCGTAGACTGTGCTGATTCAACTGTACTAGTTTCAGATGGTTCTGCTCTGTTTTGAGGAAGACCCAAATTGCAAAGTATCAAATTATAACTAATGTCCAAAAATAAAAAGGATGCAGCTTACAAGAATATAGACTTACCTCTGCTGTGTTCTTTTCTGTGTCCTATTTTGCCTGCCTTTTGGTTTTTGTTCAATGTTTTCAGTTTGTCTTTCTTCCTCTTCTTCCTCCTCTTCTGCTGCAGCTGCTGGTGGTTGTTTTTTTTTGTTCCTTTTTGATGATTTTGCTACTGGTTCTTCCTTTGGTGTTGCCCCATTATTTCCTTTAGGAGGACGTCCTCTTCTCCCTTTCTTTGGTGGACTGTTCTGTTCATCCTCACTTTCTATTACATCTTCTTTCAGTCTTTTTTCCTCTTGCCATTGTGTTTCATCAGATTCTGAAACAACTGCAGGTCTCTTCCTTCCTCGTTGACTACCTCTAAGTTTCTGCTCTTGACCAAGTTTATTCAGGTCATCTATGCTTAGTTTCTCTTCTGATTCTGTGATAGATGTTTTCTTCCTTCCTCTAGGCTTCTCTATCTCTGACTGAAAAGGTAAGATTACATCTTTAATGTTAAAAATTAAACTGCCATATTAAACTCACATATGCAAAACTACTGAAACCTCCCCCAGCAAGGCAAAGAGCCTTCAAGTTATCCAAGTTTTCTGCTAACACTGTCTACCACGTGCATGTCAAAAACCTTTGCAAAAGTATACACATACATACATATAAAATGCCAGGCAAGAGAGAAAGGTTATTTCAAAGATGAGCAATTAAAATACCGGTTCTGGATTTGCATCCTCAGCTGCATCAACTGGTTGGAACATCCATAACTGCATTTTTATCAGTACAAAATTAGAGAGGATGAGAACTCTCAACTTGTGGTTTCAGCACTGTTGTGAGCTGCAGGGTGCTTATATCTGGCTCCTACGCTGGCAGTGGCAGGGCACTAACACAGAAGACTGTGAGCAACCTGAATTTTCAGTTGTAGAAAGAAGCCCATGAATTAATGGTGGCTGCCATAGCACTGCTGTGAGAGCTGTACTAAAACTTGATATTTGCTCTGTACAGCAAGAAAACTCCACCAGATCCTTAAAAGAATCATAAAAAAGTTTGCGTCAGAAAAGATCTCTGAAGATCACTGCATTCCCAATATCTTGCTGTAGACAGGAATATCTTCCACTGGATTAGACTGCTCAAAGCCCCATCCAGCTTGATTTTCAATGCTTCCAATGATAGGGCATCCACACCTTCTCTAGGCAATCTGTTCAAGTAAGTATCTTGCCATGCTTGCTGAAAAAAAGATTTCTTCTTCCTTGTGTCCATTCTGAACCCAGCCTCTTTCAGTTTTAAACCACTGCTATATACCCTGGCAAAATATCTTTCTCTCTCTTTCTTACAAGCCCCCTTCATATGTAGACAAGGTCACAGTAAGGTGTCCCTTGAGCCTTCTCATCTTCAGACTGAACAACCCCAAATTACTCTGTCTTCATGGCAGAGGTGTTCCAACTCTTTGAACACTTTTTATGGCTCTTCTCTGGACATGACACAACAGCACCAGGTTTGTCTTGTAACGGAGACCCCAGAGCTTGACACAGTACCAGGTGGGGTTTCAGAGTGGAGAGTGGAGTAGCACAGCAGAATTACCTCCCTTGAACTGCTGGCCACACTTCTTATGATATAGCTGAGAACATAGTTGGCTTACTAGGCTGAAACCAATTACACTAGATAACAGTAAGAAAAATGTTTGAACAATGGCATCTCCTACCAGTTCATGACTTCACTGACAAAATAGTTAATCTAAACAGACACATCCTCATTATTACCTACTCTATTTGCTTTTGCAGTGATTGTGCAAGCAATCTTACAGCTGCATCGACCAGGTAAGCAGTTGTAGCCAAGTTTCAAAGTAAAAGTTTCTTCGTCAGGTGAAATATCTCCCACAACCTTGAAACTAATGTTTTACTCTATGATGTAGTCTGGACAAATATCCTTAATAGTGATGTCTTTAGAACATGGTCTTTCTGCTCCCCAATTACAAGTTCTGCTTTGCAGTTAATACTTGCTATAACGTGCTCCACAGCTCTCCACCACAAACAAGCAAACAAAGAAAAAAAACACCAGACACACACAAACAAGAAACCCCACTAAACCAAAACCAAGTTCAGAGTCAAGGTCCTTAAGCAGACTGCTTACACAGTCAAAGTGAAATACAAATGCCCTCAGAAATACTCAAAATACTGAACTTTGCTTTATCACTTAGCATTGTCAGTTACTAATTCAACCAGTTCATAAGTTATATGTCAGCAGCTGTTTGGACTGTCAGACTTTTCAAGGTTTAGAGGTGAAGTGAAGCCAGAAAGCATCAGAAGTATTTTTTTGACAAGACATTGCTGGTTTTTTTCCGGTTTTGTTATAAGCCTCTTTGCTTTCCCTACAAGATATCATAGTATAAGATGGTTATTTACACTTCAAGACAAGAAAATTTCAGGTCATTTTTCGAATCAGTAGCTTATGTCCCAAGCAATCTAGAAAAATGCAGCAGCTCAACATAACAGCAGAATAATGTCAGAGTGTCAAATAAATAAAGCAGCACTGACATCATATATAGGACATCCTTAAGGCATCCTAGAAATATGATGGTAACAAATCTTATCTTGTTTGTATTATTACTTTTTCAGGTATATCCCAAACACTAATGTACAGGTTGCCAGCCGCTAAGGCACAAAGACCTGAAATTTACCAGTGATACGTGAAATCCTCATTTGAACTGCTCTTAGAATTACAATCATAATTTTGTTGGTTGCTTTATTTTTCTGTAGTCTGATACTGCTTGAGGTTCTATTTAGCTTGTTTTTAATTTCATTACTATATTAAAGTACTAAGTAGAAGTCAATTTATTTTTTTTTATATTCTCATTAGCATTACTGATCTTACAGAAATACATAAACCCATCGGTAAGAATTAGCAGGGACAAGGCTACCACACTTAAAGGCCTAACATCCTCAACAGCTCTGGTCATCCTCTAAGACAGACACACATGTCATTTTTCCCAAATGATCCTGATACTGTAAAAGAATAGCAACGACACCATTCTGCTACTCTTTGTGCTGAAGTGTTCTCACAGAACAGTTTGTTTATCTAACAGCATAGGCAATGTGCTTGTTAATCATTAAGACTATTTCACAATGTATTGGATTGTATTTGTCTAGAATTATCAGTTAGTTCACTCTGCCCTGAGAGTCTGTTAAAGATTGTATTACATATGATCAAACAACGTTAAAAACATGCTGCAACTTCTGCTTTTTCCTGCCTTCATCTCAGCACAAGTCACAGGCAAGAAAACAGAATCCATACAGCTATTCATTCAGGTAACTCTCCCTTGAACTTCTAAACCCAACATCAAATCATGATGCTCTGTTAGTATTCTAAACCATCGGAGAACAAACAGTTGCTGTCCCACACAGATTTTGAAAGGAAAAGATGTGGCTGGAAAAGTAAAAAACTACTTAGCACCAGGGATGGGAGAATACAGAAAAAAGAATTGCAATGCATCAACATTACAGTGAGGTATTAATGCTTTTCCAGTTGGAAGCAAGAAACCATATACAATAAAACTTTCGTAACCTCAAAAGACAATATGAAATTTCAGGCAGGTTATACTGCTATCCTGAAACTTCAGTATAGTTGATCATCCTTGAACTAATCCAATGAATTGTTCCAAAGCTGGATTTCAAATAAACATCAAGAGCACAAACATAAAAAATGTCTACTGTATATTGGCATAGAGAAGTCCAAAGAAGCTAGCAACTTGAACAATGTCCTAGATGCTCCATCAACAAATTCTGACAATGAAAATAATCATGGACTAATTTTCATCGTGGGCTAATTTTCATCAACTTAGCTATAGCAGAATCTACTTCTGTCAATATCACCAATATCCTGAAAATCAGGTAATCTTGACAACTTAAAGGAATTGTAAGTAAGATGCAAAAGCAATGCAATGTACCCATGAAAACCAGCCAAAACAAACCATTTCTCTTTATTGCATTTTCATATTCAACTCTTAAGAGCATTTTATAATGTACCTCAGTTTCACAGAATTGTAAAATTTCATCATTTGGAGAAGACCTTTAAGATAATTGGGTCCAACTGTTATCCAGTTCTGCCAAGTCTAGTACTAAACCATGTCCTTTACCACATCTATCTTTTAAAAATGTACAGGGTTGGGGATTGAACCACCTTCCTGGTAAGCCTATTCCAGTGTTTGATAACTCTTTCAGTGAAGAAGTTTCTTCTAATATCCAGTTTAAACTTCCCCTTGGTGTCACTTGAGGTCATTGCCTCTTGTCATAGAATCACAGAAATCATTGAGGTTAGAAAGACCTTTAAGATCGAATCCAACTATAACTCAACTACCATGACCACTAGACTATATCCTGAAGCACATCTATGTGCTTCTTGAACACCTCCAGAGACAGTGACTCCATGACCTCCCTGGCCAGCCTGTTCCAACATCTGACCACTCTCTCAGTAATAGAATTTTCTCTTAACATCCAACCTAAGCCTCTCCTGGCACAACTTAAACCTGTTTCCTCTTGTCCTACTGCTAGTTACTTGTGAGAAGAGGTCAACACCAGCCTCACTACAACCTCCTTTCAGGTAGCTGTAGAGAGCCTTCTCTTCTGTCGACTAAACCCCATCTCCCTCAGCTGCTTCTCATATGAAATGGCCTCCAAAAACCCCTTACCAGCGTCATTTCTCTTCTCTGCACATGATCAAGGATCTCAATGTCTTTCCTGTATTGTGGTACTCAGAACTAAAGACAGTACTCAAGTTGTGACCTCACCAGGACCAAGTGCAGGGGCACAATCACTTTCCTACTCCTGCTGGACACGCTGTTCTTGATACAGGCCAGGATGCCATTGGTCTTCTTGACCACCTGGGCACACTGCTGGCTCATGTTCAGTTAGCTGTCCACCAGCATCCCCAGAAGGTCTCCCCTCAACCTCCTCTTCTCCAGGTAAACAACCCCAGTTTCTTCAGCTGCTCCTCTTAAGACCTGTTCTCTAGATTCTTCACCAGCTTCATTGCCCTTCTCTGGATGCACTACAGTGCCTCCATGTCTTTCTAGTAGTGAGGACCCTGAAACTGAACAGCGTAGTCAAGGTGTGGCTCACATCCAGCCAGCTGTTGAACACCACCTCCATGGCTTTCTGTACTGGGCACCTCTCCAGTCACTACCCCAAGATTGTCACATTGCATGGGGCTGTTGTGACTGAAGTACAGGATCAAGCACTTGTCAAATCTCATGCGATTTTCCTCAACTCACCAATCCAGCCTGTCTAGATCTCTCTCTGGAGTCTTCCTCAGGCAGATCAACACTCCTTCCCAACTTAGTGTCACCTGCAAACTTACTGAGGGTTTCGTGTTTCAGTCTATTTTCTCGAATGATATCAAGTACTACCACATTAAATTTTATTTTAAAGTCTTGTTTACTTAAAACTGAACACCTGCAATGCAACCGGCAACCAAACAGCTCACCCTTACAAGATCAGAGTCGTCCCTTTTGTCAGTTTTCTTTCCTGGTAAAGGCGAAGACAGTGTGAATTCTTCATTTTCACTATGGTCCATTTCAGTACTGTCAAGCCTAGAATAAACGAACATTTATTTTCCATGTTAATACAGTGAGTCATTAAAGAAAACTATATAGGTTAAGAACAACAATCTTAAGAAAAAATGTATTCCTAAACCATCAACAGTCTTGCAGAAATAAGCTCACAAGCCAGAACGTGTAAGTCTCAGGACAAAGGTGTCAATCACAAGCAAAGCTCAATCTTCTTCTTTTCATTGGGAAAGACGAGCAGCTTTTTGAAACAAAAGAGCCTTACTGAGTTTCAAGAGATCTGTGCTTTTGTATACATTTGCATACACCTTCAGATACCACTCAAAGATCCTCACAGACAGACCAGCCAAAGCACATACACTTTTCTATGGTGAAGTTCAGGCAAGAAAACAGTAGATATAAATTTCAGAGATCAGTTCATCCCTCAGAGTTCTGTTACTATTTAAGGGAGCAATTTATCTTTTATTTCAGTTTCTGCATATGTAAATATGGACAGTAATATCACCTGCATAGGCAGAACACTGTAGCCTGCAGATAGAAGGTAATATAAAAAAAGTCAACACACAAGTCACTTTTTCTCTTCTGCCCTGGGGTAGGCAGAATCAGCATTTTAAAGTAACAGCACACGTTTTAAAATTAAAATCAATGCACTATTCAAATATGCAAACTCTAAACTCCCTGGCCTGGGAACTGCATAAACTGAGAAGAAAATCCTCACTTCTACAAGGAAAAAATCTGTAATAACTGTGATGCAATTAGAAGCTCAGTTTTTGTACACTGTCTTAACAGATGCAACCTTGATTGCATATATTGAGACTGAACTGGGAATGTCATTCATGCTACACCATTTCTATGGTTTCTAGAGAACTTTTCATTATTGGTATCTCCACTCAAAACAGTAATCAGTTTAACGTAGGTGAACTGGGGAGATCATGAATATGACAGAAAATGTTAGGCATGAGTGCAGCATTTTTTAATGAACTGGATGCAGGATGATATTGGGTTGAGATTCAGTTCACTGGATAGAGAGAAGAATCTAGATTCCAACCTGTGCTTAGCCAATAATGTATTTTGGCACGTGAACCTGTGTGACTCGGAAGAAATAAGCCTGCAATGACTTGAAAGTGTTTCTTGTAAAACACTGAACTACAATAAATATTATGTATTAGTCACAAGAGATACCAAATGAGAAGTCTTATTTCTAAACACAGTGTTTTCTTATACTCTTGAAGGAATGCAAGAAATTATTAATAGTGGGGGCTACAAAATGTCTAAGTATCTGTTGAAAAAAATGTTAAGTGACTTTCTGTTTAAAAATTAATGTAAGATACAGTAACTGATAAACTTAAAAACCTGACCCAAAATAAGTTATAATTTTTGAAGATGGATAACTAGAAGACTTAAGTAGCAGTACAGTATATTCCTCTCCATCACATAAGGAATGTGAAAATCCCAAAATGTTTATCTGTGACAAGCAAAGTGCAAGACAAATTTCTAGAGAAGGAAGTCATGCAAGATCACCATGATGGCCTACCAGTCCTCATTACCTATGAGGTGTTGATAAAACAGCAGGAGGTCACAAGAGACATATATAAATATATCATATATATAGATACAGATATATAGATATATATAGATCCAGATATATAGATATATATATATATAGATATATATAGATATACATATAGATAGATATAGATGGATATAGATATAGATATATAGATATATAGATATAGATATATTTTAAAAGTAATGCTCTCCTTCCCTCCTGCAGCTAACTCTGGCTATGATTTAATTCTGGTTATTTTTGAGGGGTAGGGAGTTTTGTGGAATGTTTTTTTCTTTGGTGGGTTTTTGTTTGTTTGTTTTGGTTGTGTTTTTTCGCTTTTGGGGTTTTTTTTTTTAGAATATGTATTAGAAAGCCAAATTAATGGTTTCAGTTGTACCAATGTGGAACTATAACTTTTACTTCTCACTTAAAAAACAAAGACATTTTAAAAGTTTCCATTACAAATACTTGAAATATCAAAGCTCCTTTGTTGTCTACCAACCTCCCTTTGATCCTTCCTGGAGAGCTTGGATTTGAACTGCTGCTGGCATTGCTTACAGTTTCCATTCGTGAAGATTTGGATTGAGACTGCTTGCCTGCTGACGAAAGAGGCTTATTAACTGCTCCAAGAACATTGGCTGCTTTGGGCTGAAACCAAAAATATAATTCCTTTATTTTAAGCTACACATTTAGATACTGTTTACATGTACTATGCTTATAATATGTACAAATTTCACTTTCTGCAATCAATACCTTAATTTTAACAAATTAATACACATTTTCATATGAAAGTTACAAAAGATACCAGAAGGAAGCTGACAAAGCTGTAATCAGATAGATAGATGCCATCAAAACTAGTATTCTTCTCTCTACCATTATATCCTGTTCCATTCTCATTGGTACTACTGGGCTCACCAGACCTTGCAGTAAACCATTTCAGCATTTTTTTGTGCAGTTTGCTTTTTGAGGACCTAGTTGCCTGAACCACCTCACCATTTGGATTAGGTAAGCACCTGCACTGGCTAAACAAAAGCTTCTGGTATTTCATGCTCAGATTTAAAAATGCTAGGTTTTTAATAGGTGCCAAAATTACACTTAACATCAAAGATTCACTTTGCACTGAGTACAAGAAAAACTGTATGTCCTTTCCAAAAAATAAGCCTTAGAGAAAAAAATCCAGGTAAAAATTTTATATCTATTAGTTTAGAATTTAATATTCATCAACAAGCAAAACCACAAAGAACTCAAAAGCAAATGGTCAAACTCAGACTGGACTGGACTTCCATCCAAGGTGGGACTAAAACTTAACAGAGCCCACACAAATAGCTCCTCCCTTATCACAGAATCTAGACCTAAACATTTTTTTACCTTCAGATACTGTTCCCTGATTATGTCCAACACACTAACATCCACTTAAGCTCATCTTCTATTCCCATTAGTATATAAATCCTTTGGGTGTAAATTTTCTTAAACTTGTAATGTTTCAGTAGCTACATTTTAGTTTTCTTTTACAAGCAATAAACAAAGCAACAACAATCAAACCCCCACACTAAATAGAAACAAATAAAAACAACAACAAAAATTTAAAAAAAAATAATGGTAGTAACAAAAACCCAAACAAACAAAAAACCAACCAACCAAACAAAAAAAACCCAACCAAACAAAAAAAACCCAACCAAACAAAAAAAACCCAACCAAACAAAAAAAACCCAACCAAACAAAAAAAACCCAACCAAACAAAAAAAACCCAACCAAACAAAAAAAACCCAACCAAACAAAAAAAACCCAACCAAACAAAAAAAACCCAACCAAACAAAAAAAACCCAACCAAACAAAAAAAACCCAACCAAACAAAAAAAACCCAACCAAACAAAAAAAACCCAACCAAACAAAAAAAACCCAACCAAACAAAAAAAACCCAACCAAACAAAAAAAACCCAACCAAACAAAAAAAACCCAACCAAACAAAAAAAACCCAACCAAACAAAAAAAACCCAACCAAACAAAAAAAACCCAACCAAACAAAAAAAACCCAACCAAACAAAAAAAACCCAACCAAACAAAAAAAACCCAACCAAACAAAAAAAACCCAACCAAACAAAAAAAACCCAACCAAACAAAAAAAACCCAACCAAACAAAAAAAACCCAACCAAACAAAAAAAACCCAACCAAACAAAAAAAACCCAACCAAACAAAAAAAACCCAACCAAACAAAAAAAACCCAACCAAACAAAAAAAACCCAACCAAACAAAAAAAACCCAACCAAACAAAAAAAACCCAACCAAACAAAAAAAACCCAACCAAACAAAAAAAACCCAACCAAACAAAAAAAACCCAACCAAACAAAAAAAACCCAACCAAACAAAAAAAACCCAACCAAACAAAAAAAACCCAACCAAACAAAAAAACCCAACCAAACAAAAAACCCAACCAAACAAAAAAACCCACAACTGAACAAACAAACAGGAAAAAAAAAAATAAACTAACCCAAACCCACAAACACCATCAAACCCTAGGCTTCCCAAACCTCCATACCACACACACCTTTCCAGGAGTGAAAAAAGACTTCATTTCCGGTGGAAGATAATTTTTGGTGTTACTGAAATTCTGTAAAGAAGAGGGGAGGGAAAATAAGAAAAAAAAAATTCACTACACAAGGTATATACATTTTGGAAGTAGTAAGTTGCAAGATTTTCTTTACATCATTTATGCTTTTGAAAAATTAAATCTGAACAATAGCTTGGAGGAGGGGGGAAATCCAAGTGTGTGTGCGTGTGTGTTTTATGGAAACATTTACACACATACATACATTATCAAATATATTTTAATAAAGAGAATTCTGAAGTTAAAAGAACTCTTGAAAAAAAGTCCTGAATTACAACTGAAAAGAATTTAAACAAACTTATCTCAAGAAAAATCAGATGTCAAGGTATACCTTGTCAGGTTGAGTAAAGTATCTGGCTGGAAGCACAGGGTCTTTAGGGGATTCCAAACTGTATGTTGTACTCTTTGACATGATGATATTCATTGCTACATCACAGACTGTGTATAGTTTCTGTAAATAATAACATTTTTTAAAACAAAGAACATTTTAGAAGTTCATCACAAGTCTTGACAAAAGACAGTATCTTTTGAGCACAGAACTACAAGAATTCAAAGTAATATTCTTAAACATTTACATTAGCCTGCACCTTAAACAGCATATCACAGGGTACTAAAACAAAAGAGCAAAAACCAAAAATCACTGTAGGCCCAGCAGTTGAAAAGAATTAGATTTCATGATCTTTTCACACATAAGAATAGCATATGCCATGATTTCATGGGAAATAAAACCACACCTTGCCTCTTTGGGAAAATCAGTCAAGTGACAAATATATGATGCGAAAGCTTCAAAACCAAGATCAGAGTTTAACACGCTCACTATACAATACACACTGGAGACATCTAATGTATTTTTCTTCCGATACTAAGCTTATTTTTGCACTTCCAAAATAATATATTAGCAGTGAATGATTCAGACAGCAAAAATTTTAAAAAATCAGCATGTATTTAAAGTTGGCATTTAATAATCTTACTAGGACAGAAATAGAAGGACTGTAAAATATTACAACTCCCCTACAAATGTGCACGATCTGTTGAAGGACAGGGAAATAGCTGTCAATTACAATAAATGTAATGACTACACTACATAAAGTATCATTTTCCACATACAATTCTACTGAAAGACATTTTAGAGTTGTTGTGCAAACAAAAAGCAATTAATTTTCAGAAGCAGGCCAGAATGAAATGCAATTTCTAATCAGAAGTTATCACCTACTTCATTCATTTTTGGATCATCTGGTCCTTGAGCATCCTTAGTCTGTTTGATATTTTCTACCATTTTTCTGATGAATGCATGACTGTTGTTCTCATTTTTAGCCATCAGTATTTCCAGTATGAACCACAGGCACCTAAAAGAGAAATGCAGTACCCCCTCGTGAATAAAAATCCCAAATAAATTCTTTCAAAAAGTACATCAGAAGAAATGTTTTACTTTAGATTTTACCAGCATTATGGAAAACCAATTCACTAGAAAAAAAAAAAATTAAGGTAGGATGAGCAGAAGAAGAAAGTTCCCCAGCGATGTATCCCAGGGCACTGAAAAAAAAAAAAGCACATACACTATTTCTCAACATTTTACAGACATAACTGCCATCTTTATGTCCACTGGCCAGCGTATTAGCGCACCACAATAACTTAAAATTCGACTTAAAGTTAAAACAATCTAACCCTGGAAATAACTCTATTAAAAGTAGTCTTACTCTTTAATGTCCTTGAGTTGCTCAATGTCCTGGACTTTGACGTAATCTGGATCATGAGCAAGAAGATGGATAGTATATGGAACAACATACTCCGGTAGAAGTGATAATAGTTTCTCTGAAAAGTAGAAAAGAGATGCATCAGAAGACAACACACCAAGAGATATGCTTCTCTACTACAGAGGAAAGCACAGAATTTGAGTTCAGTACACTAAGTATAGGCACATGTGGGCCTATTATTTCTGTATGATGTTGCATCTCATGGTTCATGTGCAGATATTCCATGCATGCAAAAATTAAGTATCAGCAATAATCTGGATTGCATGGTTTTTAGTTATGTCAAGGATATAGCTTCAGTAACCCCCTACTCTCAATGCTTCTCTCAGTTCAAAATCAGCATTCTGAAAGACTTCGCAAAACAGCAGTGGGGACAGATCATAAAATCCACGTTAACTGCAAGATGTGAGACAAAGACAAGCTACCATTCTTTCTTTGGGCATTCAGTGTGCAGCCCTGTTGTCAAAACAATTGAAAGAATGACCCTTTGCAGGGAATTCAAATTGCCGTAACATTCTCCAAACCCACAGCCTACCTTCTTATATGGGACAGGAGGTAACACAAAAGCTCTAACAACAGAGCAATGGACTGAGTTTGCAAAACTCAATCCCACTTGAACAGAGCAGCCTAACTAAGCTATGACATTCGTAGAATGGTGAGGGTCGGAAGGGACCTCTGGATGTCATCTAATCCAACACCCCTGCTAACACAGGTATGCCTAGATCAGATTGCACAGGAACAAGTCCAGGAAGGTTTTGAAAGTCTCCAGAGGAGGACACTCCACAACCTCTCTAGGCAGCCTGTTCCAGCACTTTGCCACCCTCAAAGAAGTTTCTCCTTAAGTTCAAGTGAAATGTCCTGTGTTCTAGTTTGTACCTGTTTCCTTTTCTCATGTCACTGGCCACCACTGAAAAGTGGCCAGTGCCATTCTCATGACTTCCACTCCATTTATATGCAATGGTAAGAGTCCCTCTTCAGTTTTCTGTTTTCCAGGCTAAAGACCCAAGATACTGGCCTCTCCTCATAAGACTGGTGTTCCAGTCTCCTAATCATCTTTATGGCCCTCTACCCCTCTACTGGACTCTCTCCACTAGTTCTCTGTCCTTCTTAAACTGTACTATGTATAAGAACAGAAAACTATAAACATTTTCACAGTCTCACATTTACATTTGAACTACGGCACTTGTATCAAAACATGATTTTCTCTGTTCTTACCACTAACTGCTGCATGTTGCTTCAGATACTCCCTTCTGACATTTATGTTCTTCACAAGGCACTGCCTAGCATGAGCTCTTCTTTCTTTCACAGGATCCTTTGCACATAGTGCACAAATAGCCATATATTCTAGTGGCAGCCGTAGTCTAGAAAGGCCTTTGTGAAGTTTCTGAGCAAATATTTGTCTCACTTGATAACATTCATCCTATTAAAAAAAAAAAAGCAGAATAGTAAACTTTTCTGTAAGTAATACAGACTGTGAAATAAAACATGGGATCCTGCATAGAAATGATGAAACAAATTTCAGACCTTGCAGTCATAGAAACATAAGAATTAAGAATGTTTTAAAATGTCAGTTCAGAGCAACTAAACTGAATTAATCACTTGAAGCTTCCCTTAAGTTCAGGAGAAGAGTTTATAAGCTGTACAGGAAGATATCATACTCACGACCCAAGACCTAACTTAGCACAGTACTGAGGCACAGAGTTAATGAATTTGTTTACAATAGGACAACTTGCTTTGTGGAGCCAAGGTCAAAGATCTGTATCAAAACACTGCTTAGACATCAGTAATCATTGCGTTGATTTTACTACTGCAATTCCACCAGTTTTCATCAAGCCATTAATATTAGGAAC
Organism: Eubucco bourcierii; assembly: GCA_013396675.1. Lineage (NCBI taxonomy): Eukaryota > Metazoa > Chordata > Aves > Piciformes > Ramphastidae > Eubucco > Eubucco bourcierii. The sequence goes on along the minus strand of VWZE01006346.1, from coordinate 213,281 downwards.
TGAATTTAATGGAATTACCAGATAAATTCAAAGACTGGAGAGTGAAATACCAAGCATTCCCATTATAATGTGGAGACCTGTGAACTACGACTGACCATGGAAGGAATAACACACCTCTAGTAGTTGACAACTAACACGAAGTAAAGTAATACAACAGGTGGCAAATGTACTTCTACAGTTTGTTAAAAATCTTAATTCTAGAAAAGTTATGAACTTTGGAATTTTGTATGAAAATAGCCTACGATCACCATTCACTGAACCGCAAACCATTTAGTAACACAGACCAGCGAAGTGTAACAGAAGCAGGCGCAGAAAACAGCAAAAAGAAAACATAGGAAAGCATAAGGTAAACCATAGCCACCAAAACAGTTTGGCATATTTAACCTTACAAAACTAACCAACCAAAAGAATATCAAGAGGAAATATTTCTCTCTACACATAAAGCAAAACATTAGAAAGAATAAACAGCTATTTCAGTCAAACGACAGAAAAAAATTGAAGAGTACTTTCACCTACCACCCAATCTGAAGTGCACAGACAAAACACAGCCACTAGTAATAATATTCACTCTGCTAACTTCGCAAATGGCACCAAGAGAGATGTTATTAGATAAAAGAAGCCTCCTCCTTCCTCTGCCCAAAAGTTAAATCCAAAAGAAATTTATCAAGGCCCATCTTCCCACTTCTGCTTCGAGCCATAGTCTTCCTCTGTGAAGTGAAACCCTGAAATGTCTGTTGTAGGCAGAGTTGAGGCAAACTAAGAGCACAAACCCAAACTGTGGGACCCAGTGAAGATACAGACCTGTTTTCCAGCACAGTAACATCAAAGCCTAAAACCTTTGGAAAGTTAATTACGTGCCTGTGCGTAGCTGTTACAATGACAAGGAAACACATCCACCCTGACTCAAAGGACAAAGGAGGGTTTACTGATGGTGTTGTGTGGAACAAGCTGTAATAATTTTCTTTTTAATGTCGAGAATAAATTTAAATTCAGCTCAGTTACACCAGTTCACTGAGAAGGCAAACCAAAGTCAACCAAGCTTGACATTTTTAATAGAATAAAAATAAAGCCCAAATTCTATCCATGCACTGAATTTAATGCCAATTCAACAGAAGATCAACATTCAGAGTTATTAAAATAAACACTATCTGCAAAGCAGCATGTGACACAGCTGTGATTCTTGAAAATGGACAGACTTGATTAAATAATTAAAGCACTCTCAGTTGATAAAGGACACTGAAAAAGCTTTGCAAATTTTATTAAAAATTTAAGCTAATGCAATCTAAAAGATTTATTCTAAACAATTAAAACCATACACTCAATAGCAATAGGAATCTTAAATCTTGCTTTAAAGTCTGTTAAAATACTGAACTACTTAACACTATGATCAATTAGGTTTGAGATGAAGGTCTGCTGACAAAAACTTGTTTTGCAGATCAAAAAACTTAAATGATAGTAGTGTACATTTTGGGTCAAACACATGCACAACTTACTTTAAAATGATTAAAACTATATCCAGTTAATCATCACAAAGTGTTCAACCAGTGCAACCTTAATGTAATCATTCTTTGCTTTAATCGTTTCGCATTACAAAAATGAGTTTTGGAGAGGGAAAAAAAAATTAAAAAAATGTATAAGCCAGGACAGAACCTGTGCAATCATTACAGACCCTAAAAATTAAGCTTTTCCTTTCATCTTGTTTCTGATCTGTCCGCTTCGAGAAATTTTTCTAAAAATGAAATTACATAATAGAGTTGGCCTTAACTTGATTGTCTTAATTTGTTACTAGATTTGGCAGTATAAAAAATAAATAAACTTTTAGAATAATCTGTGCCTACCACCAATAAATAGATTCAGATACTGAATATTCTAAGCATTAAACACATTTGCATGTGCACACATGCATATATATCTCAAAACCAAATAAACAGATGGTTTTCATAGGCGATTAATACAGTACTACTTAGAAGTGCAAAAGTCACCAAAACCATTAATTAATTAACCAGTGTTAATCTGCATCTGAGGATCTGAACTCAAGAGTCTGGCAAAGAAAGGAAACTGCAGAAGACTTCAAAGAAGATCTAGAAATGTTAATCATAAGTACTCAAAACCCATGAGGAGCCGCTGAGCTTACAATCTAAATTCTAGTAAACAAGACAAGCACAAAAGGCAAAAAAAAAAAAGCACAAAATGAGAAAAGGTGATACAGTGGAACAGATTCTCTACAAGGCTTATGGATAACAGGCCCTGGTCATTGTGGGTGATTTCAATCATACTGACATATGCTGGAAGGACAACACAGCAAGGCACCAGCTATCCAGGATGTTCCTGGAATGCAGAGATAACTTTCTCCTCCAAATGGTGGAAGAACCAACAAGAAAAGGTGCTATGCTAGACTTTGTTCTCACTAACAGGGAAGGGCCGGTGATCAGTACGAGGCTCAGGCACCAGTGCCTTGCAACAGTGACCACAATGTGCTACAGTTTAAAATACGCAGGACATCAGGTTGGACTTGATGATCTTTGAGGTCTCTTCGAACCTTGGTGATACTGTGATCTAGGAGGGTGTATTCCAAACTTGTGACCCTGGACTTTAGGCATGCGGACTTTTGATTGCTTCGGGGATCTGCTGGCCAAAGTACTGTGAGACCAAGCCCTAGAGGGAAGAGGGGCCCAGGACAGCTGGTTAGTGTTCAAGGATCACCTTGTCTGTACCCAGAAGCAAAGTACACTGACATAGAAGGTGGCAGGAAAGAATGTCAGGAGACTTGCCTGGATGAGCAAGAAACTCCTGGACTGTCACACAAAAAGAAACCATACAAGGAGTGAAAGAATGGACAGCTAGAATGGGGGGCTGGCTAATAGGCCTAAAACATGTCCTGGCATGCCCCACCCTTATGCTAATGGTGAAGCAAGGGCAGGAGGAAAACAAAGGCTTGGGTCATTATGTCCCCTTCCAAAGTGATAAACAGGTGTTTTATGCACTTGTTAGCGTCTTGCTCAAATAACAGTCAGCAAGCCCTGGTTTCACCAAATATGGGCACTGTGGCAAAGTGCCATTCTGATGGGTGAGTCTCTGTGGCCAAAGGAGCCAGTACACTCCGACAAAAAGTATAAATGGAGCTAAGTTGCAAGCAGCCAGTGCTCTACTCAGACAACGTGCTCTGCCTCACTGCTCTTGGCTTGGACAATTGTGTTCTGCTCTGCCTCGTGCTTCAGACCAGCTTGGCCCTGATGTTTTGAGTTTGAGCTACCTGGAAACTTAAGTGCTTTGCGTTTATCAGAAGGGACATTGCCTAGTGGGACCCTGAGGCAGACCTTGAGGAGCATCTTGGAGAAGGGTGAAGAGAAAGAGCACAGTTCCTGCTTTTGGACCACCGCACCCCAACTTCCTGCTGGAAGGACCTGCCTCTGCCACAAACTGCCACTGCTCGTGGGAACATGCCACGTAGTTCCAATATTGCTGCCATGGGACTATCACTAAATTCTATTCCACTGACATGAGTAGAACAGACTTTAGCTAGGGCTCCAAGCTGCCTATTTTTAAGTGGGGCAGAGTCATTTTGTGGCTAAACATTTTCCAATTTTCTGATTCTCTTGAATTACTAAATTGCCCATAAGCATCCTTGTGAAGATTCCCCCAATCAAATTAGAACCCAAATTTAACTAGTTTGTATAGTTTGTGGGTGGGATTTTTGGAAATAAAAATATAACTACACATTTATAATTCCTGCCTCATTAACTGCCCCAACTAATTCAGAGGCATATAAAGTAGTTGTCTGAACAGCAAGAGACATGCTTACAAAAGCCAAAGCTCAGTTAGAATTAAATCTAGCCAGGGAGATCAAGGGGAATAGAAAAAGTTGCTGTAGGTACAACAGCGAAAGAAAGACTAAGGAAGGTGTAGGTCCTCTCTGAAATGAAACAGGACAACTGGTGACAAGTGATGTGGACAACAAGGTTCTCAACAACCTCAGCCTTTTACATCAGCCTTCACTGACAAGGCTCTAGCCACTCCCCTCAAATCACAGAAGATAGTGGCAGGGGCTTGAAGAAGGAACTGTCTATTGTAAGTGAAGATTAGGTTCATGAAGATCTGAAGAACTTGAGAGTGTACAAATTCATGGGATCTGATGAGACAGACCCATGGTACTGAGGGAACTGGTGGATGGGACCAGTACTATTCAATACCTTTTTTCAATACTATTCAACAGGATGGAGCACATCTTACAGCACATTTGTAGACCACATCAAGCAGAGAGGTGCAGTGGATACACTAGAAGGAAAAGATGCCATGCAGAGAGATTTTGGCAGGCCTGAGGAATGGGCAAATGCGAACCCTTATGAGATTCAAGAAAGCTAAATGCAAAGTGGTGCACCTCGATCAGAACAATCCTTGATATCAACCCAGGATGGGGGATGAATGGATCAAGACCAGCCCTGCAGAGGAGGATTTGTGGACACTGGTAGATGAAAAACAGGATGCAGGTCAGCAATGTGTGTTTGCCACCCAGAAAGCCAACCACATCATGGGCTGTATGAAAACAAGTGTGACCAGCAGGTCAAGGAAGGTGACTGTGCCACTCTGCTCTGGTGAGATCACACCTTGAGTCATTTGTTCAGATCTAGAGTAGTCAGCACAAGACATGCACCTGCTGGAGTGTGTCCAGAGGAGCACCACAAAAACGCTCAGAGGACATCAGTTCAGTCCAAGACTAACATTCCTGGTAGGTAGAATTAGAATAGCGAAAACTACCACCAGTCCTTGCTTTGGGTGCAAAGACATGAGTATTAGCTTGTCACAAGAATGAAGGTCTAGAACAGAATATTATTACTGAAGTTATTCCCTGGAAGAGATCCCTTTCAGAAGATCTCTTGAGTTTTGTAAAGTTGGGAGAACACCAGCAGTTACACAAGTTACACCAACATAAGCATGATCATTCTTGGGTATGAATAAATTTATGCAGAATTTGCTACAAGATGGGAACACAAAGGATCTCGACTTACAATTTGAAAGTTCTTTTTTTCCTGCTACTTTGGGTACATGGGTAGAAATTAAGGATGAAAATTCCAACACACACTGAGAATTTCTCCCTTTCTCTTCTAATGTTTAAAGGGTGTCAATTATCTCTGCAGACCTCTGCATTTCAAATATATTCTACTCCAGTACCAAATAATCAAAGTCAATATTGTCAGCACAGTTCAACATAGTTTATATCATTTCATTTTAACTTCTAATAACATTGTATCACAGCTGGTATATTACTTCAAACCAATACTGAATTCATTAGCTTACCAATATTCTAACTCATTATTTTAAGTTAGCATTCCTCTATTGGACATCCCAGTACTGTAGCTCTAACTCTCACCCAAATTCCATTTTCAGGATTATGTTGTGGAAAAATTCAAGTCAAGGTTGCTCATTTTGCATAAAACAGTAGCAGAGACATATCCAACATACAAAACAAACAACATATACACTTGTATATTTGCTGATAACCCACCAGTCCCACCTAAATTCCTTACATTAATGGCTAGTGCACACAGCTGGTACTGTTCTAAGGTGATTATTTCATGGTAACAAGGCTCTTGTGCCAACTTCACAATAGCATTCCCTGCAGCCAGCCTCAACCGTGACATATCTGGTTTACTGAAAAACAAGCACATGGAATACAAAGATTAATTAGTTTTTAAAATTACATACTTACTTGACTTTATTAAATCCTTTGATGAAAAATAGGTACTTTAAGTAAAAAGAAAAAAGTTTCCATGGACCTTGTTGCCCCCACCCTCCTAAATCAACAGCAAAAGTAATTTCAAACCAATAGGCTCAGTGTCACATTTTACAGCCTATTATCATGTTCCTATTACCTTGCCCCAATTCAGCAACGAAAATATTTCTTGGAACTTCACAAGTTCCACACGTGTGTGAGAGTTTTAGCTGTGCACTGGGCTAGTACAGTCCAAATTTCCCCTCAGAGTCCTCATTTAACCTGCAAGATACTGTTGTTCAGAATGCCGATTTTCCTTCAGCAAAGGACTCCTGCCAAACCAGCCTGTTTCTAGGCCTTCAAAGTCCCAACCTTTTTCTAGCAATGACAGCTCAAAATCCATGCTGCAAGTCAACGTAAACTAAGATTAATTAGATATTATGCTGCTGGGTCACGAAGTGATCTGTATTTTTAAGATAACTGGAAGAAGAAATTCAAAAGTGAAAGAATTTTCAACATGCTGAAAGTATTGTTACTTGACTTACTCATTGACCTTGCGCTCCCAACTATCAAAACATTCCAACCGCTTGCTAATTTTCATACCGAAAGATCACAAAGTGATCACAAGTGTTTTTCTCTAGGTTACAACTGTATTTACAAAGGGTAACAGAATACTAAATATGCACCTTCACATAAGCTTTGCAAACTGATATTCACCTAAGGTGTGCATTAACAAACTTAGTTGAGCTTTCACTGTTCTACTTAGAAAATTACAGTGTAGAGTATGCCTTTATAATCGAACACAACAGAATTAAGAAATTTTATGCATTTCTCACACAAAACACCAATCAATTCTATTCACAAGTAGTAAGTAAGGTTTTTTCATTCATAACTCCGAGATGGAATCAAGTCATATTCTTATTTAAAACAATTATTAATTTATGCATGACAAATATTAACTTGTCAATCATCTGCCCTTTACTCATGAGAAGGGCAAAAACTATAGTCTTAAATCCATCGTAATGAAAATTGCATAAAGCATTTAATGAATTAAATAAAAAGCTATTGTTAAAGAGAGAATGAATGATACAAATACCTAAAGAACTTAAAGATCCACCTAATCAGGTTTCATACACATATCATAATTTTATGGTAACCATTAATATAAACAATTCATTTTAAAAAAAGAAATAACATAACAAATAATAAATATAATAGTATAATAATGAAATAATAATAAATAATATAATAGTAAAATAATAATAAAAACATTAATAAAAACCAGTAATAAAAACAACCAGACACACCCACCAATAGATCACAAGCAACCAAGTGACAGGACAAAACCTGCACTAACTTTAAAACAATGCAAGATTAACACAGTAATGGCTACCTCTTAAATGCTGTATTTCACTTGAAATTGCATCCACTCTAATAAGTGAACCCAACAGAGATTCAATTTTTGTATTTCTCTGACAATTGAGCACTAATAATGACATACAAGTATAGAGCAACTGAGCCAAAGGAATGGATAAAATGAAGAACTTTCAGTCTTCCTTAGATTAGGTAGTTAAAATGTTTAATTCTGAAAGCTGAATCAAAGATACTTCACATAAAAGTTGGCCAAATCTTTACAGAGTGTATGTATCTCTGAAATACCCACAAGCATGTGTGCATGTTGTGGGAAGGAAGAGAAGGGCAGTGAATATCATTCTTACAGATTAAGATGAATATCAGACCTCTCTTATTCCCCATTAAGCTTATCTTTAAAAAACTCCTGAGGATTTATTTTTGATCAAATTACTATAGTCAAAGGGTTTCTAGCCTGCATTATTCCAAAACATACATTTATTAGGGCTGAAATAATAGCTTCTGTATGATATAATTGCAATTTTTGATTTTCAAAACTATTAGAAGTAATCAGGACAAGGACATCCTTGGTAATACTAGAACATCTGTGAAAGATACAAGAACAACCTGAACATTTGTTTTCTAGAGTGCTGTTACTAGTGACAGAAATCAGATGTTTGAAATTAGAACAGAAGTGCAACCACATGGGAAGATGTCACATGCAAAATACTATCTTAATTACGGTGATAAGCTGCAAGAGATAAGCCAAATGCACGCATCTTGGAAACCTACATGGTGCATGATCATTTCCTCTCACCTTACAAACTAGCAATTAACATTTTTAATTTTACTCCAGAGGGTAAATGCCACTGTCCAATTTTCTAAGCATTTGCCACGTTTCATGGAATAAAAAGTGTCTTTTGAATACCGCCTCTGAAAATGCTGCATATTGGCTAGTGCACCAGATCACCTATTGCACAAGCTATGAGTTCTAAACTTCAAAGTTTTAAGGTAACTTTTCACTTGGTAACTTACAGTTTAAGGGAAAATACAGACAGCATTTCAGAAAAGTCTCAGTTCAGGTTCATATGCAGTATCAATACTTCTAGCAACATCTAGTGCTCTCCAACACCAAAATACTAATTTTATGCTTAGTATAGATTAAAATTCAAATCCTACTATGAAAGTATGCAAAGGTTAACTTTGCTGTTTAACCTAATCAGCTGTTTATGCACTGCTGTGTTCTTGTTCTAGCAGAAGAGCAGTTGAAGTCTCCCATGAGGACCAAGCGCTGCAAATAAATTGTTGGTAGTTGTTTATAGGAGGCCTCATCCATTTCCCCTTCCTGGTCAGGCAGCCTGCATCAGGCATGCACTACAATGTCACCCATACCAGTCTGCTTTTTCACTAACTCTCAGTTGGCTCACCATTCATCCCTAGGCTGAGCTCCAGGCTCTAGTGTTGAAGAAAGGTTGCATTTAACACAGAGCAACCTCATGTCACTGTAGCTTTCTTACTTACCTAAAAGTTCTTCCAGCCCTCTGTTAACTTTAATAACAGAAACCAACCACATCATTACATGCAGTTTCTTTTACAATTTATAGTTTTGAGTATGGATAGTGGGAAAATTTAAAACATAAGCAGTAAGGAATTGTCACCCCAAGCATGGAAAGACATGGGACCTACAGAACTAATCTGTTCTAACTGCTGGATAAGACAACAGTATGCTGAGCAGTTACGCTGAAAAGCTAAACTACTGCCACTTAACTCCCTATTAACTGCCATGAATGGTCATATTAGAGAATTTACAAGTAGTAAACAATTATTTACAAGGAAACTGAATAAAGACTACACAGTAGTTACAAAAATAATTTATTAGACAATTCTCAGTTTGCAATTTTGCACACACAAAATAGGTTCTAGCCACATAATCACTGTATAATATTAAATTAATCCCTAAAGTTAAGATCTTTTTACTTATACTGACACAATCCACTCACTCATGCCCTTAATAGGTTTTGTAGACATAAATTTTCAATGTTTGACAAGCAGCAGCAGCTGACAACTTCTTACTTCTGTTACAGAGGATTAAGAAGATATCCAGAAAAACAAATAAGGTGTCTAACAATCACACGAAAGGTAAATTATTTACTGAGGCTTAATCCTCTCTACACATTTCCTTTTTCCTTTCTCTCTTAAGAGATCTCAAGGGATTGAAGTCTGCCTTCAAGTAGAAGTGTCTTATGTACTACCTATTCCCACACAGTTTACTGCAACATGGTGTTATTTTTTATTAGAAAGTCTGCCTACTGGTCTTTGGCATACACAATTGGTACAGGAAGAACAAGTTGCCTAAAAAAAGTAAAACCAATTTTCAATGGGGAATAGGAAGTCACAGTTTCTTCTTATGGTTCTTTGAAGAAAGAGATAAAACAAAGAATATAAAGCCACTGAAATACAGCTGTGTATACAGTGTTAAGAAATTCAAGACTCAGCAAGCTTACAAAGGGATCAAACCAATCTTACCATTAGTTATATGCCATTATTATAAAATAAGATGTATAATTTGTTAAGCAGTCTAACAGAATAGTTTAAGTACTACTTTGTCTAAAACTCTCCCCACTGCAGTATCACAGACATGAAAACATTACCATCTGTTACATACCTAATTTTTCCCTGTTCTGTTAAATCTCCATCACTGTGTAATATCGTTGTCAGCAACCTCAGAGTGGAAGTTCCTGACTTGCTGTGGTTGTTCTTCATTCCTAGCAACCATCGAACCATCATCTTGATGGCCTGAATCTGACAAAAAAAAGTATTTAGTCGAGTCACACCTTGTGTTTCATTTTTTAAACAATTCTTACCTTCATTACACAGTATGCTCCCTAGTGTGTTTTGCTACTATGAACAGCAGCCTGTCAAAGTTCCAAAACATCGTTTCAATACTGAAAGAAACTAGACTCGTTCTCACTAGGCAACAAATTTTCACTGAAGATCTGAAGTATTTATTACAGCAAATAAAAAACATACAATGTTTAGTTACAGTGTGAACTGTTTCTTTTACTAAGCAATCACATATTTTATCCTGAGAAAACATTACCTTAACTGAGTTTATATCCATTAAACACTGCATAATAGGCAAAGGAATTAATACTTAAGAAAATGTTACTGGATCAAAAAGCAGAACACATTTTCATCTTCCTGTATTCTTACAATTTCTGTGCTTAATCTCTGTATATTCCTTATTTATAAATGAAATATTTGAGTTCAATTTAAGATGTATAAATTAAAAAAAAAAAAAAACCACGTTACGGACATTTTGATTCTTCAGAGTATTAACTTGTCCTAGAATAGAATATTTCTTTCATGACTGTTTAAAGAAAACCCCCAAAGCCTGTTACGTAGGATAACTTGGTTTTTGCTAATGGAAAGAAAGTCTTTTGTGGCAAGCTTCTGGAAGTATGTAAAATCCAGTACCAGTATATGATCCAGAATCCAGTATATGCTCAATAATTTCACATTTATTTAGTGAAAATAAAGAATTACTTTGGAGATAATTTTAGTATTTAAATCCCTTTGTCCTTTCATTTTCCATATATGTAAGAGCAGAGGCAATAAAGAAAATTGAAAGAGGAGTATCCTCTTACTGCAGCAAACTGAAAATGCTCAGAGGCACACATACATCCTTGGGAAAAAAACAACAACAAAAAAAAAAAATCAAGACACCAAACTGATGTTCAAAACACATAACTCAAAGACAGCAGAAGAACTGAAATACTTTTTGTAAAGAGTAATTTTTTGTAAACAGTTCTAATCATTTTTATATAAGCATTCACACTAACACCAAATTAAATTCATTGATCTATTCCACACAAACTCATCACAAGGGTCCCTTCAGATGTAAGTTCTGGGACTGTCATCTATACATGACTTGACACTTCAGTATTGTAGCCCATTTACTCCACTTACAAAATTCTATTTGGTACAGCAGCAAGATGTAGGATGTCTGTTACTCAAGAACTCAAAATGCAAATAGAGTCTGTGGAACAAAAATTAAATTCTTGGCCTAAGGGTCTTCCACTCAGACAGATGGAAATATCCACCAGAAGCTTTTAACAAAAATAAAAATATAACAGAACCATAATAATAACAGTAATAGCAACAGTATGTGATCTTCTGACAAGTTTACCAATTTTGGTTTTTTCATGCCATAAGCAGTACCTGTGCCTCCCATTTGTTGGCCTGACAAGAAACATGCTAGCTCTACTTGGTCTTGTACCTGATGTATTTGGCCACAGAAGGACCAAATGCTATTTTATGTCCCAACATCTCTGGTCACTGCCTCGCTAATTTCAAAATCTAACTCTTGCTTCTCTCCTTCCCTTCCCTTCCACATTTCCTTTCTCCCAATTTTACTGTCTGAATCTTCTAGAACTTCCTTTCATGTAGCAAGTCGTAATCCAAACTCACTCAAAATTTTCCTGACCCCACCACGTTCTTAGTTTCCTCGGTGGTAAAACTGATGTTGAGATGACATTATGTCAATCCTCCGTAATTAAGCATTGCCATGAAATTAGTAAAGGACATGGAAGATTGCCTTGCTCACTGCTTCTTGTTACCTGAAGACTTAAACAAATATTACAGGAGTTTTCACAGCCCCTAAATTTTTCCTTCATAGCTAAATAGGATACCTATCAAAGGATAATTCCAGTCAGGAGGAGTGTCAGGAGGTCTCCAGTCAAATCTGTCCAATCTCTGGCTCAGCTATGAATTCAGATCATACTGGTCTCAGATTTATCCAATGTGGTACTGAAAGCCTCCAAGAATGGGGATTGCACAGGATGTCTCAGCAGTCTGCAGCCTCTTGAAACCTGCTCCACTGCCTGACTATTATCAAGATTTTCCTCATAATGCCACCAGAACCTCTTGTTTTTCTCTAACATATATCATAAGCAGAGAAAAGGAAAACCATTTAAAAGAATCCAAACCAAATTTTTTCTTTATTCTAAAGTACAGAAAGTTTTTGGAATATCCTAAAAGTTCAAAAGGAAAACTTTGAAGTCTTTATGGTATCTAACTTCTATGTTAAACAGAAGGGAAAGAAAATAATTAACTGTGACAATATACGAAATATCTAGGTGGTGCACACCAAACCTAAGCCCTCAAAAAAACTGTAGTAAAAATTTTAAAGTGTATATGTAAATATATTTACAAAAGCAAAAAGAAGTTGGGAGTTTGCAAGAGTAAATTCTTCTAGCAATCAAAAAAAAAAAAAAAAAGTACACTGATACGATCCTCAATTTAAAACTTGTTACTTCTCTTTCCCTTTTAGGAAAGTGTCAAGGAAGCAGTGAAAGGTGCTGACAATTTTACTGAAGTTAATTAAGTATCTGGATTCTTATGTATTATACTACATTTTTAAATGATTGTATATACAAGTGCTACTTACTTTAACAAGAGTTTCTGGAGATACCTCTTCATCTGGGACCCAAAGTTTTGTTGTCTTCTTTCCTGGAAGCTAAACCAAATGTTACATTGTTACAATACTGTTACTCTTGGAGTGAAATCTGCTGTAATCTCTTCCTTATTTGCTTCTGAAAACAACACAGCAGTACGCACTGTACCCTGAAGTATTCCATAGCAATAACCATTACAGAAGCAAGATACTATTCTTACCGCACTACTCAAGTATCAGCAAATTTAACAGTAGTTAAAGGGTCTTTCGTTGTTGTCACCTAAGAACTACTGCTTCAGAGTGTAGCAGACGCTGATTTTGACAATTTCCAGTTTCTATATTCAGTAGATCTGAACATCAAATGTACGGTTTTAGACAGTAAACTTTCCCTAAACACTGGCTGACAATGTCAAAGGTTGTTTTTGTTTTGTTTTGCTTTTTCAGTTGATTATCATTAATACAGAAGTCCTGGAAAAATTAAAACCGTTTCATTTAAACAGTGTAGTTTCAAATGCTTCCTGAAAAAAAGTAACCTGTTTACTGGAAAAAAAAAGAGACTAGTTGAAGTTAATAGTAACTTTCCCATTTTTAACAGAAGGTAAGCCATGAGTGATCAAATGCTGTGTTATACAGTCTGTCACTTTTATAAAGGATACCAAATTAGTACAGCCTCCCTTCCTGTCTGGTGGGTTTTCATTAGTGTCAAACAGTACACGTGGAAATGGAAAAACAGCCATATACAAAAAGTAGAACCAAGAAGTCAAAAGTTTTCACAAGTACTTACTGAGTATCATACTACACAAAAAGCAAAAAAATAAAGTTTTAAAAACACTTACCCTATCATTCATTAGCAGATCTTTAACAATAAAAGTGGCAACCAAAGATTTCAAAGGGGCAGCAAACTGATCAGGTGCTAGCATGGCTATATGGCCAATAGTAACCAATGGCGTAATAAGATGCTCAAAATTGCTGGGATCCAGACTTTTATGCAGTGGCTAGAATAAAGGCAATAAATTCACATATTACTGATCTAATCTGTCTTATTGAATGCAAATTCTTGAGAGTTTCGTGCTAAGTCATATAAGTCTACTTCCATTTCAGAAATACAATTTTAAAACAACTATTAACTGCTTAGTTTTAAAGATGCCCATCACGTCTAGGCAGTTCAAAAAGTGGTAGTTCAAGTAGGATCATATAGGAAAAACAATTTTCTTGTCGTGGGCATACTATATCTCAAGACGGCAATTTCAATAACTGACCACAACTCAGTCTTCAAGATAAAAGGTTGATCAGCACTAAATAAAAGACATATTTGCAGCTGTAACTATAAAAATACTCTTAAGTAGTATTCACCATAATTCAGTTTTCCATGATTGCTGTAAGCATGTAAAAAATTTGAGTCAGTCCCAAAAGAGGTGAGTTCTGTATGACTCTTCTTTCCCTAAACAGCTCATGGTTCTACCAGGCAGTTCAATGTTTTGTTTTAATCTATTGTTTGTTAAAATACACAATCCTAAACATTGCAGGTCATGAGATACAAAATCAACCCCGGTACCATTTTCAGGCCAAACTGTCTAAGAAAGGGAAAAGGAAGCAGGGAGAAACAAGTATAAGACAGACAGACAGAAAACAACCCTTTTCTGCATGTGATACAATCTGCCATGTAAACTGTCACCACATCCCTTAGCTGACACGCAACATAGAAGATTAATAAAAATTATCTTAAATATTTTACCTCAAATATCTGTGCAAACTGAGTTTCTTTGCTGGAAAATATTGCGTGGATGCAGTGAATAGCATACTTGGCTTGGCGAGGCGGTCCCTTTTTAGCTTTATGATGCAACACTGGAAGCAAAGCACTACAAGAAAATGGAACAGAACAAAAAAGGGCTATGTAATTTTTCACAACATTGAAAATGTTCCAGAACATCAAACTAGCAAAGAAGTACAGATATACATAGAACACAACACGTCCACAGAAGTGCCAATTGTCCTGGTTTCAGCAATTTCTTTCAAAGAAACTGAAAAAGGGTTATTTACATGGCCTGCAATTAAAATGCCCCAGGTTTCTGTTCATGAACTTTCATTTAGTAAAACAAACATTTTATCTGTGCAACTTCCTAAACGTTCTTTTGGAAATATCCTTGCCTACACTTCCCCATTAAATTCCAAATAATGTTTTTATATTTCTATATATTTAAATTATGAAAAAATGCAAGCTATTCTGAAGGGTAAAGATAAAAAAATGTAATAGTATCAGTGACATATCAGTTGTCATTACTTTGAATATATTCATTTCACTTCCATTCTTCAAAAAAGCACTGCATTTTAAAGTCATTCAAAATCTCTTTCTTATTTTACCCGAAATAAATACCTTCTTCCCAAAGAATGCAAAGTAATGCTACAGCATGCAAAAAGAACAAGAACTTCCAAAATCCCATAGAGTAAAGAGCACTACTCAGAGTACTTACGATCTTATATGAGGAAAGTCTTCTTCAATTTTGCTTCCAGTATTTTTGAAAATTTGTAATGCAGCCTCTGCCACTTTTTCATCATCCATTTTCAAGCAAGCCAGGAGAGATTCAAAAGTTTCAGCTGAATGAAACGAGATAGGGTGCGTAAATGAAAGTACCTGCCAAAACAAGATGAAAGCCAAATTAGTATTTTTTATATGTCCACTTCTATAGAATTTTCCACTGCCATACTGGAATATATATAATACTCTGCCTTGTTTTGTTATATGATCCATGTTTCTCTTTTCATGGCTATTTTTTGCTTAAATCTCCTTCTCTGTCTATATGTGATCTCATTAGCTTTATAACTTATTTCTGCAGTCCAAATTTCTTCTCCTGTTAGCACGACTACATACCTCTCAGTGGCTAGACCTAGACAAACAAGTACTGGGTTACAGAGGAAACAGTTCTGCAGAGAAACACAACGTATGCTGAAGAAGCAACACTCATATTTCAGGTGTTTTACTTCAGAGTTATTTCTAGACCAACTGAACCAACTTTAATCACTGCAACATAACATGGGTTTCCAAAGCCACTCTCAAAACATTTTTTCTCTAAGAGGAATCCAGTTCATGTATCCCCCAACTTCACATTTGTTTTCCGAGTGGAACAAATGATCATAGAATCACACAAAGGTAAGGTTGGAAGAGACCTCAAAGATCATCTAGTTCAAATCCCCTGCCATAGGCAGGGACACCTCCCACTAGCACAGGTCACTCAAGGCCTTGTCCAGCTTGCTCTAAAGTTCTTGCATATAAAATAAAAGTAGAGACATACACAATATGGTCTCTAGTTTCTTAAGCTTTACAAAGCAGCTGACTAGATACTGTATTTGTCCTTTAGATTTTGTAACTCTGTTTTCAAGCATGACAGCTGCTCCATGTTAAAAAACTAAGTTCAAAAAAACCTCATTTAATCCTCCTTGAAAATTTGTCTGCTCTCCATTTTTAAATGGCTGTTGATTATTAGCTTCTTATCTCATATTCTGACCCATGGCAAAGAAATAATCCTCAAAATCCATGGACAGTTTCATGTTTCCACTGTTATCTTCCTCCCCACTACATTATATGGCATTCCCTTTTCTGGATTCTTGACACTTGTCATTTCTGGATTCTTCTCATTATGTACAGACCACTTTCTTCAGAGCAGTCTTACTCCTCTTCCTTAAATGTGTATTGCCAGCTCATATGAATATGCAAGTACTGATCTGGAAGACTTCCTTCAAATATATAGTCCTTCATGACATGATTTATTCTTGCTCCATTTAATTTTTGTGCCACTGGCTTTTTGTGGTTTTATCTAAACATCTACATCTGGCTAGAGTATCATGCTCTCAGAAGAGCTTACCAGGCCCTTAGTTAAGATATTCTGAAAACTTCAGCATGGGAGAGACACATAAGATGAGCAGAGAGAATAAAAATCAAACCAATATTCTTCCAGACAGCCACCATGTGCTTATGACTAAAGATACTGAGTGTGGATTAAAAACTTCAATGAAGTTCCTTCAGAAACTTTCACATGTTCACTGATCACCAGGAATATTGCTCCCTCCCTGGAGGTGTTCAAGGTCAGATTGGATGAGGCCTTGAGTGAGCTGTACTAGTGGGAGGTGTCCCTGCCTATAGCAGGGAGTTGGAACTAGATGATCCTTGAGGTCCCTTCCAACCTTACCATTCTATGATTCTATGAATATACTTGCCTTAAGCAATTCAAGACCTGCTCTGATTGCTTGGTCAGTAGGTACACCCTCATCTTCATCATCAGCTGTTCCATCTATAGACTTGTTTACTTGCTTGATAAGGGCACTGAAAAGGAAAATAAAACACAGCATTATATCTACTGCAATTCCACCATGTAAGATTATACTAAACTTATCAACAGTCATATTAAAAGAATTAATTTAAAACAATAAACAAACTTGTTATAAAACCATTATGACAACTATATTTGTAAACTGGCTGCTCTCATGTCCTGTCTAAACCAGAGCCACTAAGTTAAAAAATGTTTATATATAATGGAGTAAGACCTGTATACAAACTACTCTGGAAGGATGTCCAAACCAAGAAAATCTGAGCACTGCAGGTAATGAATTCAAGAAGGTTGAATGGGGAGGTTGGGGAGGTTACTAGTTGTTATAGATTCTTAATAATTGATGGAAAATACCTGTTTACTGCGCATAGCCTATAACCAAGAAGAAAAAATGCTGTGCTAAGAGTTGACGAAAGAGTTGACGAAAAATGTGAAGATCTATCTACTGCATATTTCACCTTGACAGTAATGCTTGTGTTTTTCTTACACTGGGACAGAAAACTGTGATTACCCAAATGATCCTGTTAATGAGTGGTGTAGGCAGCTTCCCTATCAAGTATTGGGAAAAAAAACTACCACCCGCAAAAACAAACAAAAAACTAAACATTAAATCCTGCCAAACCAGATCACCACATCCATCGAAAAACAGACACACACAAAAAAACCCCCAAAACAACAACAAAAAACCCCACAAACAACAAAAACAAACCCGAAAAACCACCCCACCCACACAAAAAAAACCCCAACAAAACCAGACAACAACAACAAAAAATAAATTAAAACAGAAGGACAAAAACACCACCATCGTAACAAAAACGCCGCACACCACCAAGAATAAATTTTAAAGAAGTAACAGTTAAACTCAGAGAGACCTCCTAGTCAGACTTCAACGGTTTTTTCCCTGCCCCTACCTGGATGAAAATGATCATCTATTAAAAATAAACCAAACAGCTGGGAGTCTCAAACATTAAAAAGTTTATAGTGAAATTTAACAAAGATGGAAGACAAATTCTGTGGCAAAAGCTATCAGTTGTCCCTTTTACTACAGTGGGAGGGGGGGATGTTAGGGTTTTTCCCAGTTTTTTTGCTTAACTACGAAATAAACATTACAAACTAGCATCACATGTGAATATTACTTGAAATACATACTGTACTTTGTTCAAGATTTGAAATATTTTAAAGTGAAAGCTCAATGTCTTAATCGCATTGCATATGTGACAGTCAAACTGAAAAGTTGAAGTATTTAAAAGTAATTTTCTACAATTGTAATCAACAAATAAGAATGCACAGGTATTTAGAACTATCTATCTCTAAAAAAAGATAAGTACAGCTGTCAAAAAACCCTCAATTACTTTTTTCCCCTTCCATAACTCCTAAGTGAAAGGAAATTATTCTTCCTTAAATTCTTGGTGCTTCATGACCATAATTTTTTCTTCCTCAGTTAAATTACTGTTTATGTCACTATGAGTAATATTCTAGATGTAAAGTTTCAGCAAATAGCCATAGAAGTCAGTCAGTCACTGACAAACCAAACTTCACCCATCAGCAACTGATCTATTTTTACTGAGAGTTGTCTTGACTGTGCTGAATGACAACTCAATAGTTTCTGTGGCTACGTTCTGAAGGAGGATACAAAAAACCCTAAGCAAGGGAAAACAGAAGAAAGCACTGCAAGTCACAAGGCCTTAAACTGCACCCACGTATTCCACTACTGCTTGTACTTAAAGGTGAAAAAAGAAACACTGCTTTCAAACCCTGTGACCTACAGCCAACAATACACACATACAAATATACCTGATGGATTCAGTATCAATGTGCACAGGAGCAATTCTCTCAAGAAGAAATTTTATCATTTCCAGAAAAGGATTTGTGGGTTGCTTTGGATTGCCCAACTTCTTTGTTATTTCCCTCTGCAACAGAAGTTTTAATTAAAATTATAATAAATTCATTTCTGAAAACATTCACATATTTTAAGAGCAATTCTTACCACACATCCTTCAGCTTGTTTGCAAGAACATGTTGGGCTAACAAGTGTTTCTAACTGACTTCTTATTTTTTCATCATCTTCTAGAACTTGTGTGAACTTTTTCATGAAATCTTGAGCTTTTCCTGGATCAGGAAGGTTTCCTTTAAATAAGTAAAAGAATTCACTATTTATATCTATCAGATTTGTAGATTACTGAAGTTTAAAATGTCACACCAAGAATGTTTCTACATATGTATAAAAGTTAACCAAGAAGGGGTGGGGGGAGAAACAGACCACGAAACACCTTAGGATGTATCTATGAGGACATCGATTTCTAGAAGTTTCTGTACCCACAGAACTCCCGTAACTATTTGCTTCCCTTGTGCTTCATACTCATTTGTCAGTAAGACTAGTTGTTCTTATTAATAATATCAACAGTTGAACTTGACCTCAGAATGCAAAATCTATACTCCACAGAAAAATACATTCTCTATCAGAGATCACCTGATACAACACGCGTGAAAAACATCAAAAGGAGAGTTTTGCTTCACTAAACATAAGCTTTACAACACCTTGCAACACTTTTAAGAAAGTTTTTTAAATGCTTTTGTTAAACTACATATTAATTTCACATTTACATTTTATGTAACAGCAAAAAAAAAAAAATTACTGGCAAAATGTTAGTATATTGTTTAAGGTATTTCCTTTTCTTTCAGTACAGTAGGTGTTAAGCAAAAAAATAGTACAGAACTAGAGGGCAGTTAGTTCAAAATAAGTTCTATTAAGTATTTCTTTGCTGTACCGCTTATTAAAAAAAAAGGTGACTCAAAACTGAAAGAATCAAAATAATTACAAGCTGATACATTTTTATATGACAAGCAAAAGCTAAAAAAAGAAAGATCTGTAACATGGTCAACCAAGCATCAAGATTCAGTTTTCAAAAAACGTACATAGCCTTGAGCATCATGTATTTGCCAAAGATCTGATGTTTTTCTTGGAAAAAAAACCTATCTTGATTTAAAAACAAGATTTCAGAATCAGAAAGCAAGGGTTTTATTTCATTCTCATTGGTCTTAGTGCTATTGGCATTGTGAGCTAGGAAGAAATAGGAAGCATTGCTCTGAGGTTGGTGGGTTTTACTTTGTCCAGAGTTCAGGTTACATAGAAGTTCCTCCATTTCCAAAGTGCTTTCACTGCTACTGAAACCCAAAGTGTTGCGTTCTCCCAACAGCACTTACAATACCAACACCTCAAAGACAGGTAGATTAGTAGATAGTTTAGTAGGTCAGGTAACATCTTACAATACATATTCTATATTAAATGCTGAAGTGGACACTAACACTCTAGATGATCTAGATTTTTGATTTGTACACAACCAATGCAGCCCAAACGTCACATCAGGACGAGCTTCATGACTGGAGACTTTTTTTACAACAAGGAATTAATTCTGCTTACAGTAGTCTGAATTCCTCACCAAACATATTGTTACATCATATTTATCATGATTTGTTATAAATCTTATTTGTTCCAAAACTACTACTTGTAAACAGATCTCTAACGGCAATTTTTAGACAGAGTAAATACTTGAACTGACTTACGCGTTATAACCATTACTTTTGAGAATATTGCTTTACTGCTGGCATCTGTCTGCAAGTTAAAAGAAAAACCAATTAGGCAGAAATTTCACACAATGTATTTCCACTTAACACTGAGTAAGAAAAATTCTATAAGGCATTCTCAACAAGTCAAGTCAGCATCCATTTTGCTAACACAGTGTGAAATCAAAACCACCAAATTCTAAGCAGTTACAGGAAATAAAACGCAGATCATACCTACAGTACCACTGCCTCACACATACTTATCTAAGACATTTTTATTACTTTTCCATCTACTATGTAACTTATGAACAGCACAAATGGGTTATGTCTGTAGCAACTGTTTTCCATCTACAGCCTCTTTAGTTCTAAATATAAAATGAAGAGCAAGCATTAAAGTCACATCTGCATTATTTTTCAGATATTGGTTCTGATTAGTCTCAGTAGTAGTTGTCACCTTACTGGAAAGAATGGAGCAAGGTCACTAAGACAATTGTTATCCCTGTTTAGCTGAACAGGGACACCAGACGATAACAGTGTGGTTAAGCAACAAATCACAGGCTATGACAAAAAAAACCACCCAGAAATTAAGACAAAACTGCAATTCAGTACATCTTTAAGGTTTAGATTTCAGTGAAACTGTTGCTGATATAAAGCTGTCTACAGCACCTTACAAGCAGAATCAGTTACACAAAGCAATTTTTAAAAAATCTTATTTGTTTTCTTTCTGTTGATAATTCTTCTGGTATAGGATTTCAAACTCCACATGCAAAGGCCACCTCAAGAGTTAGTCCTGACTGAGTAAATGGAAGAAAGGAAAAAAATACAACAAATTTCACAGACAGGTAAATTCATGTAGCAAGTACATTTTCTTTTCAAAACTACATTTCCTAGAAGTAATGTTATGTCAATATATCACTTACTGCTGAAGGCTGACAAACTATTTCTCAAGACACTTTTCCCTCACTTTTAGCTGTAATCCACAGACTAGAAATTTTTGTGGAATTATACCAAAGTTTGAATATTAAATAACTATAAAGGGAATCCTTAACTGTACAGTGAAAATACCCCAAATTATCTTCAGAGAAGTGTTCTAAAATAGATGAAAGAAAAAACAAAACTCAAATATTTTGTTGTGTAATACGTTTTGTTAAACAGCTCTGAAATCTTCCTAAGTAAAATGAAAGTGTGTGTAAACCCATTAGCTTCCAAACCACAAAGGAAGCTGTGCTTTTGTCACTTGAATTCTGACAGATCAACTTCAGTGATATAACTAACAGACTGCAAAACTTCAGAAATGCCCGTAACAGATACGATCAAATTAAATTCTTCAGATTTAAACATGACCACAATCACATTGTATGAGCTTTCACCAAAAAGTGTTTAAATTTTGAAAGAATAGTGTTTAGCTACTGTAATTGCTTCAACTTAAACAGAACTCCCTTTAACAGAAAAGTAGACAAGTTTAAAAATCACAAAAAGTAAAATGTCAAATGAACTCAAAAGGAAGGCTCACCTTAGAGGCACTCTCCTTACCAAAAGTACTTCACATGATACAGATGAGGTTCGTATGAGGAAAAAATTAAGAAGTAGTGTTGCAAAACACTAATGTTTACTTATGAAAACTTTAAGACAGAATTCAAAGTGTCAGGCATCTTTACACTTCAGTAATAAAATCTGCATATGGATCTCAAATAAGTTTTAAACAAGCCATGTTGTTTGGAGATAACGAAAATCACAACTTATTAAACAACCTTGACTAATACATGGGAGTATTTTCAAGAGGAGTATCCTTCTACTTCTGTTTGACTAGGTACATAGTTTAAAATATGTGGACAGTATTTTCTGTCACTAAAGGAAAGGAAATTAATTAGCAAATTTGTGAAAAATCTGGCAATGTTTGAGCACAATAGCAACCTCAGAAAGATCAGAGTATAACAGAAAAACAGTATGAGATGAAGACAAGCAATCTTTTTAGTGAGCATCCTCTCTACCTTTAGATGAGGATACACGGTTCATAATTTTAGCCATTCAGTATTTTTGCAGAATTTTTTTCACTTCTTAGTGTAAGAATACTGTCACAGCAAAACAGGTACATTCAGAGAAGAAATGAAAAAACAAACAAGAAATCAAATCTAATTTACAGGATTCCAATGCCAGATTCAGAAGCTCCGTAGTGACAATTCTTACAGTTCAGAAGAAAACACCAAAACTGTACTGTGATGTTTCTTTGATTCTTACTGTTTGATCTCTAATACTGGCTAGGCTTCCATTAAAACAGATCTCAAGTTGAGCAAACTATTAATCATTCCACCAAAAATTAAATAACCCAAGTCAGAAGTATTCTTTTAACTGCTAGAAGTACAGTTCCACTGAACAATGACAGACTGAGGATGATAAATAAACATTCATATTAAGAAAATTTATTGTGACACTATCTACATTATCTTGTATTACTGACAAGTGCAGCAAAGAAAGCTTGGACTCTCAATACACACCCAGCATTCACCCACTTTTCCACATGTGAACAGGTATGTTTATCTATTTTATTGGACGGTACACTGCTGATGCAGAACACAAGAGGAGTTTATTTATGCTTCTGCTCTTCAGAAAAGTAGCTTTTCTTAAAGGCAAGTCTGAGCTCTGCTCTGCCTCAGATCAGAAGATATCACAACCAACAGAAACATTTCTTAATGCATTTCCTGTCTCCTCAATAGAGCTTAGACTGGAGAGAGCCTTAAGAAGAAAAGGAGAATGCCTGGAGAATTTCATTAAATGGCAAAAAGGTTTTCCAAGATGAAAGAAACAGTGGACTGCAAGGTTCAAACAGTTATAATCATAGAGTAATGTAGTTTGGCAGTGACAACTGCAGGTTATCTGAATTATCTACTCAACGCCTGTGAACTTAAATCAGATTTTGCTCTAGGTCTCATGCAGTTGCATTTTAAATATTTACAAGGGTAAAGATCTCACAATTTCTCTGGGGTACCTGTTTCCACATTTGATCATCTTTACTGCATTTTTTTTCCCTGCACATACAGCAACACAAAGTCATTTCAGTTTTTTTTTTTCCTGAATGAATGACTAATGGGTATTTGTCTCCGTTACCGCCTTGGCCTGTGTGTCCCTTCAATTTATGATTATGAAAACACATTCATCTTAGGCACAACTACTTAATTAAATGGATTAATTATCAGTTTGGGGAAGAAAAGTAACCCAAACAAGCCATACAAGGAGCATCACAATAAAATATTTTGTAAAAATATATAAGCATCTGTGTTGGGCACAATAGGGTTCAGGGCAACAAATGGTTGCCAGGGTGACCTGTGCAGGAGGAGGTCAGAGACTGCTCTGCGCAGGCCAAAGCCAGTTTTGGAACTGACAAACCAATCCAATGCTTGAACCAGTCACAGGAGGCTATGGTGCCACTGAGAAAACACACTTAAGAGGAGGTACTGGAGAATGCATGACTCTAAAAGGTAATGCAGCCAGTGAAGAAACCCATGCTAGAGTAATAAAACACAAGCAGCTGTGCTGCCATCACCTCAAAAAGGACTGAGCCTATCATGAGGTGAGAGGCCTGCAGAATCTGGCTGCCTGCAGAAGCAGAGAGGCATCTGAAGGGGAGTCAATAAGCTGCTTCTCTATTTAATACTTTTATTTCTCAATACTAGAATAAAGAATTAAAAGTTTGTGAATTGACAATAAACTAAAATTCCTTGACTTAAAACTATTTTGTTGCCTACAACAGCGTATGAGACTATCATAAGCCCAGTAAAGTGACCCCATGCAGTCCTCTTACGCAAGACTGTTCAGTATAGAGAATCAGCACTTCATACCAGAAGATAGGGTGCAAGTTAAGTGGCAAAATGCAAAACATGTCAAGAGCATACACTGTTGTGACTGCAATGCTTACATTGGCAAAGCCTACATAGAATCACAGAATGGCAAGGTTGGAAGGGACCTCAAGGATCATTGAGTCCCACCCCCCTGCCATAGGCAGGGACACCTCCCACTAGTACAAGTCACTCAAGGCCTCATCCAACCTGGCCTTGAACACCTCCAAGGAGGGAGCATCCACAACCTCCCTGGGCAACCTGTTCCAGTGTCTCATGTTTAACACCGTATCATATTTGATGCTTCAAAGTTAAGAAAAACACCTTACATCACCTTGAAAACAATAAGTTGAAATTTCACTTTCAACCGAAATGCGATAAACATAATCAAGAAATTCAAAGAAACAGTTACTTAAACTACACCAAACAATACAAAACACATGAAAAATATTTCCATACAGTCACCAAAAAGCAATTATTACTTTTGTGCTAGCAATTACTGCACTCAAAATTTAATACAACATTACAGCATTTTTTAAATGCACCAATTCGAAAGTATGAATTTCACTGCTATCAAGACAGAAACAGCAGGGGATGCATTTTGATTTGCTAAGTCTTTCTCTGCAAGACAGCAGTATTTCTAGGTAGATGTATTAGCTAATCTTGCCACAGTTATTCACTCCTCCTGGCTGAGGTAGTACCAGCACACAATCTGTCAGAAAACTTCACTGAATTTACTGTAGTATGAGTACATGCACATATAGGCAGGAAACAAAAAACAAACAAACAAATCATCACACAGAGGAAGGTAAGCATGGTAACACTTTCTACTATCTCTTCTTTCTTCTTTTGAAAGCACCGTATTAAACTTCTCGCATTAAAGTTCTAATCACATTCCTAATTATATCCAAAATTTCATCATATGATTCTTCCCCTCTGCCCCAAACAGGAATATGTATATGTATGTGTGTGTGTATATATATATATATCTGAAACAGAATCTGAGTGTTACTTTATGAGAATATACTCAATAAATGTTTTTTAACTCTGAGCAAATTTGTAAACAAGTAATTGTAACCTGGTATCACAATATAACATTTGATTAGTTTCCAAGAATAAAGAGAAATAATGTAACCTGCTGGGATAAAAATGTGATTTCTTGAATGTTATTAATCATACACAAGACAAGAAGTTAGGTATATTTTCTTAATTACTCAATTTGGCAATCAAAAATAACACGCTGTTTTCAAGAGCAACAACAACCTTGGCAAGATGTAACTTGAACTGAGTAAATATTTTAGCATGAAAGTATGAGAAATAACTAAAAAAAAAAAAAAGTACTCTGTAATATCCCTTCTTCTTCAGTTTTACTAGTAAAATACATACATATTTCCTACTGCAAGTGTAGTCTAATGGAGTTGAATTTCATAGCATTTTCTACCTACTATTAAAAATAACTAAGTCAGTCAAATGGAATTTTAAAACAGCATATTACGTAAAACTGAATATTCATTGCTGGGTAAAGATAAATCAAACTCACTTTGGGTTGTTTTATTAGGTCAACTAAGTCCTTTACTTGATGTCGTAGCAGATTTTGACATTTCCACATTTCATTCAATGCTCTAAAAATAAACATATAAATAGACAGATAAACAAAAGTAGGAGTTGACAAAATTGTCTACTCAACAAATAACACAAAACTGTCAAGTAAGAGCCATTTAAAGTCTTTTCAACTTCAGACTCAAGACACCTGAACTTTCATTGCTGTGTGACTGAAGTCTAAGCATATCCTAACGGTATGAGATGGAAAATTTAATTGGTTGTATTAGACTAGAACAAAGTGAGATACTGAAACAAGTTTCATTTCAGATGCTTAATTACACTGTCTTTAAAAAAAATAGGAATTAACTTATGTCTGGCCCATTAACAACTCATTTGTACAAGCCTGAAACCACCCTAAAAACATTCCAAGAAGCAGGCTAAAGCAGATGTTTAAGATTTCTATCATCAAAACAATGTTTTTCTTGGACAGGAAAAACAGCTACTAGATGAATAAACCGTAAATAAATTATGAAAAATGGACATGATTAGACTTGTAAGAGACATGTTAAATTATTCAGCTGAATTGAAAATTAGCACACTTTCCAGGAAAAATAAGTGATATAAATAGTCATCACAGTTTCATTTAGAAAACCCTTCCATAGTCCATAACTCAACATGCTATGCCTTTAAAAATCACTACCACTGCATATGAAAACTGCAGAATTCAGAAGCTACTTGTTGTCTGAAATAACAAGCACTGTAAAGAATCCCTTCTGCACTTTTGTTTAATCTATACTAAAAAATCCTAGAACAGTAACTTTGCTTTTAATATACTATTCTTAATTTTAGTTTGTTACAGTTGCAGTATCTTTAGGTAGGTAGCACAAGAAATGCAGATAATTCAAACATCAGTTTCTGCAGGTTTCTGAAGGCTTCAGGGTATTTTAAGCCATTCTTTCACGTACAGTTTTTCCTAGTCTCTCTCATGAGAAAAAAGGTCTACATTTGATTTCCAAGGGACTGAGTACTACTATATGAAAAATGAAGTAAAAATAACTAAATTCAATCAAACTGAATATTACAGCAGCAAAACTATTATAAGTAAAATTCATGCATATGTACTTATTTTAAGTTGGAGAAGGCACATAAATAAAATTAGCATTGAAGGAGGAATGGACAAACAAGTCTTTCCTTTCCACTTTTAAGTTATTCTGGTTGCTACAACAAAGAGTACTTAACTAAGCAGCTGTCAAAATAAGACGTAGAGTTGGTCAACATTACTATCTATGCTACCAATTTTCAGACAAAAAAAGGACTGATATGCACTGAAGCTTCTTTCTAGAGCTTTGACAACAATTTTTCAGCTGCTAGTGGTTAAAAGTACACTGTGTTAGAAAGCACTCCATCACTTTTATTTTCTAAAAATTTCTAAAAATAGTGCTACATTATGTTTCCTGAGAGTTCATAAACTACTTTTGTCCACTGGTTCATAATGATTTAGAGCTAATTTACAGTAATATTTGTATTCAAAATTATTTTGCAAGTAGTCAAAACCAGAACATACTTCACGGCATTTGAATCCAGTGTTGCGTAAAGGTAATACAAACACTTCATTCGTTCATTTGTCTCCAAGTTGTGAGGGACCATGTACTGAGCAAAGATACGTTCGACAAGTAATCTGAAAGACAGGATCAAGAAGCTTCAACCATAGAGGAAGAAAGTAGTTTTGAATTGCTGAAACATTAATTAAATAATTCCCAGTCCCATCTAGAGATCAGTTATTGCATATTTTACATGAGGTTATTAAAAAACAAAAGGTCAAGTTACCTTACTTCCAATAAAGCTCGGCATGTACTAAAAAAACATCACTATAGGAGATGTAACATTCATTTTAGCAGTAGGATATTCAAGAGATGACATTATCAAAACAAAATATATTAGCCTAAACAGGAACCAAAGGATTTTAGAAGTATATTTCAATTATCAGCCCAAAGAGATGTTATCTGTGAATCAATTTCAATGTGGGTCAGTATTGGGGGAAATTAGTAAACTGACACAAATTAATTCAACTAAAATACTTTTAAAAAAAAAAAAAATCACATTGACTATATCACGCATTATCTTGAATTCTGTAAGGAGAATTTAGATACTAGTCAGAAAACATTTGCTTCCTCCACTGCTCCCTAGCCCCTTGGTGAATGGGGAAGCCCATTTCTTTCACTTCGGCAATAAAAAAGGCTCCATTTCTAAGGAAATTATAAAAAGGTTCTGCTATAACATGGAAACTCCCTATATGGAAATGGTTGGGTCTGTCAGTTACCTAGGAAAGACAGAAAAAAAAAAAAAAAAGCAGTAAAACTAACCACATTTTGCAATCTTAAACACCAAGAAGGCCCCAAGACTTGCAAACTGAGGTCAAAATCCAAACCCAAGCAAGTTTTAAAAATCCTGAAATTTAAGAAAAACAAGTGAGTAAGACTGGATCTGAAGAACCTGATGGTTCTGTCAGGTTCCAAGGTACCATGAAATGATTGTTTACTCTGAAGATGACTTTGAGGTCGTAAGTTCTTGAAAACACTTGCATGGGTTTAGAATGTCATTTTATATCCAATAATGCTCTAAATGCCAAAGAGTTCATTTCCAAAGCCACCGAGACTGCCTTGATCAGTCAAAGGTAGACTAGTTCCAAATCTGGTTCCCCACATGCAATGATATAGAAGGCTATAGCTGGTGTGACAGTAACACTGCTTCCATTACAAACACAGGATAGGGCTCTAACTCATGGCTATCATAGTATAGAAAAAACAACCTTCTACAGAGTGAGATGCCGCAACTGTTGTCATTAGAGATACTACACTCCTCTCTAAAGCATACAGGAATAAAAAGCAAGTGTTAGCAATTCTGTTTCCTGCATTCTACATAAAAAATGGCCAGCCACTGAAATATAAACAGAAGTCTCCCTTCCTGAAGCAGTGGTGAAGTACAGCTATAAATTTTTAAGTGTTTCAACTTTATCACTCTCTAGAATCACTTTTGGAAACAAAAAATAACAAAAAACCCCAAAACACTAATAAACAAAAAAAAAAACAACCCAGCAACAAATCAACACAGAACAATATTTCACTGCAGTTGTGTAAGATTACACACCAAACCAAAATGCCCAGGATTATTGAGTCTCCTTGTTGTGAGCACTTAAGAACAAAGAAAAAAACAAATCTGCACAGAATCACATAGTTTTCACAACAGACCTACCTGTCATCAATACTGTTTTGATAATATATATGCAGAAGTTTATCTTTGATCCATGATATCTGTTTTGCAGCTTCTTTTCCTGCTTCTGATTGTAATGAGTATTTCTTGTATATCTGTGCGAGTCCCATCATAGCTTCCTTCCTCACTCTCCACTTGAGGAAAAAAAACAAACACAAAACAACAAAAACGACACCTAGTTTTTTAGTTCAAAATTCAAAACTGAAAAGACTACAGGATTAGCTGATAAAGTATTTCCTAGTCTACACCAAACTAAAGTTACAAAAATTTTAAATTGAGTTCTGTGTGCAACAGTTTCTCATTAGGTCACTGGTGTAATAGATAAAATAGTTCATCATAGCTATTACGCCAAATTTTTCAGCATCAGTAACTACGTCACTCAAAATTAAATTGTTACAAATTTAAGCCAACATCCTTTCTCACAGGCCATATGAAATATTTGCCTATTAACCAAAACCATCTAATCAACTATATCACAGCACTAAGCACCACATCCGGTCTTTTTTTAAACACTTCCCGGGACAGTGACTCTGCCACCTTCCCAGGTAGCCCATTCCAATGGCCAATCACTCCTTCTGTGAAGAACTTCTTCCTAACATCCAACCCAAACCTCCTCTGTTGCAACTTGAGACTGTGTCCTCTTGTTCTGTCACTGGTTGCCTGGGAGAAAAGACCAACCCCTAGCTGGCTGCAACCTCCTTGCAGGTAGTTGTAGAGCAAAATAAGGCCTCTGTTTTGTCATTTAAAAAATTTCCAGAAGTGTTGCCTTTTAAATAGCTGAACTACACACAGGAAATACTACACATCACCATCATTAGTACTAATTACATCTTACCCGTTTGTCCAGCGTTCGTTCCCTGACAAAATTAAGCAGGTGATCATTGACAAGCAAAAGATCTTTTTTAGCAGCAGTAACTATGGATACTATAACATCATGCCTTATGGCTTCTTCTGGATCATGTGATCTTACTTTAAGATATTCTGGAGGAAAAAAAAAAGAAAAGTTTTCATTGTAAGTAAACGACTTCAGTTTCTTTTCTTTCTCTAGACAGTATTCAACTTACAGAAGCAGAAAACGATTTTCTGCTGGTTTGCGCATCAACAGTAAGACACCAATAGTATTCTATGACATTAACTGAAATGTCAATTGATATATTTGCTTTGAAAATAAAGTATTTTTAATTCTGGAATTATGGAAATAAAGAGTTACAATGTTACATTTTTATTATTTCTTTTAATAGTTATATCTACATTAGCAACTACTATAGCCAAACAGAATTGGTTCTGTAGAACAGACAGTGCTAAGAACTTGACGGTCACACTAAATATGTTTTGAAGTCTCACTTTCAGGCTAGAGGCTACTCTCTTCCTGCAGACTCCGTCCACTTTGGCTGCTGCAGCACATTAGCTGCACTCCTGATCACATCTGTATTATCCACAAGGAGTCTAGTTCACATGCTCCAGGAACTCCACAGTGTGAGCCATGTAAGCATTGTAAGCAGGGACAAATCACAAGACATACTTTGAAAGCATGCTTTGACCAAAACAGAATGCTTATTTAGACATTCCTTGATTTATTCATCTTAGAACAATTGTTTGAGATTATTATGGCCCACTAATACTTAATTGGTAGCATCAATATTATATTATCAGTATTTTACAATTACTGTTTTTAAGTGTCAAACATGGTAGCCACCTATTGTCATTTTAGAATGCTGACAAAATGACAGTTTACATTTTTAAAAGTACACATTTTAAGCTAATTTAGAAACACAAGTGGATAGGAAAATGGACCAAATGTTATTAAGATCACTGTACACAATATACATCAGCGAAACATTAAGAACTTCAGGAAACATTGAAAATTCCAAGTTTACTCTGAATGAAATACCACAGGTTACTGTTCTCTTATTACTGTTCGAATGTTTCCACGTCTCATCTGAAATCTTGGCCATTAACATTTCTGCCAATCAGCACAAGTGTCAAAATAGCCCAGCAAGAAATAAAGTTTTGCACTTATGGAAACCATGATATTTGAAACTCAAGTAATACTGTATTTAACAAACAGTTTTCTTTCACGGGAACTACATAAACATGAACTAAAACAAGAACAATGCCACTGCACAAAACAATTGTGGTCTCAAACACCAGTGAGTCAGAGAATTTTTTCCAACAATCTGGCTCAAGTACTGCAGAGAGACAGAGAAGGGGCACACAACATTACATTTCCCAGAGGATACCATTAGAGGGGGCACAAAGTCTTTCTACAACTCAAAAAACAAAATAATAAATCCCCCAAATCCAATTTTGGTAATTAAAAAAAAAATAAATTTCAAGCTGGCTTAGCAATATCAATAACCATAAGATGACTCTAGCCTGCCCGCATTTTTGTCTAACTTGACACTAAGCAAGCAGGGAGGCAAACCTACACACTCAACCCTTCAGATTTAATCCTTAGAGCAAATGGGAGTTTATTAATCAGACGAGACACAGCCTATACACATACTTTGAGGGAGGGAAAAAACCCAAACACCACACACACCCACCTTCCTCTTTTTTTTTCATTAAGACATTGGGAGCAACAAATACTATGTGCTTCTATCTGTAGCAGAGGTCGTCTTCCTACAGAGGTCTTGCATTGCAAGCTGCATTTGATCTGAAGGAGCAGAACCTAATGGCTGTGGTCACTGTTACAAAGACTATTTTCATGTTTTAGAGACTGGCTGTATGATATTTCCACATTTCAGCTTTGTGGAACTGAAGTCTTCCCTCTGCACCTTATTGATAAATGCCACAACCATTGGACAAGCCAGGTTGTCTCCACATGAACCCATGCAGCTTAATTTCAACAGCAGTTGAGAATGCAATCACAGTCAGGGGAGGAGAATGATCTCTTCGGTTAAGGCAATTTTTTATGCACAATCCACTCAGCCAAAGAAAGCATCCTGAAGGCAAGGACTCCTATCTTAACCATGTCCTCCACAACATCTGACAGTGTTTCTTAGGATTATAACCCTACTGATGTCTCCAGGAGACTTAAAACTGTACTATAATGTTGTAATAAATCCAGTACCTGTTAAGTCTTTTGCTAGGTCAGGATGGTTCATAAGGCAGTGACTTGCAAATTTCACACATTCAAGGCGAATAGGTACATGGATATCATTAAACCTATTTAGAAACAAAATAATGCATTACTAGCAGCAAAATTATCACTTCTACCAAAGCAATTAGTTTATTTCCATGCAATCTCAACTATCTCTGAAAAGATTTTTTTATGCTTCCCATGCAGAAACATGAATAAACCATCTGGTTTCATAGTATTAAGTAGACTGTTATTAGCTTAAGAAAAAAATCCCTGCATTTATTTTTGTGTTCAGAAAACAAATTAATAAGTATTATTTCCTGGTACACATGAAAAATTCCCAGGTGGACAACAAGCTATGAAAAAGATGCAGCTAAAATGTCAGACATTTTCTATTAATGTTCCATGTAATTAACTGTGAACCATCTATGAACAACTAAAAGTTTTGACTGCGGCATCTGTCCCCTCTCTAAACTGCACGAGACAGAAAACAAATGGCCACAGAGCCTAGTACAAATTTCTTCCAAGAAAGATCACTTCAACTTCTGTATGATTTCCTTTCAAAAGGCTGAATTAGGTTTGGTGCTTGGAAAGTAGCATTTTCTCGCACTTAATTTCTATATAAACAATTCACAAAAATCACACAATGCCATGTAGGAAGCCACCCCAAGATGATAGTGTAGTTTAAAAGAGATAGCACAGCACCCTATCAAGCCTAGTCTTAAAACTGACCAATGTAGGGGAATCAACTACTTCTCTTGGGAGATTTCACCATGAGAACAGTTAGACATTGGAATAAATTTTTCTTCTGGATTCCAATTGGAACTCTCCCCAGGAGTAACTTGTAGCCATTACCCTTTGTCTTTTCCATGCGACTCCTCAAAGAAAGGGAGTTTCCATCGCCCTGGTAGCCACCCTCTATGTACTGGCATGGAGAAATAAGGTCTTTTTTAAGCCTGCTCTTCTCAAGGCTGAACAAAGAGTTCCCTCAGTCTTTCTTCATATGGCAGGGCTTCCAGTCCTCTGATCATTCTTGTGGTCCTTCTTTGGATGTTTTCCAGCACGTTCACACTTTTCTGTACAGCAGGGACAAAAACTGCATGCAGTACTCCAGGTGTTGCCTGACAAGTGCTGAGTGGGACAATCACTTTTTTATGTCTGTTGGTAATACCCCTGCTGATGTAATCCAGCATCCTGTTGAACTTCTTTGCTGCTGCAGCCCACTGCTCACTCACACCAAGTTTGTTATCCACCAAGCCCTCCAGGTCCTTCTTCACAGAGCTGCTCTCTAGACAGTCTGAGCTGAACTCCTGGATTACATATTCCCAGGTGCAAGACCCTACACTCACTCTGGAGGCTGGAGTTCTCCCTTCTGGAGCATCAACCTCCCCACTCATTTTGGTGTCATCTGCATCTTCATCAAGGTGCTCCTGATCCCACCATCCAAATCACCAATGAAGATATTATACAGCATTGGGCCCAATATTGATTCCTAGGGGACCCCACTTATGACTGGTTACCAGGATGAAAAAGGACTATTGACTACCACCGTCTGTGTACAACCACTTAGCCACTTCTCCATTCACTCCACAGACCATCTGCCCAGACGATAACGTGCCAGGTTCTCAAGATGGAGATTGTGGGGGACTGTATCAAAAGCCTTGGAGAAATCCAGGTAGGCAGCTGCTCACCTTACATTGACCAAGTGAGCTACTTTGTCATAGACGGTGATCAGTTCTGCCAAGCACAATTTGCCTCTGGTGAATCCATGATGGTTTTTCCCAATTATGTGCTTTAGCTGACTTCTGACAGTCCCCAAGAAGATTTGCTCCATAACCTTTCCAGGGATTGAAAATGAGGCCAATGGGTCTAAAATTACTTGGGTTCTCCTTGGAACCCTTCCCATAGATGGGGGTGACGTTAAGCTTCTTCCAGACTTCAGGGATGTCTCCTGATCTCCATGATTTCTCACAGATTATGGGAGTGGCTCATTCACCAGTTCTCTTAGCACCTTCAGTTGGATGGCGCCTGGGCCTATTGACTTGTATGGATCAAGCTCTTCCTGTAATAATTGATACAGTAACACTTCCTCACCTGAAAGCAGGTCTGCATCTGCATCAACAGGAGTTGTTGATCCCATGGGCTGGAACTCAGCAGCACTGGTAAAGACAGAGGTGACTAAGGAGTTAAAGACCTCTGCCTTTCTAGTGCTGTTGGTGACTAGCTCACTTCTATTTAATTGTAGGCCTACACTCTCTTTTTTGTTTTCTGCTTGTTGTTCATGTATCTGAAGAACCCTTTTTTGAAGTTTCTGACATCTTCAGCCAATTCAAGTTCAAACTGAGCTCTTCCTTTCCTAACTTCATCTCCACATACCCTAGTAATGCCCTTGGAATCTTCAACAGGTACTGTTCCAATTTTCTGTCTCTAGTACATTTCCCTTTCTGGCTCTCAGCAGATCCAGAAGCTGAGAGCTAAGCTAAGAGGCTCTCCTGTCCACCTACTTCTCTTGCCTTTAGAAGGCATGAACTGGTTTTGTTGTCTAGGAGAATGTTCTACCTGAAAGGCCATTGCGGAGAGGTTGGTGTTGGTCTCTTCTCACAGGTAAATACTGACAAAACAAGAGGGAATGGCCTCAAGTTGTGAATGGATAGGTTTAGAGTAGATACTGGGAAATTTTTTTTTTCCACAGAAAAGAGTGGTCAGGCATTGGAATGGGCTGCCCAGGGATGTGTTTGAGTCATTAACCCTGGATATGTTTTAAAGTTGTCTGGATGTGGTGATTTGGGATACGGTTTGGGGTGCACCTTGTAGAGTAGGGTTATCAGTTGGACTTGGTGATCCTGAGGGTCTTTTCCAACCTCAAAGTTTCTGAGATTCTGTGATTCTTGAAAAACTCCCAGAACCGTCTCCTTTATCTTCCATGGAAGCTTCCCACAGGTTCCCTTCCAATAGAGCTCTGAACATGTTCAAGTTTTCTCTTCTTAAATCTGAAATGTGTTTTGGAACTAACCTTCAGCATACCCAGCAGTATCCAAAATTCCACAATATTGTGGCCAAGGCTGTCACTAACCAAGATATTAAAAAACAGGTTTTCTTGGTTAGTGAGCAGCAAGTCCAGCAGCACCTCATTCTTGGTGGGCACATCTAACTTTTGTATGAGTAAGGAGTCCTCTATGCATTCCAGAAAATTTTTGGAGAACAGGCAAACTGATGTGGTGTTCTTCCAGCACATGTCTGGGTAGTTAAAGGTTCCCCTTAAGAACCAAGTTTTGTTGCTTAAGGGACTTCAAAACTGTCTCATTGGTCATGTCATCTTGGTTTGGATGTCAGTGACAGAGTCCTGCTCTAAGGTCTCCCTTGGAGACAACTCCTCTCATTTTGACTCTGAAGTATAGCTTAAAAAACAAAACAACAAAAAACCCAAAACCCTAAATCCCAAGAGATTAAGAATCATACTTTCAATAACACAGCCAATATAACTTGGTCAAAATCCTCAAAAAAGTAAACACATGTATGTGATAACTAGCTGAAAATAGGAATTATGAACAACAGACTGCACATATTCCCATTGTTTTGCATTGTAACACAAAGAAGCATTTTCCTTCAGGCCAAACTAGATCTGATACTTTTTGATGGTATCCAATGTTTTCAGTAGTTACACACTTTAAAGTGAAAGGCATTCCCTCTATTAAGTTCCCTATACTTTACAATGCAGCATTTCTTTGAGGACTCCACTTGTGACAGAATCGAATACTAAGTTATAAAACAACAGCATTTATAGTACCTTATAGACTTTGACCTTATTTACTCAAATCAAACATGCTTTCACCATAGTAGCCATACTTAGGTTTCTCCTGACTACAGGCTCCAGATATATTTTCTATCTCAAACTAGCAGAGTATTTCAAAACCAAAAGACAGCATCATTGTAACTATCACGCAACTCTTTTAAGAGACTCCTACCATTAAAACAAGGAAAACATTGAAATCAGTACACAACTACTGTACATAAAAGCTGTCAAATCAGTTCTAATATAACCTAATACTGCAAACGTCATTTGATGCCGGTGTAGAATTAATCCATTCTTGAACAGCATCACTTCTGAACAAACTAAAGCTATTCCCTTTTCTTGACAATGGTAATAACAATAGTTTCCCCAAAAATGGTTTTAAAAGGAATAGTTTTTAATTTTTCATTCCGCAGAATCACAGATGCAAAAGACATATGTAAAATAATCAATTTAGTATTATCTGTCAGATTTCAGATAAAGCAGCAAGAGGAAACTCGCACTTTGGTGTGTCGTTTAAGGAAAATAAAACAAAACAAAAAAAATGTTGAAGTGTATTTCATTGAATGTTTTTCCCCTCCAAGGTAGGGAATTACATCAGCATATACCTCCCCAGGTAGCACTGCCAAAGTGGCTTGTTCTGAGATGCCAACTCCGAATCCTTCGCCCCAAACATTTTTGCTAGAAGTTTTACAACTTGCAGGCGCTCTTCATTGTCATTGCTCTGGAAAATGAACACATATGAACACACACTTTTTTTTTTTTTTTAAATTAAAAAGAAGAAAAAAACCAAACCCAATCAAAAACAC
Source organism: Eubucco bourcierii (assembly GCA_013396675.1). Taxonomy (NCBI): domain Eukaryota; kingdom Metazoa; phylum Chordata; class Aves; order Piciformes; family Ramphastidae; genus Eubucco; species Eubucco bourcierii. The sequence goes on along the minus strand of VWZE01006346.1, from coordinate 176,554 downwards.
CACAACAAGCAAAACCAAATCCCAAAGACCAAAACAGTAAATGAAACAAAAAAACCTCAGTTCAGTTTTGTACAGCATTTATGCCAATACACTTCTAAACTTCTAGAATGTAATGCAGAATAGACTTCTCTTGTACACAAACGCACATCTCAAGACAAAAAACATTATAAAACTAAAATTAGTTGATACTAACTAGACATTATTCGCCCCTTATTATTTCAATCTTTTTTTTGGTAATAAAGACAAGGACTGTTTAAAATACTGTCCTACCACCTTTGCCGTTCTTAGTAGTTCAACATTACTTTTTGAACATGAAAAAACAATAGCACTATGTAGTCGTGAGAGTTCTAACGCAACACAGCAGTCTTGAAGGCAAACTGTTTCTTCTGTCTCAATACCATAAATGGGCTGAAACATTTGCCAGTATGTCCCTAAAAATTCAACTCCCTAAGAACAGTAAAACCATTTGTAAAATTCCTTAAAACAACAGAGCAAGAGAAAGATGAAGAACTTCCTAACACTGATATATTGCCATATTACAAAAGACTATAATTCTTCCGAATACTTACAGTAGTATTAGCAGCATTAACAGTAAATCCATTAATACATGTCTGCATTTGATTAATTTTTTCAATCACAATTCAGACTGACATTATGGAAAGCCATCCACAACTTCCTCATCTTAATTTGCAATATACGGTATCTTTTTTCCTTTATGAAACCCAGCTTGTGTCCATTACACTACAATTTTTTCTTCTGCCCTTGTGGTTAAGGATTTCACATTTTTGTAGCCACTTCTGCTTAAACCAATGAAATATTAAGCATCTGCAAATTTCTCTAGGTAGCTAACACAGATTCAGAGCAAGACACCCCAAGACCCCCCAGGGGAACAAGAAGGGTGGAGTGATCAAGAGTACACTACTTCAACTATTTACATATCCACCCCTCAGTGCACCCCACCCCTGAAAAAAAAGTAGAGATCAGTTTTATAAACTAATAAACAAACATTAAAAAAAAACCACCTCCTCCTTCACCACCCTGCAACTGAAGAGTCACCATCCTTCAGCTCTTCTTTAATGTATGATCAAGCAATCTGTCAACAAAAATCAATATGGAACACTGATACTTTCACTTCCACATATGTGCTCCAAATATACAGGCATGTGCTCTCCCGCACCTGTTACTAAAAGCTTAGATCATTATCACTACCAAGTCCAAAACAAACAAACACCACACCAAAAACAAAAAAAACAAACCAACCCACAAACCACCACAAAAAAACACCCACCAAAAAAACAAAAAACAAAACAACAACAAAAAAAAAACCCCAAACCACAAACCCAGGCAGCACTGAGGATTTAGGGGGGAATCAGAACTAGAAATGGACACATGATCTAAAACTTGAAAAAAAAAAAAAAAAATTGAACTATCATATCCAGGAAGAAAGACAGTTCTACAGTAAGTTAACATTTCCATTTTATTCATTACATGATATTGGCTTAGTACGTTGGTAAAATGAAGACCTAAACCCCATTATGGTTATTCCCCAAATACTTCACTAGTGAGATTATCATTCTCAGGAACATCAGAACGGTATTAACTTTCAGTAACAGAAAGTTCTAAAATTCAAATATCAAATTTGGTTGAAGGAGTATCAGTTTCCTTTACAAGCTGACCTACCCAATCATACCTTTCCTGTCTCCTGCACAAATAATGCCATGTCAATGCAAGACCTCTGAACACACCACCTTAAAATGCCAAGACCAGGCACAAATGACCAACCTTCATGAAAGCAGTTAATTCATTTCAGTGCATGTTGTCCCACTAATCTCCCAAGTTCCTTTCAAAAATTAGGCTAAATAAAATAATTACAAGCAACAAGTAACTATTATTTTACATAGTTCTCACACAGTATTAGCATTTAACAATATTTCTTTTCTGTCACATGACAACATAGGAACTTTTTCTTTATAGATTCTATCAAGGTGTGGTGAGTTGACCCCAGTCAAACAGCAAAAGCCCACACAGCCTCTCTCTCACTCTCCTGTACAGAGAGGGGAAGGGAAGAAAAGAAAGGTTACAAAGCCCATGGATCATGATAGTGACAGTTTAATAGGTAAACAAAAGCTGCATGCTGAAGTAAAGCAAAATAATTAATTCATTCACTACTACTGGTCAGTAGTAGGCAGATGTCCCACCAGTTCCTGGAAAGCAGGGTCCCAGCACGCACAGATCTTGCTTGGGAAGAAATGCTATGAGCACACACATCTTCCCTTTCCTCTTCCTATCCCTGAGCTTTTACTGCTGAGCACGTACCCCTTCTCAAGCTCCCGTCTTGCTTCTGCCTGCTTGTGCAGGGGCAGGAAGCCCTTACCCATGCAAGTACTCTTCAGCAACAGCCAAAACATTAGTGCGCCATCAACACTGTTTTGGCCGCAAATACAAAGCAGAGCACCACACAGGCTGAAAGAAAGAAAATTAACTCCATTCTAGCCAGACCCAAAAGGATTAACTAGTCTGTCTGCTTCTGTTTGGTATGTGACATGGCACAGCACAGACCTGGCTGCAATTCAATTCTCTTTAAACATATTAGAAGACTTTTTACATAGACAGGACAGAAAAAGCCACAGAGAGAGTAAAGCACACTGAAGCTGCACATTTCAGAGAACCCTAATTGCTGCCAGTAACCTTTCATTCTTCATCCAAGTCAGCACATACAATTCTCAAAGCAATCAAAATTACCTGGCATCAGTGACCGAACTGTATGCTCATTGGTCATACCCAATAGCAAGGTGCATGAACACTAGGTGGCCACATTGTTTAGGGCCAAAAGAGTAAAACATGCACAACAGTGTTACTGAAGTGTAATAAGTGGTATTTCAGAAAACTCATCTTTCAAATACCTTTTTGACCACAGAAAGATCTTACAGAATCATTAAAGATCCCTTTCAACCCAAATAATTTTAAGATTGTCCAGCTCAACTCCCACTCCCACAGGGAAAAAACACTTTCCACTCAATCCGGTTGCTTAAAGCCCCATCCAGCCTGGCCTTGAACACTTTCAACGACATGGTATCCACATCTTCACTGGACACCCTTTTCCAGAGTCTCAGGACTTAAACCAGGAGTATATTATTATAAGTATCAGTAGAAGATAAGTCAAGCAACACTGACAGCCAATAGGACAAAATGAATATAGAACTTAAAGCATCAAAAATACACACCTGATGCAATAAGGTAATTCAAACAGAAGCTATATCATGCTCTCAGAATAGCTACAAACTGTACTGAATTCAACAAGTCAACAAGGGGAAAGAGCAGTAAGAATGCAACTGTTAAAAAGTACGCGTCTACGGGAAACATCAATAAACTGAACATGAAACACCTTATCCTGAAAGGTTCAGAGCACAAAGAGAAATTTACACTAAAGTATGAAGAAGACTAAAAACAAAACACACGTTCAGCATTTCGAAAGAGACTAGTAAAATAAGCATAGAAATGTCAACACTGGGGGGGTGGAAAAGGTGTTATAAATTAAGAAGCACAAAAAATGGAAATGCTTTGGGTCAAAAAAAAATAAGAAAAAAGGGATAGATCAGAAGATGTTCCTAGGCTAGGTCAGGGATGGTCAGAGAAATAAAAAAAGTTGACAGTGTTGGACTACTAAACTTGATGGTTCCAATGATAAAATAGGATAAAAAACCAAAGTGCATATTGAAATAGCAGTGTAAGAGAAACCAAGTGAAGGAGAAAGGAAGATAATTCAAGAGCCTGAAATTTTAAATGGACCTAAAGATGGAAAGGTTTACTGCAATTATGACTGTGAAAAGAAAGGATGCAGCAGCAGTTAAGATTATATTCCTTGAACAATGGTTTCAGGCATAGAAGTACTCCTTTTATTGGACTGAGAATGATAATTGTTTGCCATCCGGAAAAACATGAAAGAAAAGATGAAAAAGGTCTACTTAAGACAGACAGGAAACAGCAAACTGATCCCTACTTACTTCAGAAATATGAATGGAAAGATAAAACTAATAAAAAACACCCCATGAAATGTATGTCTAGCAACACTAATTAAAAAGAAGTAACAGGCATGAATAAGCCACTATAATAATAAATATTGCAAGAACAGGCCAAAGGCTCTATAAACTTAAAATCTGTCCTGAATAATCCAAAAAGTGGTCCACTGAACATTAGCCCTCAAGTTTAGCACAGGTCACTTGCAAACTTAGTAATATAAAAATAATCAGATTTCCCACTTTCACAAAAACCCTATGGAATAACAGAATAAAAATAATGTAAGAAAAGAGAGACTACCAGCTGTTATATTGAATTTCTCCAAGTGATGGAGACACTCTGAAATGGTAGGAGACCAAAAGGAAAAACACCTATTAAAACAGATAGCTATCTATCCTCCAGACATAAGGAAGAAGCCTGAAAATTCATAAAAGTAATTGCAGCAATGAGTAGAAGACACATTTATGGAGTCAAGTGTCCTGCTTCCATCTGTCACAGACTATTTGGAAAAAATTCTCAGCACATCAGTTTCCACTAAAACAGAGGCCAACTTTGTCCTGGCAAAATAAATTGCTTGGAATAGATGTAGTTTCTCTGCACAATCAGCAGCACAAAGTAATTTCAATATATCGAAGCCCCTCACGATAAATAGTAGAGTAAATAAAGACACGACACTGTCAGATTCTCAAGTCAAAAAGGTAAAGTTATTGCTTAAAAGACAAAGCAAAAAAACCCCACTATGTTGGTTAGGGAGTTACCTGCCCACCACACAACAAAATCACCCAGACTAGACTCAGCCAGCTGGAAGGTAAGGAATGAAGCTATATTTACAGTTTAGCACAATGTATAAGCAGATATATACACACACACAATATACATGGATATTTACAGAAATATACAAGTTAAAGGTAATACAGAAACACAACACCCCTCCCAGAAATCAAAGTCCCCAGGAGGGGTTCCCAACCACCCTTCCACCTTCTTACCCCTCCTCTACCTTATTTCAGGGTCTGCCTTAAGACTAAGGTGAGTTTGGAGGATCAGCAAGGGGGATTAGAAGCAGAGTGATTAGTTGGGTTACACAGCAGGACAGAAGACACACTGACTCCCAGAGAGAGACTCTCTATGTTTGTGTCTTTGTTCTTGCACATCTCAGGTCTATGAGTGAAGTAGACATCACCATTGTCTTCATAGCCTATAACCTTTTTATTAAAATATTCCAGTTAGCCTCACATCAGCACACCTCACCAACCAAACCCCAAACATATGCATATAAGCAATGTAAGGTAATACATCTGAAGATAAATTACTCTTTTTGGATAGCTTTTGTGAGTTTCCCTTTAAACTATGTAGAGAAGGTAAGTTTTACAGATTAGTTTTGTATGCCAAATAATTTGATGAACTTTTAAGTAGAGAAATCATTAGTCAAAGCACACACATTTCAAATATACAGAAGTAATAAGAAGTGTTTACCTTAAGTTTGAATTCAAGCTGTGGTAGAACAGAAAGCAAGAGGTGACTGTCAATATTGTATAACTCCAGAATCAAGTCAAACACATGCTCTGACAGGTCACTAATTGATGTTTTGCCAAGCATGAGGACCTGATTGAAGAACTGGAAAATAAAACAGAGTACACATTAATAACAAGAATAAACACACATTCTTCTGAATCCTCTTCTTCTGCTACATCTGCCTTTTAATCTTGCAAGTATTATTTCACATAGAAGAGAGAAGAGGCAGGGACTTAGATCATGTTTCTGTAGTAGAAATCTTTAAAGTACCACTGCTTTGTATTCAATACTATGTGTAATATACATTAAAATGATTATTTAGTTTACCACAGGTGGCCTATAAATAATCTAAGAAATACACCTTTAGAGGAGTTGCAGTGCATCAGATTTTTTTGATAATGTGACTGTATTTAAAGTTATTTCACTACTAAGAACAAACACTTCAAAATTACTCTAGCATTTAGCCAAAACAAGGCAGAAACAACTGGCTAATTACTACACTACACACTTGACAGGTTGAGTTTTAAGTAAAAGCACAGAAATTAGTAATGGTGTGTTCCAGAATTTCGAATTACAAGCAGCATAATGCAGCTGTAAATTGTTCTCTTTTGGTAAGCTTGAGAGCTTGAGGGAAACTTCATACTCTTACTAAAAAAATATTTTCTAATACCAAATATTAATTCCACACTACTTTCAACTATATCTTCTCATATGAGAAGGGCAAGAAACAACTAAAAGAGGAATACACTACCTCCACTCATAAGGGGGAAAGACATAATTTGGAAATTTCTTCTTTTCTCTGGCTAAAAACAATCCACAAGTTTGGTTAAATGAATTATGCTATTTCCACCTGCCGCTAAAACAACAGTATACACTGTACTGGCACTTCAGTTTCCCGTTCCCAAATTTGGGACAGATGAACATCACAACGTTTTATACCAAGACATGGTTAATTATATCAATAAAGAAACTAAAAGCACAAAAGCTACTACTTTTTAAGGTTATGAAGTTAACTCCAAGTGATGCAATAGAAAAAGAGAACAGTAATGACTAGAAAACAACAGGTAAGCGTATTTCAATAGAAGTTACAGTACTCTGTACTGTCTTACAGAAGTCTTGCTTGCTGGATACAGAGTTGCCTGGAAAGTTTCTGGTTAGGAAATAAGTTATATTAAAGACACAGTTGAAGTTAAGAAAAACTGACTTTCAAAACAATGAAACCAGGCACTATAGTATTTCCCATTTGTAGGAAACCAAGAACAGAAGACTGCATGTACATATTTTCCATAAAAAGAATATTCTGATTGCACACACTTCCCTAAAACCCACAAAATGTCACTCAATTTGAAATTTGAACTTAGAGATGAACAAGATTAAAAACACATTTCCATCTACCAATACCTTCCCAAACAGTAGGATTACCTAACAGGTTAAAAATCTTAGAAGGTATCTACTTTCCAAGTACCATAACTGTTACAAATCCCAAAACAACAAAAAAGCATTGAAGATTTTCTGTTGTTTTCAAACTCCTGAGGTTTTGGATAGCTGACATGAGACCTGCAAAATCTTTAAATACTTCTAAACCAACAAACATACAAACTTTTTTTTTTCCTTCTTTTGCATCTTCAGTTACAGCATACTCCTATCTGATCTTTGCTTCCTCTTATCCCTCTTCTCTTGCAATGTCTACACTCAATCTGGCTACAATCCTCAGTCTACTCACTTTTCTTCCTTACTATATATTCTTAGTTGCTTCCTCTTCTTTTCCTGTGACAACAGCATTGTCTGCTCCATCTTCACTTCTCTTAGCATCTAAATAGTCTTATCTCCTTATTAGAAAAAACATTTTGCCACAGGAACAATATATTTATGTATTTATGTATTTTTATCAGAACAATAAATCTCAGTATATTTGATCTTCCAGTTACACTAAGGAAGTAAGTTCTCCCAAGACAGTAGAAAGTAAAATAACCATTACATTTCAGAAATCAAAATTCTTGTTATAAGCTTAGTAGATTCTGCATGGTAAAAGGGACAGACAACATAGTATTTTGTTAACATAAAGAAAAAAAGAGTTTACAATAAGTTATTTGGCTACATGTAATTAATTCTTTTTGTAATGTAACTGTTAAAAAAAATTGTACTGATGTTCATATTTGTTTGCTATCTTCACTTACGTTAGTAATGTATGGTTCAATCGCTTGTGCTGTCCTCTTTAGTAAAGCCTTTGCCAAATCATAGGCTTGTTTGTTTAAATTCTGGGAAAACAAAACAGAAAAAAAACAAAACATAAAATTTTTAAGCACATACGTAAACTCCTAATGCATTTATCACATTTAAGAAACAGTCTGTTCTTTTTATGTTTTATCTTTACTCTGTAAAGATAACATAATAAAACCAAACCTAGCCCAAACAGAGCTTTGTAGTTTTCACTAATACTACTGAGAAAACTCTTTTCTGGCAAATGTGGTCTTAATTGTCAGGTTTAGAGGGGCAACTGAAGTTCAGTGAACTCAGTTCCAGAATTTTACTGTTCTTCCTTATCAACTTCCCCACAGAAAAAAAAAAAAAGAAATCCATGGGAGCAGTATCAAGCAACACCATGGCATTTACATTCACCACAGAAGAAAGACTCTGAACAAGATTGTGGTAGGAAGTACAGTTCTGTTCTTGCACCAAGCAGGGACCTGTGAGTAACCATCACAGCCTCTCCACAGTGCCTTGCAAAGAAACTTAAGTCTGTTTGACAGAGATACCAGAGAAAAAACAACAAAACAAAACAAAAAACCACACACTGAAAAAACACCCACCAAAAAAAAGTCAACCATCAAAAATGCCTAGAATTCAATATTCCTGTCCTTTCATTTCTCTAATTTACTATTGTTTCCTTTACACATTCTCCATCCTCTAGTTGCTATACATCCTTTCTCCAATTTCTGATCAATTATTTTTCACAAATTTAAAGAAGAGAAAGCAATCAGTCCTTATGATACTCTCTTCTGTTTTGATTAACACATGGAAGAAGAAAAATTATTCAGTATAAAAAACGTAATTTTTTTAATGCATACATAGTTTTTCAGTAGCTGAAAGCCTCTGCAAAACGAGTTTCCACTTTTTTTTTTTTTACAGTCTCTGCAATGAAAAAAAGTAGTGCATATTTTATTTAAAAGACAACAGCATAAAGGGGCAATTTGTGGCTGGGGTTTTGTTACATTGTTGTTGGTTTGGGTTTTTTTTAAATACATCTTATCCATAAAAGGAAGAAATTTCGTTTTAGCATAACGAAAAGCAAACAAGATGAATTGCCACATCTAGGGTAGAAATATCAATATGCATGCTTCTTTGTAGTTGTCTGAATGAAAATGATTCACAGAGAGATGGAGAGCATTGTGATTTCAAAGACTATATAGAACTATAAGCTTCCAAACAGCAATGGGATCAGATTAACATTTTCTCTTAACATAAAAGAAATCTTGTCTTGTCAACTGACAGTATTAAGGTAGGGGACTGAAGTTAAAAGACTACTAAGATTCATGCTTGAAGTATCTGCTTAGTCACCTTCTGTAATGGCTCTGAGTAAAAATCCTTATTCTGGAAAGATACTGGAATGCCTACATAAGATAACATTCTTGTAATTTCCTCTTCCCTTATCTAATCAAGATACAAGGGTCCACTTCAGCAGTCATTTTACAAAGCTGTATAGCCCTTGCACACCCCAGAAAAAGCAGCTTCTGCACCTTTGACTGCTCTTCATGGTTAAAACAAAACAGCAACAAAACAACCCTACAAATACAACAACGAAAAAGACACTTCCACCTGTAGCCCACCTGTAGCATTTGTTTTCTATTATTTAGCTAGTTGTGGCTGTTCAAAAAATAAAAGGCACAATTAATTGTAACATGGGATGTACACTATTTTCAGTTCTTGCATTGATTTTTCTTGAGTTCCCCGCTTTGCCTCCACCAGAATGAACTACTTTCAATTCAGTGAAAGTGAGCTCTAAATCTTAAGTAAAATCTGTTACGTATAAACCAAACACTAACAAAGGACCTAGCACAGCAGAGTTCCATCAGGCAAAGCTGTTTTGATTCACACTACAGTTTCAGCTTGCATCTTTCACAGAGCAGTTAATTTAAAGACCTTAATGTTTGCCAAAATGAATGCTAGAAGTAGCTATTTGCAACCCTGAGTAATGTATTCAGATTACCCTTCATTCTAGTCATTCTTGTGAGATTCCACCTCAAACACTATATCCAGTTCTGGTGTCCCCAGCTTAAGGAGGACAGGTGTTGGAGGTAGATCTGAAGGCTGGAACACCTCTTCTAATCAGACAGACTGAGGGAGCTGGGGTTGTTCTGCCTGAAGAAGAGAATACTCCAGGCAGACCTTAGAGCTGCCTTCCAAATACCTGAATGGGGCCTACAGGAAGATTGGAGAGAGACTTTTCATAAAGATGTCTAGTAATAGGGTAAGAGGGAATGGATTTAACCTGAGGGAAAATGGGGTTAGACTGAATCTTAGGAAGAAGTTCTTCAGTATGAGGGTGGTGAAACTTTGAAATAGGCTGCCTGGGGAGGTTGTGGATGCCTCCCTGGAGGTGTTCAGAGTCAGGCTGGATGAGGTCTTGAGCAGTCCAGTCTTGCTGAGGTGTCCCTGCCCACAGAAGGGAGGTTGGAGTAGATGAACTCTGAGGACCCTTCCAACCTAAGGTATTCCATGATTTTATTTTAAAAACACCAAACAACCAAACAAACTGAAACCTACCCTCCCACCTCAAAAGAAAAACCAAACACCCAAAACCCAAACAAAAAACCACAACAAACAAACCAATCAACCAAACAAAAACAACCACCAAAGAAAAAAAGAAAGCACAACATCCACACTGCAAAGAGAAAGAATAGTCTAGATCACAAGTGCCTAAGGAAAATTTAGCACTTTTTTCATGTCTCATGTACTTGGTTTAGTTGTGCCCATAGACAGGCCCTTCATGTCCAGAGGCAGAACTTTATGAAAATAATGATACCAAAGTATTAAAAGGATACAAGAACGTTTTCTTCTCCCTTTTCCATACTCAAAAATAAATGCAGAAAAATGTGGCACTATCTTACTTGATATGAAAAGAAGGAGCAACCTAGGTCATTACTGAATAGGTTCAAAGAGCTTTTAAAAATGTCAAACCTATCTTTGCAACTAATTTAAGAGACACAAAGACCCTTATAAAATTTCTCCTTCAGGCAAAGTTTGAAGTATAAGATGTACTTTAACAAATTTATTCTGTGTTTATCTACACTCTATCTTTTTTTTTTTTTCAAAAGATTAAAGAGAGGATAAAGTGACATGCAATCCTTTAATGATTTAAGAAACTTGTGATAGGGACAATAAGCTTAATCAGGATGGCTCCAAGAGTGTGAAAGTACCCAGTGAGGATAAGCATCTGGGAGTCCTGAACTGGGTAAAAACTAAACCACCAGCTGACAATGCTTTTTAAAGTAATCATTAGCAATTACTATATTTCGAAGGGAAAAGCAGAAATAAGTATTGATGGATAAGGAAAAGGCAAAGAATCCTCCATAAAAACACAGACATTCTGCAAGATAATTGAAAAGTCACACTTAACATCTAAACCAGACTTCAATGAGAGAATCACAGAGTTGTTTTAATTGGAAATGACCACTAAAATCATGAAGCCCAACAATCAACCTAACAACATCATGGTCATTAAATCATGTCCCAAAGTGCCATGTCCATACATTTGAACACCTCCAGGGACAGTGACTCCACCCTGTTGGATGATCCCTTTCACACAAATCTAAACCTCTCCTGGTACAATTTCAGGCCGTTTCTTCTCATCCTATCGCTTGATACTAGAGAGAGGAGACTGACTCTCACCTCACTACAATCTCCTTTCAGATATTTGTAGAGAAAAGTGAGATGTCTCCTTCAGTTTCCTCTTCTCCAGACTACACAATCCAAGTTACCTCAGCAGTTCCTCATAAGACTCATTTCCTAGACCTTTTACCAACTTTGTTCCCCTTCTCTGGACACACTCCAGCAAGTTCTTATAATGAGGGATACAAAACTTAACACAGTATTTGAGGTGTGGTCTCATCAGTACAGGGGCATGATCAATTCTCCAGTCCTGCTGACCACACTATTCCTGATACATAGAGACCAAGATGCTGTTGGCCTCCTTGGATGCCTGAGTAGACTCCTGGCTCATGATCAGACAGCCATTAAACAGCATACTCAGGGCCCTTTCCCCTAGAAAGTTTTCCAGCCGCTCTGCCCCACACCTGTAGTGTTGTACACAGTTGGTGTGACAAGTTGAGGACCCAGCACTAGGCCTTGCCAGTCTGTCCAGGTCTCTTTGCATCGCCTTCCTATCCTCAAGCAGATCAACACTTCCACCCAATTTAGTGCAAACTGCAAACTTATCTGAAGTGCACTCAATTCCCTTGTCCAGACAACTGATAAAGGTGTTAAAGAGGACTGTTCCCCCTTAAAAAATTTCAGGGTTTGTTTTTTTTTTTTTTAAATGCTTAGGTAAGCTCTGGTAAAAATACCTGAAGACGAGACCATCTTTATCAACCAAGTTCTATCCTTTGTCTCAAATCCTACCATGATTTTTGTCTATGCATTGCTAGCATTTCAAGTTTTTTACACTTCTGGAAGACATTAAGGCTTTTGCTAACTCACTTTCCATACCTGTTCTTCTCTAGAACATTTGATAAACTTCTGTTACAGACACAAGAAGAAAAGGCTACTGATATGACAGAATGACACAGATTTTTTTTTTTTATTATTATAGGAAATGCTCTCTGGGTTACTTTGACACAGAGCCATAAATCAATTGTTATGGTGAAAGATCCAAATTATACCTAGAATACATATCTGAGACATGTCCTAAACACATACCTGAATACCCACCTTGCTCCCCATCCCAGATGGAAGAAACAGGAAAGTAGACAAAACCCTTGGGGCCTTTCAGTCTACCACAGACACCATATTCGGCTTTGTTTTGCACCCTGCTTTGTTTTTGCAAACACAGGTCGCTGATGCTAGGCATGTGCGTCTCCCTTTTTTGGTGAAATAACTTAGGATTGGTTCCAGGGCTGGTCTTACCTGTTGCTATTGGTCAAAGACACTCATCAAAATACTTAAAAACGTAGCCAACATGTTTGTTTGCTGTTTTGTCCGCTACTTGTTTGCATTGCTTTGCACCACGCGTAGCTGGGGACTTGCCTCCCCTACAAAAGTAAGACCTAACCCTGCCTGTGTGCCGCACTGAGCCAAGGGACTGAAACTGTTTGCCCCGTGCTGGGGTATAGCTGCCCGCCTGAGCTCAGCCCAGCCCAAGTCCGTTTGACTCTGATCGAGTTTAGGTGACGACCTAGCAACGAATTGCGACACCCAGACGTGCTGCCCCGCTGCTTCAGCCCCAAGGCCGACTTCTTTGCTATACACAACCCGATCAGACTGCTCCAGCCTGTAAACCTGGATCCCACTTCACCCAGTGGCTGACCACTCTGATGACCTCCTGAGAGCCACGGAGAATTTGCCTCGTGTCCGTGGATCTTCTCAAGCTAACATGCTAAAATTGAGCTATGCAAGCAGCAAAACTCTGCTGCATCATCACCACGTGGAAGGCCACCGCATGGCTGGGACTGTATTTTTCCTCGTTTATGCTTCTACATATACTTTTGGATTACAAATATTGAGACTCTGACCAGTGAGTAAACTAACTCTCTTTTCTGAAGTTTGTCAAAGTTTATGTTTAAGCTTTAAGCAGCAGTTGCTGCTGCAGGACTCTCCAGTTTTTAAACTTTTCTAAAACCTTGCCTAAAATCATTTAAATCAATCTGATTGTATATATACACATTCTGCAAGGATGGGTTTACCAACTGCATAACAGAATCTGTGTGTTAATTGAAAATAAGTTTGGGGAAATTTTCTGTATATATTTAATAAACTACTTAATTTTATAACTGACACAAAACAAATTTGTGCCCCTTATTTTTCACACAAAGAGGAAGACTAGCTAACATCAACCCAGTCCTTAATTTTATAACTTTAAGAGTATGATCAAATGTTAAGTCTGTATCTAGAGCAAATATTCTTTCCATCTACACATCTTAAACTTTATTTTCCTGGAAGCTTAAAAGGGCCTTTATTCTTATTAAATGCACATCAGCAGAATGTGTATCCAAGAGAACCTGACAAAACAGTTCTAACAGACTCTCCAGTTATGACTGGGTAGGGAAACAGGTTTTTAAAGATGACTGTCAAAGAAAAAGCTCAGTTGACATGTTGCCAAAATAGATAAAAGTATCAAGCAAGTTCCTAGTAAAGACAGTTAGGAGTTGAATTGTCAGTATCTTTTAGAAAAAGATAAGCATGTAAAGCATGTGGGATGTGCTGTGTGGGATTCCCTGTAGTACTCCTGAGGCTGAAAATTGAACACTCCGCAAACACTAAAGGAAATAAAGTATAATTTGCCTTCTAACACACTGCACAAATACAGAATTGCTTGATCATATATAAAACACATCTATAAATTCCTACTACATTTAGGCTTTTAGATTACTATGACCACTGACACTTTGGTTGATGGCAACTGAATCAAAGCAATGAAATGTTACTGAATTTTCTTGTTATTAAAATTTGTTTGCAAAAATAATAAAAAATTAAACATGCAATAGGAATACAGTTGCTACAGCTACTCTTTCAATGAAATCTACATATCAGAATACAAACATCCGAGAAATCACAATTAAAAAATGAAACCCAAACCAAAAGTAAATCAAACCAACAAAAAACATGAAACAAACCCAAACCAACCAATCAACAGGCAACAAAGTCACTGTTAAGTCTTACCTTATGTGCTGGCACTAGATTAACTAACACTGTATCCAAAAGTTCCTGTGACACAGTATCTCCCTCACAAATGATGGAGCTCATTAGATCAACCATGTGCATGTGAACTTTTTGATTATGACCGTTGCTGAAATTAAAAACAAGAATTCTATTCATATACAAAATATTCTAGTCATATAAAGTACAACTTCCAGTCAGAGTACTCACTATGGTGATGCCAAACAACAGGGAATATAAATACTTAAATGACAAGTTTTCATAGAAGTCAACATACTTCATTTTTTTGGTTGCTTATACTATTTCTTTTATCTATGACTCCTTCATTTACTACTGCAATGAAAGAGTAAAGAGACTGCATCAGACCCTACCAGGACAAGACAGCATATTAGAACACCTCACCCCTCAACACTGGTGAGACTTCATCTGGATGCTGTGTCCAGTTCTGGACTTCCCAACACAAGAGACACAACCATCCTAGGGTCAGCCCGGCAAAGGGTCAAAGATGATTAAAGAACTGGTATAGGTCTCATAAAAGGGAGGCTAAGAGAGTTGACCAATTTTAATTTTTTTTTTTTCCCCCTTGAGAAGAGATCATATAGGTAGCAACTCATAGTTTAAATACCTGATGTTGGGAGTAAATAAAACAAGGTCAAACTGCACTCAGTGGTGTGTCCAGTGACACGAGAAATGAAACGGACACAAGGTGACAACCAAGTCATACTGTTTTTACATGAACGGGAGAAATTTCTTAAAAGAAAGGATGGTCGAACACTAGAAGGTTGCCCAGAGAACCCATGAAGTCTCCATCCTTAGAGATGCTAAAACCTCAACTGGGTACAGTCCTGAGCAATTTGTTTAGGATGGCTCTGGTTTGAGCAAGGAGATGCAGACCACACAATCTCTAACAGTGCCTTCCAGCATCTGCTATTTTCCAGCTCAGGGTTTTCATAGCAATAATCCTCCAAATCCCTTAGAATACAGGCTGCACCACTCATTTTCAATTTTAAGAACAGGATAAAAATAAGTAAAAATAAGTAAAAGACAATTCAATTACAAAAAATATATGCAGTTTGTCTTGTTTAAAACAGACAAAATCATCAGCTAAACTTTACACTACCTTCACTTAAACTGAATTGCAAAACTAAGCTCATTTACACTGAAAGTCACACAACGCTCAGAAACATTTCAAGCATGCAATAATATATATTATAATTGGGAGTGACAATACTTACTTTATTACTGAAAACAGGGTTCTATATAACTGTGTAAAAATCTCATTGCTGTCTTCTAATTCGAAGCATATATTATAAGATTTGACCCAAGCAATGTTCTGCATTGGAACAGCAAAAACAAAGAAAGAAATAGTTAAAATACAAAACTAAGTTAAAAAATTATATTTACAGTTATTATGAAAGAAGTTACAAAACTTACCTCAAGCAAATAAAAATACCGATTGAACTGGGGGCTTTTTGTATCCTCTAAACCTTTAAGTTGCCTTGTTATGAACATAAATATATCCTGAAAATAAAGTGATAGTTATTTAATCAATTGCAAACTTTCACAATTAATTGCCTTTAAAAATTACTAGAATTTTTCATTACTACAAAATATTCAGGAATGACACACACTATTTCACTGTCCAAAACAAGATGATCTACAAAATCACAGAGAATGTCCAAGAGTCATTTTAAAATACCTGACATCTCTTTAGAGAATTAAGAAAGTAACATTTTTTCCTATGGAAACAAAAGGAAAACACTCAACTTGACAAACTGAGCTCTGACTGCCTTACATGCTGCCAAAGTCAAGACTGCTCAGAAAGGACAATAAATTCTACATTTCTACTTTATACTGCAATTGATATCCACAGAAAGAGCTAAAAACAATAAGCAACTACAGCTTTAAGTGTAGCATTATATGTTTACACCATATCATTTGTGTTTCCATTATCATGGTACTGACAGATCACCTCTCCAGCAAAAACCAAGTTTCTCCTGCTTCTTTTATCGACTCCCAGCACCAGAAGACTTCCTCAAAGAGTCTCACACAGAATAAATTCAAGCAAGTTATAAGAAACAGTCAATTATGAACAGAATAGAAATACAGAGAAACAGGTATTTTAAAAAATATTTTTACATTCCTAGAATGTCAGGTTGGAAGGAGCCCCAAGGATTATCTGGTCCAACCTGTTAGTATAGATCAAATGAGATCAGATAATTAAGCTGGGAACTCATAGCTACTGTATTCAAAAGTATATTGTCACCATACTGCATCCTCAATAGTATCTAATAATCTAGGGTAGAAATGAAATCAATTCCAAAAGGTCTAAAGTTGTGATAATACAAGAAAGTTCTGAAAATACTGGAGGGGAAAAAGAAAAAACCCAAAACTGAAAAAACTAACACTGAAAGACAGAAAAAAAAATATCCTGCAAATAGTCTAGAAAGATTTTCTGTAACATTTCTAAAGGACCATTTCCTCTCAACCTCCCCAGGAGATGGGCAAAGAAGAATTCATTTTTTTCCTAACACTACAACCACAAAACCCAGCCTTAATCATTAAGATGAGTGCTTACTGCAGTTCTAGGTAAAACCAAGAATTATACATTACGTTATCATCTCTTGGTACAAAGCACAGCAAGCACATTGTTCAGAAACAGCTACATCAATGTTTGAATCTGGATCAAGATTGTGCCTTTGAAGTATTAAGTAAGTCTGATCATAGGAATCACTGTTCGGTTCAGACTTCAAGGACAGAGCACATGACCTAAACTCTTTAGCTGAAAGCAAAACAAAAGACATGGTTTTTAAAAGGGCAAATACAATGGACTCCAACCACTAAAGTACATTCCATACGCAGGTAAAAGCCAGTCTGAAGAATCCTTCCCCTAAAAACTAGTGACTGAACCACTAGTAGCCCAGCAGCCCAACCAAAATTAGTTTCACCATCTGAAAAAAATGGTACAACAGAAAGCGCTGTGAAGTTTATAATATAAACACACAAGCTGAGTTCCCAGCAACAGGTAAGATTCAGCTGAAGGAGAATCAGAAGAATGAGAACTCATGCCCTAGCTTTAATCATTCCATTAAATTGTACAGGTGAATCTCAAATCAGCTCACATGACATAGAACCGTTACTTTTTATCCTAAAGTGCAGTATGCAACATTTATTTACTGAATGAGATTCAAAGACCCCACTGAAAACTGTTTTATCTGAAGTACTCATCAAATATGTTTTAAAGAGCCAAACTGAAAAGTACTCACAAATTGTAACTATTTCATGTAATATGACTCCAAGTTTTTTCCTTTTTATGAGTGTGCAGATTATACTATTTGAACATTCATTTATAAATGTAGCACATAGGACAAAATAAACTTTGGTTGCAGCTAAGAAACTGCAACACTGTTACAAAACAGACAGCACGGTTTCATATAAGACTCATAAAGCAAGCCTACAATAGAAAGCAGATTTGAAAAACCAAAAGTGCTTATATTTCAACCTTAGGAATAACATTAAATGTTTTTTGGGGTTTTTTTTGTGGATGGTTGTATTGATACCAATTAACCATATAATGGCTTCAGGAAGAAGCACCACAGAACAAAGTCAGATATTTGAAGTTCTACTACCATATACACCCTTAAACATTCTAGTTGCAGCCAAGTCAGGTAGACAGAGTACTTGTTTGTATCAAATAAAAACTCATGGACAAGTGATTACATCTTCCCCTCAAGAACATTAGATTTGGGTTCTACACTTTACCCAGACTGAGGAAGACTCAGAAGTTTCCAGATCCCAGAAGAGCAATCCAGTTCTGCTTTTAGCTTAATGGTGGCATTTTCCACCCTTGTTATTAAAACTCATTCAGCACTCATTGAGGAATATGGAATTCATGCTGAGGATACATATAAAAGAGGGAATCCTGGAATTCTGATCCATTCCCTCACTATCTTACTTGCACAACACATTAGTTACAATAAGTTACATTAAGAGATAAAAAATCTGAAACAAGTGTAAATACTTCAGATTAAAGTTTTTCCCTCTCAAGAAATTATCCTACTCAGTACCTCCTTTTACCATCTTAATTCTAGTACTAAACGTACTAGAAGAGACTCAACACTGTAGTATGGATATGGTTTTAACTACCGCATAACAACAGTGACAAGCTATAACCCAGGAGGAAACATTTCTCAGAGTCATGAAGTGGTGGCAACTCTTCGATATTTGTATCAAAACTTGTCCTGCAACCACAAAAGCTGTGTTCAGTAGAAACCTCAACCATCCTAAGCAAAGGTCTCTGTTTTTCCATTCTTCACTTTTCAAAATCTGTTTAGAAACCTGCAACAAGAAACTGGCCTGCACACATTACAGAAGTGAATGCTGACAGAGCAAGCCTGTAGTCTCTTCAGAAACTTATCCAAGTAGCGGTAGCATACTTATACTCCAAGTACGCAATCAGAAACATAAACCTTTCAATACTATATATCATAAAATTTGAAAAGTAGTAGCATTTGATAAATCAGATTCTGCAAGGAGGAATATTACCATCTGTTAGCCGAACTCAGCAAAGGAAAAAACCTCTGTTTACCAATCAAAAGACGACATACTCAAAACTGAAGTAGAAATTAGGATGTCAAAATCAGACAAACCTAACAGTAGAGAAAGCTAACATATGCCTTCAGTTGAAGACAGTCTCATCAAGTAAGTTAACCAGAAAGTTTGCAGTAAGAGGTGCAACAGTTCAGAATGAAACCTAACACAACTAATAATCTCTAGATATCTCTCCTATGTCTGGTGACAAAGGATGTAATAGAGTTGAAACTGTCCTGTTTGCCCTACTTTTGAACAACTTGTGGTGCAGCCACTAGATCAGAAGTTGAGTGATTTCTTTGTGAGTGATAACACATATATCTTCCACCACAACCATCTTTTTCCTTTTTTTTCCCATAGTTGGATAAAAAGACAAAACCCAAAACAAAATGCCCACAACACATACATTGAAATGAACAAGAAAAAAAGTGTGCATTTTTAACATGTCATTTTCTTCTGCAAGGTCTTCTGTAAGACTTGGTTCATCACTCTAGACTCATACTGTGTAAGTGAAGTAGTTTGACTGCATGAGTGGGAAAGAAAGATTTCTATTTAAAAAGAGGAAGAAGAAGGGCAATAAGCAGTTGAAAATTTCATTTTTGCAGAATCAAATGGGGGAGATCTCTACTGCATTTTCAAATCTAGCATTTCTCTATCAACCATCTCCATCTAGTGGGATCAGTGATGTTTGTAACTGAAGCATTTTACGTATCAGAAATCACTATTGTCTGCACAAAAATATTTTATTTGTTTTCAGTATAGCCTTCATCTATAAAATTACAGCAATTATCTCTTGCTAATTTAATTTGAAATAGCAAGTGTATTTTCCCACTTGAAGGAATTGGTTATCTTGCCAAAGACTGTAAGTGTTATAGACATACCAATATTTCTGAAGTGGAAGACCACCATCTGCAAATTCCAATGACAGTTCAATAAAATATTTTCAATACAAATTCCAAATTCTACAAGTTGTTGTAAGATGTACTAGATATCACCTTATCTGATGAAGATTTGACCTGATGCCAGAATCAAGTGAAAACCTTGGATTGCTTAGGGTGAATCAGAAATAAAGGGAGAAAAGAAGAAAGTTATCATCAACTACATCAACTATTCAGTTTAAAAACTTGTGGAAAAAGATTCTTTGAATTTACCTTTAGTTTATCTGGTGAAGTATATGGAGCTTCAGGGGCATAAATTCTGAAAATATCAGCAAGACAACATGCTACCAACAAACGTACATCCTTATCAGGATGTTTGAGGAAAAAGTCTGAAGCAAGATGCAAAGCAAGATTCAGGTAGAGCTCCTTTTCTTCTTCAGAGTCCTGGTCCATATCCATGAAAGTTTTCACAACCATCTAGAAAGAGAGAGGAGTATCAGTACATAAAATGAAGTATTCATGTAATGGGGTCCTACCTGGAAGTTTCTTTCCTGGCTTTGTGCAACTTCTGAACAAAGCATCATTAGCAATGCGGTAGCGCATATCTGAGCGACCAGTGTCTCATTTCTCCTATAAAATAAAGGACTTCTGTGCTTCACAGCAGCCGTAAAGTTTTCAGCCATATCAGAATTCTTTACTAAAAGGCACAGAAGACTAGCAGTTTACACACACTTGTAATCTCTATTGTGAGAAAAAAAGTTCTCCCCAGTCAGATGCAAGATGAACTATATGAATCACACTGGTGCTCCTCAAATGGACATGAAAAATCAACTTCTCTCATGAGCAACCTCCCACAGAGTTAAAGGAAAAATGAAGAGAACTACGCTAGTTCTCCTAGTATCCTTAGAGGACTCCACACCCTGAAACTGCACTCCGGCCACCGTGAGTAAGAGTTCAGGAGCTTCATCTTTCAGATGTGACCCATATTTCTCAGCCTATTCAATCAAGCTCTTCCTACATCTTTCCACACTAATATACTTTGGAATGGAGTTATGCAATTTATAGGAAACCATCACAGAATTATCACAGTATCACAGTACCTCCAAGGTTGGAAGAGACCTCAAAGATCATCAAGTCCAACCCATTACCACAGACCTCAAGACAAGACCATGGCACCAAGTGCCACGTCCAAACGCGCCTTGAACACCTCCAGGGATGGTGACTCCACTACCTCCCTGGGCAGCCCATTCCAGTACCCAATGACTCTCTCAGTCAAGAACTTTCTCCTCACCTCCAGCCTAAACTTCCCCTGGCACAGCTTGAGACTGTGTCCTCTTGTGCTGGTGCTGGTTGCCTGAGAGAAGAAGGTAACCTCCTCCTGGCTACAACCACCTTTCAGGTAGCTGTAGACAGCAAGAAGGTCTCCCCTGAGCCTCCTCTTCTCCAGGCTAAACAATCCCAGCTCCCTCAGCCTCTCCTCATAGGGCTTGTGCTCGAGGCCTTTCCCCAGCCTCATTGCCCTTCTCTGGACATGCTCAAGCACCTCAATGTCCTTCTTAAATTGAGGGGCCCAGAACTGGACACAGTACTCAAGGTGTGGCCTAACCAATGCAGAGTACAGGGGGAGAATGACCTCCCTGCTCCTGCTGACCACACTATTCCTGATGCAGGCCAGGATGCCATTGGCCTTCTTGGCCACCTGGGCACACTGCTGGCTCATGTTGAGGCGGGTGTCAATCAGCACCCCCAGATCCCTTTGTTTGGCTGTTCTCCAGCCATTCCAACCCCAGCCTGCAGCTCTGCATGGGGTTGTTGTGGCCAAAGTGCAGCACCCGGCACTTTGGTGGTCAGGGTTGGAAGGGACTTCAAGGTTCATCTAATTCCAACATCCCTGTTATGGGCAGGGACACTTTCCACTAGATCAGGTTGTCCAGAGCCACATTCAGCATAGCATGACCTTAAAAACATCCAGGGATGGAGCTTCCACCATCTCCCTGGGCAACCTGTTCCAGTGTCTCACCACTCTTACGGTGAAGAACTTCTTCCCAACATCTAATCAAAATCTACCCTCCTCTAGCTTGGATCCACTCCCCCTAGCCCTATCACTACCCAACACCCTGAAAAGTCCCTTACCAGCTTTCTTGTAGGCCCCCTTCAGATAATGGAAGGCCACAATAAGGTCTCCTCTGAGCCTTCTCTTCTCTCAACTGAAGAACTCCAACTCTCTCAACCTGTCCTCATTAAGAGAGGAGCTCCAGCCCTCTCATCATCCTCATGGCCCTTCTCTGGACATGTTCCAGCACATCCATATCTTTCTTGTAATAGAGGTTACAGAACTGAACACAGTACCCCAGGTGGGGTCTCATGAGAGTGGTGCAGAGGGGGAGAATCACCTCTCCTGATCTGCTGGTCACACTTCTCTTGATCCAGCCCAGGATACTGTTGGCTTTCTGGCCGCAAGTGCATACTACAGGCTCATACTGAGCTTCTCATCCACCAGCACTCCCAAGTCTTTTCTTCAGGGCTGCTCTCAAGCCAGTCACTGCCCAGCCTATACTGGTGCTATTTTATCAGAGTGATAGTCTAAAATTTATAGTAGTTCATTAGATGATGTCTTGGTTCTTGTGTATAAAGAGAAACTGTGTTAAAAAATGTTTCTCACACTATTCAGCATTTCCAAGTGTTTATGATCTTTCTGTCTTCAGTGTTAGTTCATGACTACTATTGTTTATTTTCTGCCTCCTTCCTAAATCTATCGTAACTTGGAGATGCATACAGTTTAAGGTAAGTTATGCTAATACAGAAATTCACTGTGCATATTTTTTTTCCTTTCCAGATTTCCCAATATTTTTTTTTAAATTACTGTCATTAACAAATAGCACGTTATCTGCTTGTGTAAATAAAAATAAAACCCACAGAGTCTTCCCTAATTTATCAGTCAGGGAAATTAAGACACAAATAGTTCACTTATATTCAACAACTGCGCTTCAGCACTTGAAACTGTTTATACTGTAGGTCTACACACTTGTGGTACAGCCTAAATCATCAAATCCTTCATAAAAGAAACAGCATGGTTCACTCCCTGCCTGCATACTGATAAATGCACAGCCAGAATAAACACCTGACAATAAATACAGGGCATCCTATTAAGTACGCTCCTCCTGCAAGACAGATCAATATATGGAACTACAGGAGAAAAGGGATCAGTAGGAACAATGTGCATTTTCACAAGCTGGGGGGAAAAAAAACAACTTAAAAAAACCCAAAACACACACACACAAAAAAAAACCAAACAAAAAACAAAAACACCAAACCAACAACAAAACACCAAAAAAAACCCCCAAAAACCCAAACAAAAACAAAAAAAAAAAAAAAAAAAAAAAAAAAAAACAACAAAAAAAACCCAACAAAACCAAAAACCCAAAAAAACAAACCCCACAACCATAAGTGCTAATGATTTCTTCTTTTAGGAGTCACTCTTACACAGAGGTATAAATGTCATCCTCTATTCACCATTACAAAGTGCAGAACACCAGCAAAAGTCTTAACAGCCCAATTCCCAAAGCACAGACAGGTTACTGGGGCAAGGGGAGAAGAAATCCTTGTGGTTTGGGATTTATTGTTTTGGGGTGGGTTTTTTTTTTTGTAGAAACATAGAATGTTTTGATTTGGGTCATGTACAGTGAGCAAGGACATCCTGAACTGAATCAGGTTGCTTAAAGCCCCAGCCAACTTGACCTTGAATGTTTCCATAGACAGGGCATCCACCACCTCTCTGGGCAACATGTTCCAGTGTTTTGCCACCCTCATGGTAAAAAAATTGTTCTTCCTATTTGTTTACTCATCAGTGAATCCAGTTGACTTAGAACTACTACTTAAGCAAATAAAGTCCAAACTAAGCTCTTACAGCTGCTGGAATATTTAAGGTTTCTCTCACACCTGTTCCCCTTCTGTTTCACAGGGCAAACCCAAATTGTAGGCACTCCTCCTGCACAATGTTAACAGGCTTGCCTTTTTGTGAGAGTACACAGGTAAATAAGCAACTGTAGTAACATAACTATCCCCCAAATCTCTCCAGCCTTCCTGCAGCTAGGCTAAATAAAGCAATCAAGAATTTCAGGAAACAGAAATACAATCAAAGAGTACTTTCGCTAGGCTACAGGATAAAACAATGAAAGTTTTTAAAAAAGGTTTTTTTCATAATGAACCCAAGAGCACAAATGTATAAAAGGAATTCATCCTGAGGTAACCGTATTATTTCCAAAATTACTACTCTTTTCAGGCAGCATTTAAGTAGTACTGAAATTAAGTTATTTCCACCTGTGATTTTTAAACTCATGTAAATGCTTCTGGACACAGTCACTTCAAGGAAGTGGTAGAAGCCACTATAGAGAACAAAGTTTTCACATAAATATAGTAACAGGATCACTGAAAGATGTATACAGAAAACTTCAACCTGCAGCTACTTGTTTACTGACCTTTAGCCTTCTCACCATCTCTTCTTTAGATATTTTATCAGAGATTTCTTTGACTCCTGGAGGATATGTGATTTTTCCATCATTGGCTCTCGTCTTTGAATGAGCCATGATTTCACGATTTTAAAACTGTGGGGACAAAAAAAGAAGTAGTCAGTGTTGCTTATCTAGTTTATCTTATCCTTCTCACTTTTACAAACAAAATCCACATAGAAACGTACTTACAAAATCCATACAGACAAAGGAAAGACTGCACAAAAGATTTTTATTGTTTTCAGTAATCTGTGTTGTTTTGATATTCATGTAGATTGTTTTATACTATAATGAAACTTCCACAGAATCACAGAATGGTAGGAGTTGAAAAGGACCTCTGGAGATCTAGTTAAACATCCCTGCTAAGAAAACAACACCTAGGGCAGGTCACACAGGAACACATCTAGGTGGGTTTTGAAAGTCTCCAGAGAAGGAAACTCCACAACCTCTCTGGGCAGTCTGTTCCAGTGCTCAAAGATGCTTCTCTTTAAGTTCAAGTGAAACCTCTTGTGTTCTAGTTTGTACCCGTTGCTCCTTGTACTATCACTGGCCACCAATGAAAAGAGCCCAGCTCCATCTTCATGACCTCCACCCTCTAAATACTTACATTCATTCCTAAGATCTGCTCTCAGTCTTCTCTTTTCCAGACTAAACAGCCCCAGTTCTCTCGGTCTCTCTCAGAATTGATGCTTCAGTCCCCTAATCATCTTTGTGGCCCTCCATTGGACTCTCTCCAGTAGTTCCCTGTTCCAGTTCTTGAACTGGAGAGCCCATAACTGGACACAATAGTCCAGGTGTGGCCTCATCAAGGAAGAGCAGAGGAAGAGGAGAACATCCCTCGGCCTGCTGGTCACACTCTTAAACACCAGAATACCACTGGTCTACTTGGCCATAAAGGCACACTGCTGGGCTCATGGTAAACTTGTCCACCAGCACTCCCGGGTCCTTCTCCACAGAGCTGCTTACCAGCAGGTTAAACCCTAACCTGGGTCCTACTGGTCCACAGACTTTATTCCTCCCCACGTGCAGGATTCTTCATCTACCCCTGCTAAATATGAGATTTATCTCTGCCCTACTCTCCAGCCCGTCCATGTCTCACTGAATGGCAACACAGCCTTCAGGTGTTTCAGCCACTCCTCCCAGTTGAGTATCATCAAAGTACACAACAGGAAAAAAAGTTAAACCTCCTTCTTCCTGAAAATATTCGATCTTCACACTTAGAGACGCAACCACTAATCACCTTATCATACAAACTGTCTCCACTACTTGGTACTAATAAATCCTAGTCAGCTTAGATTTTGAGATTCCAAGACAGGTATGCTTCTGTGGACTGGGCGTTTTCCAAATGACTAAGTAAGTCTCTAAAAGTCTAATGCTGCTGATATTTAAAAAGAGTTACACATCACTAATTTTAATTTGCCTATTCTGCCAAACACGCAGCATATAGAGAATGAATTATGGACACAACAGAAAAGACTAAATGTAAGTCTTCATATCATAAAGCAGATAAGCAGTTATCATCTTCCTTAAATTCTGACTACGAAAAGAACTGTTACTTGGTTTCTAAGTCCTTTTATTACACTGACACAAATGCAGACTATCACCTAACCCAAGCTAAATCATAAAAAGTTCCACTGCTGTAGAGAAGGATGCTTAAGTGAAAGCTTTACTTACATAAAAGCAATTAGTACAAAAGACAGTGAAAAAAACTACATGGTATGTGTTAGGATACTTGGGATTTTAAAACAAGGCTGTACCATGGCAGTTACAAGTCAAGAATATAACAAATTAAATACAACTTCTTTGCCATTACTTTTTGGTTTTGTTTGTTGGTTGGTTTGTTTTTGTTGGGCTGGTTTGTTTTTTTTTTGGGGGGGGGGGGTTGTTTGTTTTTTCTTTTTTTTTTTAATTTAAGTCTAAAACACTTCCTCACAGTCACTTTCTTGAATTATGAATTCCAAGTCAGGTGCTCTCTTCCTACACAAGGAGGATCTATGTATACTTTGAACTACTCAGAACTATAACATCAGAAGCAAACAAACAAAACCAACCAAACAAAAAACCAAAACCAAATAAATTTAAAAAAAATAAAATCAACCAGAACACACAAACAAATGGGCTAGATCTAGCACCTTCTGCAACAGTGCTGTCACCTGCCATAACTGACTTAACAGCCTAAGCCAATTTGATTCTACACTGAAGGAAAGCTGCAACATGAAATACACTCATCCGCCCTCCCCCCCGCCACATTTATATTATTCAATCCACATTTCATGGCAACAACCTACATTACATATTTTGCTTCATCTTCGCTAGTCTTTTATAAACCAAAGTTAACAACATTTACCTACTTTTAAGAAGAATACACACAGTACAATACACTTTAGGAAATGAGGAAAATTAGTAAAATTAACATAATCAAACATCATTTAACAGGCATGGTATGTAATGCAACTCAATAGCTACATAAAAGTCAGCTCAGTTTCTGTTATCTCTGTACCTACATATATACAGCAGTTGAAACAAATATTTGTAGTTCTAGTAAAAAAAGACAATGAGAAAGCTGGGATGGAACAAAAGTCTTCAAAGTAACTTTTTCTAATATTCCCAGAGTATGTGTCACCTTTATCCTCCTTGTATTTCTTAATGCAGTCATAACAGTAAGTCTAGGACTCCTCAAAACTGCACAGAACATACAATCAAGTTCACTCCTCCTGCTCTTCAATGTGGATACTCCACATTCTAGCTTCCAGATGGGATGATGTTCTATATAAGCAGCTAAATTCATTCTAGCAGCTCATCATAGCAGAAGGGAGTCTTGCTCCCCTCAAATCAATATATAAAAGCACTGGAAACTTCGCTGGACCAAGCAAGCTCACCAACTCAGAAAAACAAGCCTAATTCCCTCTGAAAAGCATGTGACAAGCATCAAAGCAAACTCAAAGGAAAGAATAGAACTAAGGGAACTGAGGAACAAAACTCCCCTTTCCAGTAGTGGATAGCTGTCAGATTGGATCAACTGCAGTGGAAACTTGATTAGAATGCAGCTATATGGTCCCATTTGAAGCACATTTTGAAATAATTCAAAGACTGAAACTCATATATTATGGTCAAGTTGAAGTGTCCTGCTGATACACATAACTGACATGCAAACAAGCTTTCAAGTTTGAGTGACATCCAAGGTCTGGGTTTGAAATGGAACATCTGCATTCTGTTTACATAAGCAAGGTTTTGGTAGCTGGGGAGGCTGCAGAACAACCTCTGTGGGAAAAGACCAGGGTCTGCCCCCACTGTTGACAACCAGTTCCAGTCAACTCCAAAACAGATTCACTCCTGGCTAACACTGAGCCTATCAGCAACACTGGTGGCACATCTGTGATAACACATCAAAGAAATTGTACAAAAGCAGTACACAGCAATTGTGACAGAGAAAAAGTGAGAAAAATGTGAGCATAACAATTCTGCAGACACCAAGGTCAATGAGGAGGACAGGGAGGAGGGTACTCCAGGCATTGAAGCAGATTCCCCTGCAGCCCATAGGAAAAAATATGGTGATACAAGCTGTCCTCCTGGAGCCCACAGAGGACCATGTCAGAGCAAATATCTCTAACACAGCCTCTGGAGAGAAATCCATACTAGAACTAATTCCTGGCAGGACTGGTGACCCCACCAGGTACCTGCACAGAAGTGGTCTATTCCTGAAGGACCACATTTCATAAGAAGGGTCAGCACATGAAGCAGTGGAGAATTCGAACTAGAATTACTGAAGGACTGCAACCCATGGAAAAGACTTGCAACAGAGACATTTACATCCCTTGGTTAGGGGTCCACATTGCAGTAAAAGTTTGAGGAAGGAGTGTGAAAGATGAAGAGTTCTGAGCTGCCCACAACCCCTCTTCCATATCTCCCCTGCACTGCTTTGACAGGTAAGGAGGAAGGTAGAAGAGTCAAAAATGAATGAGTGACATTGAGCCTAGATGGAGAGTTAAAGAAAAGGAGTCTTCAATTCTATCTTCTCATTATCATGCTCTATTTTTAATTGGCAATAAATTAATCCTCCCTGAGTCAAGTGTTTTGTCCGTGACAGTTACCAGAAAGTAATCTTCCTGTGTTTATTTTGACCCATGAGCTTTTCCATCTTATTTTCTGCTCTGTTCTGTTGAGCAGGGGGACAGAGAGAATACACTGGAGCAGTCTATTGTGGACTCATAGCATGGTACATAACAGCTCTCTCAGAAGTATGTAAAATTCACATTTAGTGTTTGTTATGAAATTAATGCATCTAATGTTACTAGGACTTCTTTGTTTTTAAGTTCAACAAAATCACTTATTACTTAGACAAGGGACAAAGAATAATAAACCTTCTAAAGATCCTGTGTAACAGAAATTTGCAGATTATAGAATTACAGAACCATAGGCTGGAAGGGACCTCGAGAGATTGTGAGTCCAATTTTCCTGCCAAAGCAGGATCACCTAGGGTAGTTCGCAGAGGAATGCATCAGGGTGAGTTTTGAAAGTCTTCAGAGGAGGAGACACAACCTCTTTGGGAAGCCTGTTCCAGTACCGTGTCACTCTCGCTGTAAAGAAGCATCTCCTTGTGTTGAGGTAAAACCTTCTATGTTCCAGTGTGTAACCATTGCTCCTTGTCTTATTGCTGCAGACCACTGAAAAGAGATTGGCCCTATCCACTCCTGAAAGTTTTCTAGGGTTAACAGTAAGCTTTACTGAAAGAAAAGTAAAAAAAAAAAGAAAAGAAAAAGAAAAGAAAACAACAAAAAGAACTACCAAACACACCAACACAAACCTGTAATTCAACAGATAAAAGGAGGTAGTTCAGCATTGAATTACAACAGTTACTACTTCAACCATTACCTACATAAAAATCCCATTGCTAGAAGGTTCTGTACTCATGGACTGCCAGTAGAGATATGGTTACCTAGTTCCATCAAAATAATCTGCACTGAGCACTTAGTAGGATCTAGGATTTGGTGAGAGACAGTGTTTAACCTGATTTTAGCCATATGGAAGTCTCCATGGACTGATAGAACAGTTACACCAGTTAAACTGTGTTCAGGAAAAAAGAGGACAGTGACAGCTAAAAAGGGCAGCCTTAAGGCTAGGCCTACCTACAATGTGTTCAAGCATGAAAAAACATATGCTAGTTAGGTGATATCCAATAACTAAGTTCCCAAAGTTTTTAAAATGTTTTTAAAGATGCACTGTCTCCTCTTGAATATTCTGGAAGATGACAAGCATTTTGAAAAAGTGCAATTCTTTGGAATTTTCTTCAAGATTTGACAAGAGACTCAGCTGATTTTTTTTTTTTTTTTTGGGTAAACAACTACACTTTTTGGAAGTTCTCCAGTGTTTTAAAAAAATCTATCATTATTTCATACAATCTAATAGCAAAGGTAAAGGAACGCATTGCCTTTAGAGCAATAATAATAAATGTAACAAGAAATTTTAACAAATAGTTAACAAATGCTAGTCCTAATACATAGGAGTGAAAATCATGACTCAACAAGGTTTCAGATATTTTAAGTAATACTATAAGTCAAATGTTCAAAAACCACAAAAAACCCAACAGCACACACCCACGCACATCTTAAACTAATGTATCATTTAAAATATTAATACCACTCCTTGCACAGAAGGAGATGATACCATAGAATTTAAGATGGTTAAGCACTGCTTCTTTCAGAACCACTGGAAGCATAATTGCAACTTGAAAGACTTGGAAATCAAAAACCAAGAACAAGTCTATAGAAATACATTGAAAATGGTCAGTATAAAACAGTTTAACAAATTAGACGCTAAATTATACAAAGGAGAGTGTGTTTCCGGTGGTGCAAGAAACTAGTATAAGAAAAGAAAGAATGGAAAAAAAGAGGATAAAATGCATACTCTTTGTACAATCTTAACAGGAACACTAAAGGATAAAGAAAGTAACAAAGGTGGAAGTTGCATTAAAGATGGACTAAAGTCACCCACTTCCCATGGCGAAAGTTAAATACCATATCTGACATAAAAATTATTATTATCAGCCAGCTTATAGACAGGGAACAATTCATTACAGAGTTAATTAGTAACAAGTACCATTGCTAAAACTTTTTCAAACTCAAATAAATACAATATAAATAAGTAGTTCTGCACATAATTAGCAAGACCAGATAGCTAGTCAGTTACAGTTAAGCACACTGTCTATGATATTAAAAGATGCAATATTCAGATGTTTCTATAACTCTTTATGAATAGCTTCACTGCACATACTCTGTTTGCTCAGTAGTATAAACTACAGATTGCATGCACGCAAATAAACATGTTAGTATCTTGCATATTGTGCTGGTCTGAGGCTAATTAGAATATTTTAATAGAGAAAATTACACTATAGGCTGTGAAAGGAAAACATCATGATGTCTACTTCACTCATACGCTTGCTAAGAAATTGTTTGGGAACAATAACCAAAACAATAGATAAGTCAGTTGCTCTCTGTCGCTTGCTGGAACAGGAGCTGCTGTGGGATCTAGCAGCTTCTGGGCTCTGACTCCTCTGCCAATTAATCCTCACTAACCACTTTTCTTCTAACCCCCCTTGGTTGATCCTCCTAATTTACCTTGCACGTAAGGCAAACCTTGGGGTAGGGTACAGGGGTGGGGAGAAGGTGGAAGGGTGGTTGAGAGCCCCTCCTGGGGTCTCTGATTTCTGGGAGGGGAGTTGTGTTGTTGTATTACCTTTTACTTGTATATTTCTGTAAATATTCTGTATATAGTGTAAATATCTGCTGTACATTGTGCAAAGTTGTAAATAGAGCTTCAGCATTTAACTTCCAGCCGGCTGAGTTCTAGTCTGGGTCATTTTACAAAGTGGTGGTGGTGGGGGGGGGAACTCCCAAACCTTCACACATATTAAGCATCTATGGTTATTTAACAGGTCAATAAATATCATTATAGGATATTAAATCAATGATCTAAAAGGAAGACTTAAACCACATTTAACAGTATTTTTTTGGATGACAGTTCACATGGTCTATGGTGATTTAATTAACTGTACTAATTGTTAAACAAACTGTATCATAACATACATGAAGTAGTATCAACAAAACTTTTTACATGTGTTTAAATCTTAATCCTTTAGATTTGTCATAGCAACTCTTTCAAAGCAATGAAGCAAGCTTTAGTAAGTCAATTTCTGACAAGTCCATCTCCTGCCTTATATTGCCTACTCTTTGAAATTCCAATTCAAACATGAGGATATCAATCACCCAAGGAATTGATCAAGTTGCAAACTCCATCATTCTTACGTATAGTTCTGTTAAAGACCTGAAAGTAATTAATTAGTTACATCTTCAGATCAGTATTTTTAAACTATGTACATAAAATTTAAGAAAGTTTTCATAAATGCAATGTATAGAAATACTTTATGCTTGCAAGACATTTTAGGATGAGCCCCCAGGAATAACACTGTCTTACCATTCACAAAGCTATTAGAAGCCTAATTCAACTTAATAAACTGCTAGTATGGAAGAAATGTATGCATTTACACAGTTTATACCATTCCAACAAGTGTAGCTGAAAAAAAAAGGATTTGCAACATGTCTTTCACAATCAAGCCTCCCATCGTCACAGGTCATTCTGTCTAGAACAGAAAGACAGCTCAGAAGACCCAACACTTTTCCTAAATCACCTCATTGCATGTAAACTTTTTTCTCATAGACCACACTACAGAGGTTCACTCCAAAGCTCCATTTCTCCTGTCAACATAAGGTTTGTCCTTTGTGTGCTGGTTTGAGGCTAATTAGAATATTTTAATAGAGAAAATTACACTATAGGCTGTGAAAGGAAAACATCATGATGTCTACTTCACTCATACGCTTGCTGGAGAATTGTTTGGGAATACTAACCAAAACAATTGATAA
>VWZE01006346.1:130022-144157 GCA_013396675.1 Eubucco bourcierii | reverse complement strand
TTACCTTGCACGTAAGGCAAACCTTGGGGTAAGGTACAGGGGTGGGGAGAAGGTGGAAGGGTGGTTGGGAGCCCCTCCTGGGGTCTCTGTTTTCTGGGAGGGGAGTTGTGTTGCTGTATTACCTTTTACTTGTATATTTCTGTAAATATTCTGTATATAGTGTAAATATCTGCTGTACATTGTGCAAAGCTGTAAATAGAGCTTCATCATTTAACTTCCAGCCGACTGAGTGCTAGTCTGGGTCATTTTACAAAGTGTGGGGGGGGGGGGGGGGGGGAACTCCCACTTTGTTTTTAATATTTAGATCATTTGTGCTATTATTTTTGCACCCTCGTTAGGTGAATAATAGGAGAAACATTCCACCTCGCTGCTCGTTAGGTGGCCATATTACATAAACATATCACGTAAAAGCTTAAAAAAGGCAAGTGTTTAACACTAATCTAAGTACTATTGTTTTCTGAAAAAACACCAACCATTGCAAATACTTTGAGAATATTAATTTTGATTCAACCATACAGCACATATGAAGAAATCATCCAGGTTGCAATTTCCACAACAGATGCAGTGAGTTATTCTGAAGAAACTACTCAGCAATCTACAGATTAGAACAGCCAGGTATCTTCCTACTTCAGAAGGATAATTAATAAAACACAAGTAATTTAATGATTTAAGCTACTTAAGAGAATTTTTTTACATCCCGGTAAATTCCTGCTGTGTATAGCAGCACACAATTGATCAAGGTGAGAAATGTCTCAGGTGTTAGAGACTTTCACTATGTAAGTGCCACTAAATTAAATCTATTTCCATAATAAATCTACTGCTAGGAGTTGTAACTCAGTTATAAAATGCCACTCCAAGCTGAAACCTGGCAGTTAATTTTCTGCTGTTGAATAAAATAGAAAACTTTAGAGTTACATGGGCCAAGTGGGCTCATGTAAATCCAAGTTATTTTTCATACAGATTCTGATATAATGTCTGGATGAATACTTACCATTCTCTTTTAGAAATGTTATATTACATTACACTGTTTATTAACTGTCATTAAGCCAAGATAGTAGAAATATGCACAGTATCAAAAAAATGTTAGCTTCCAATTTCTGCAAGGCAGGACTATACCTAGGAATGACTGATACAAGAGGAATTTACAGAAACGATTAATTAACAATCTTCTGGACTGAAGAACCACAGAAGGTACAAGTTACACTTTCAGCCCAACAAATAACATGAAAAGTACTAGATTCCATTACAGAAGTCTCTTTAATGGTAATCCTTGGACAGTCAACACATGCATACTAATACCTATTTAAAAGAGGAAACTCTATTTTTCAACCTTCCATTAGAAAATAAGGCCAAGGGCATTAAGTTTCTTTATTATCATATTATGGAACCACTTTGTGGAAAACAAAAAAGACGTGCAGGTAGCAATTGCACGAGAGGAGATATTTACATCATGTCCGGAGGATTTGGAAGACTCAAGAAAAGAACAGAATAAAGAACAAAACATTAAGACAAGCCATGACAGAAACATTCAGCCTATTAAAAAAAAAACAAAACAAAAACACCACCACCCCACCACTCAAGCAATTTACTTAATTGTCCTCCTTCCAATCATCTAAAAAATGATCCCAGGCAAATCCCCACCACTGTTGATAAGACTTTTTTCAAACTTTACTGGGGAAAGCCTCCAAAGATTAAACAAGTAGACAGCGTTCAGTATCAATTTATCTCAGCATACAGTTTTCTCCAGTAGTGTGGTAGATACTTGCAGCTTCCACAAGATAGATGCTCACATTTACAAGTTGGGTCATTTTTTTTCAGACATAATTAACAGTTGAGGTGACAGCTGAACTTTTTGCCATTTATGAAATGGCATTTTCACTGAAAGAAACCCTATTATTAAAAACAAACAAACAAACAAACAAACTTCATATAAAAGGAGAAACTACATAGAAGTTCATAAAGAAAAATAATATTGCCCTGTAATTGTGGGATCTCAGCTATCACACTTCTACCCAAGACTAAGCAAAATGTATTGCAGCCATCACAATTTTAATTTAGTTCTGTGCATGGCTTCAAGAAAAGAAATGACAATAAAAATTGGAAGACTGTACTGACAAAGAATAGAAGGCAAAACCATAGCTGACCAAAGAAATTCTAGTTTTTAAGAGGTGTAACTATTTGTTTCAAAATGCAGGTTGACAAAGTGTGTTAGTAAATGAGAAATCTGCAATGCATTTGTCAGCCAAATACTAGGAGAAACATTCCACCTCGCTGTTTGTTAGGTGGCCACATTACATAAACATATCACGTAAAAGTTTAAAAAAGGCAAGTGTTTAACAAGCAGACTATGACCACTTTGCATTAAACACTGTGAAGTACATGAAATAAATATGTTAATATTGCGAATGCTTACAGTAAGTCATTCAAATTGGTTTGAACTTAAATTTGGTTGGACAAGAGCGTGACAGTTTTCACCTAATACACTTACTAAACATTTACAGTGCTATAGTAAGCACTTCATGAAAATACAATTCCTTGATTAAATGCAAGAGGAACGCATAGAAGGAGCTGAAAACAGGCAAGGTATCACTATACTCACAAAAATCAGAAATGCAATGCCAGATGTACAGTTTGGATGCATCAGATTTTTTTAAAAGATAAAGCTTTCCCAGTGGGGAGGAGAAGTAGGGAGAAAAGTACATGCAGAGAACATAGATAATTCTTATGAAGTCTCAGAAAAAGCCATTACGTTTTTGGCAATGACCTTTCCACTTTAACCTTTAAACAGTGAAACCTTCTCACAAACTAAAGCTCACCTTCAAACACTATCAAGTTTAGTTACATTAGAGAGGCAGATAACAAATTCTTACATTCTCTTGATAGTCTCCATTAAAAAAGAAAAAAAATCACTTCAGCTTTGAAAATTTTGAAATTCTTAGAATATAACCTATGGGAAGGACAGTCAGCTGAATATTAATGGCTCAATCATGTCCATGAGTAGGTCCAAGGTGATGTAAACTGGACACTATCACAAATCCGACTGTCTAAAAAGATACTAGTTTCCCTGTTCCCTAGGATATCAAGTACTAATCTATTCTTCAACATAAGACTATTAAAACATATCCTTTAACCTCAGGAAAACTGGTCCAAAATTTCTGATAAACATATTCTCTATAGACTTGATTTCAATAAAGCTGACAAAAACTGTCTTCACTGATTATGCCCATGCTTTCACAGTTTTTACTTCAGGATGACACAAACAGTTTAGGAAAAAATACACCTTAAAAAACATAATAATAATTAAAAGAAACATCTAGAGCATACAATAAGAACACTGTCTAAGTAAGACTGAAACGTAAGTGCACATACTGACCAAACTCAAGTAATCAGATTTCTTTCATTCTTCTTGCTAAGTGTTTTGAACACAACAAAACAAGGAATTCAGTTGCTCACAGTAATCAGTGCTACACAGAAATAAGTGTTTTGTGTGAAGGGAAACTTCTTTGAGACAATACTGACAAGATTTAAGAATACAGCATGCTAATTTAATTGTTACAAACAACATTCAGGCAGACTTATGCAAGACTGTAAAGCTCATAAAAGCCTATTAACTCCAACACTGGTGAATGAAGACTCATTGTATACATTACTTCACCATACCAAATATGTCACTTGACTCCAAGAGACATCTTCCAACATACCCTGCCCTACTGGTGCTGGTGAGAAATCTTGACATGCTGGCACTCAAAACATATTAGTCAGGGGACACACTTGCCATTTTATTTATATTCTCTCTTTTTCTGGAGGTATAACTCAAGTGAACTATCAGCTGAGAACAAAAGCATAGACATTCTGGATATCTGTTGGCATTTCACAGAGAGTGAACCACTTGCACGTGAATCAGTCACAGGATAATTCTTCCATTCCACACAAAATTATCGCACACACCAACATCACCCATACAAGTGGCTTTCAGAAAGGTAAGAAATGTTCATAACATTCTATTTGTATGTACATTTCAGGTACACAATACTGTGGAAAAGCACTGTAATTTGTCTGTATGAGTCTCCTCATTAACTATTACTACATCTGCGAATACTGCTCTCAGTGGGAAAAGTGGAATAAAGAATCTCTTCTATCAAGAAAACCGCATGCACATACTTGGGACAACCAAAAGTATCCCATGTCAGATTTAATCAGGATATATGTTATTCTCCAGCCTATACACACATCCATGACAAAACTCAAGGTTTCACAAACAACAACATGTAAATATGTAAGCCCACAGGATGTTATTCCACCAACATTCAGGAGACAATGAATGTTTCTATTAAACTGACAAACGGTGTATAAATAAAGTCTGTTTTTCTTGAAAGAGACAAATTGAAAGCAGAAGTGATTTGGTCATGTATGCAATTTCAACATAGTCATCATATGCAATGTTCGTGGACTGTTTGTCCCATTGACTGGAGTGTAAGAAAAGCTTTTATACTAATAAGTGAATTCAAACAATCACTTCATAAAAGTTGTAAGAGTAATCAGAGATGGAACTGAAGACAAATCGAGATCTAACACAGATTTTAAGATACTGGCAAGAACTTGCTTGGAATACTATGTACAACTACCAGCATATATCACTACAAAAATTTAAATTGGAAAAAAACGCACATAAAGCCTACTACACCATGAACACATCTACAGAGGTGACAAGATGGAAGGATAAATGGAAGAAAAGCTGAAATAGCTATAAATGTAAAAAATAGCAGATCGCACACAAAAAACCCAAACCACTGTAAGACAAAAGTTGAAAGATAAATAGTTCAGAAAATTAAGAAAACCTGACACTTAAAGACTTCTAGTTTTTAAAAGTGAAGTTTTTGAACAATGTTGTGGTTGACAACTGAACCAATAAATACAAATAAAATATGGCAAAACTGAAATGGTATGTTTAACACATTAGTACCTTGCTGTCATAGGCTATATGAATGATTATTTGAAAAAGCAGGTCTTCATTCTGGAAAATAATTATTTTACCAGGATCACCAAAAACATAGACAGAAAGCCCTTAAAGTGGTAGTCTGAAACAGAGAACTGACAACCAATCCGGATATCAAAACTCTATGGCCATAATTTTCACATGGCCTTCTTTTAGTAGGGAAACTACTTTAAGACACAGTAAGGCAAGAGTGACCTGTTTCCTTCCTCCAACAGTTGGAAATGAATGGAGGAAAAAAGAGGTAGGAATTATTATTTTCCTTTACATTAAAAGCTAACAAAATCACAAAAATCTCAGATATCTCAAACCATATTCAGAAAGTTGGTATCTGTATTATTTATAAACAGGGAGAGAAAAACAAAACATGTAAGAGTGGCATGGAAGCCATGGAGAAAATAAGGGGAATATGACAGAAAGCAGAAGATAACTGAGGCTTTGAGTGAGCTGTACTAGCGGGAGGTGCCCCTGCCTATGGCAGGGGGTTGGAACTAGATCATCCTTGAGGTCCCTTCCAATCTTACCATTTTATGACTCTATGAACTACAATAGACAAATTATGTACAAATCAAGTTTAATCACTGTGTTGCCCTCTGGGATGCAACAGCACTTAGTATTATTTTAGTATACCATTTACTTGCCAAAAAAAGCCTTATTAAGCCTTATCATTAAATTTTTAAGTCTTACAAGAAAAAAAAAAAAGAGAGAGACCATAAATACACACCCAAACATTAAGAACACTGCCATACCACCACAAAGGCAAAACATTCAGCAAAATTTTGCAGATGGTCAACCAATATGAAATTGCATTGGTAACAAGATAGAATTTGTATACCTGAGACTCTTTCACTCCTAACTTTGTATATAATGTTAAAAAATACACAATTAAATGCCTCACACCGTAACACAGATAATTAAATAGAGTACTACTAAAGATCAACAGGAAAATGCAGGTGTAATGGATTGAATTGTAAGGCCTGAAAGAAAACATGAGTATTGCACTGCTACTTAACACAGCATCCACTCCTAATCGATATGAATTATAAACATTTACATTATGGTTGTATACTGAAATCTTGGTATCAAAATCACATTCAGCTGGGCATTTTACCAATAGGAGTTGTCTACCCAGATGGATTAACTCATAGTTTAGCTTTTTTTTCTCCAGGTAACATTTTTATTTGCTTTTCATAGAGCTTTATAAGTGACAGAAAAAACAGACTGACAAAATAATTGCGTCCCTTAAGACAGAGAAAGAACCCACTATTGTGATTACCAAGCACAAATCAAAGACTTACTACAGGCAGGTGAACCAAGTGTGTTAGCAGTAGATTTTTAAGACTATAGGACAAGAATTAACTTCAAGTGACAGTCTAGTCATTTGCTATCATACATTAACCAGCAGGAAGATCACTTGAAAAAGATGAAGTTGAAGACTTAATGTTTCAATTTGCAAAGTCTAATTTACCTTTGACATCTCTCCCTACGCTTGACCAACATATAAGCTCTCTTTGCCAGTAATCTGTTCACTTCTGTAACTTCTTTTAATACAGTTACTAATCCCTTATAGTTATTTAGCCCTACGGGATTGTGGTTTCACAGAACGTTTGAGGTTTGAAGAGACCTCGGGAAGTCACCCTACCAACCCCCTTCCTCAAGCATCACCTGAAGGTGGTTACAGCAGAATGCATCCAAGCACCTCTAAGGATGGGCAATCCACGACCTCCAAGGTCAACCAGTGCCAGTACTGAGTCATCCTCTCAGTGAAAATTAAATTTCCCGATACACAGAAACACATTGAAACTGCTTCTGTCAGTGGCCATTGCCTCTAGTCCTATTACCGAGTACCACTAAAGACAGCCTGGCTCTACCACCTTTGCACCATCCTTTCACAAATACATATACATTGATACATTTTAATCTTAGATACAAACAGGAGCATGCACACTATTATTAAACATACACTACCCTTCTTGATAGTAAATCTCCAAACTGTAAGGCTTTTCTCTTTTGAAATTAATGTTTAACATTTAGGTATCCTTCCATTGCAGTCCATCACTCATATTAGGACAAAATAAAAAGGAATGAAACTGCAGCAGGGGAAGTTCAGATTATTCATGAGAAAAATTCTTCACCAAAAGAGTGGTTGATCACTGCAACAGGTTTCCCAGGGGAAGCGGTCAGAGGTCAAGGAGTATTCTGGATTATGCTCTGAAGTCATATGGTTTAGTCAGTGCTGCAAGAAGCCCAGAGTTGGAATAGATGATCCTTATGCGTCTTTTCCAACTTCAGATATTCATAGAATCATAGAATGGGAAGGTTGGAAGGGACCTCAAGGATCATCTAGTTCCAACCCCCTGCCATAGGCAGGGACACCTCCCACTAGTACAGGTTACTCAAGGCCTCATCCAATCTGGCCTTGAACACCTCCAGGGAGGGAGCAGCCATGACCTCCCTGGGCAACCCATTCCACTGTCTCACAGTCACTACACAATCAGTATTCTATGATATACTCACTGCACAAAAAAATCACCAAATTCTAAGTGTGCATTACTGTGCAGGTTGTGCTTTCCCCTTGAGTTCAGACACACTTCATTTCACTAGACTGGATCACTTCCCTACAGTATTGCAGAAACACCCCACTCCAAGAAGGATAAAATTCTACTGAAGTGAGAAATCTAAAACACACCAGCATTAACAAACAAACAAAAATTCAGAACAACAAAAAGGTCTACACACCTCCCTACTAGTCTGTTCCATACACAGAAAGAGTTCTGAACACAAGTTACACTTACAGGAGGTAACACTAAAAAACCCAAATAACTGATCTTTACTCATTGTTTAAAGGAAGGGGCTTGCAACTGAAAAATACTAAGCTTTCAAGTATCAAAATACATAGTTACTTGCACTATGACTGCAAGGATACAATCAATATATGGCAATTCAGAGAATTTCCAGTTATTAAGAAATAAGAATGGTTCATGTGCACATTATAGGTCACTGTCACCTGACTCACCTGAAGTTAAAAGTTTAGCATAACCAGCCTGGATATTAACAAACATAGCTTGTAAATCCTGCTGACAACTGAAATCGATCCATAATTCACCCGTCTGTTGCTTCTTTAGCAGGAAACAACCTGGAATTGCCCACACATCAGTGAGATTCTCAGCTCAAAAGCAGTCTGTCTTAATTAAGTCTTTGAAACAAAATGCTCAGTGTAGCACAGAAACAGCTAAAATACAGACACTGAACGTCTGCCACTCCACTGCAGGGCCCAAGAAGCTGTATCAGGCAAACGGAAAACTTCAGGGGTTACAATGAAAGGCATACAACTGAGAACCAAAGTTAATGGGAAATGGTGTCCCAAAAAACATTAAAAAAGGAAAAACTCCTCCATACACCATAGTTTAGGAACCTCAGGATTGGAAGTCTACATGTGTTGACTGAGGAGGAAGAGTAAGTGATCTTTTTTTGGCAATGGAGGACTGTAACCAGAAGTCTGAAGAGAACCACTAGTGAGAGAGCAGAGCAGAAAGATCAGCAGAACTCAGGCCTCTCTAGGGCCCGCAGTACAACACACAATCATATGCTACATTGGTCTTCTACCAGTATCAAGCATTTGCAAAAATCCACTGGAAAGCTCCTGTACCTCATTCCATCTCATAGAATGGTAAGGTTGGAAGGGACCTCAAGGATCATCTAGTTCCAACCCCCTGCCATAGGCAGAGAATTTAATGCTAGTTAAAAGAGAAAAACTTACTGCTACTAATAGCATTGGATTGATTTCATTAGCAGTGGCTACATGTAGCTAAAGGTTACAACCTCGTGACTCACAGGAGCATACCCATACAGTCAATCTGTTTACTAAATTTCTTAAAAAGGCATAGCAAAAGTATAAAATTAGTTACAAAATCAGTTATTAAGAGCTAGGAAACATCAGAATTAAGATATCTCACACAGTATTGAGGAGAATACACACATTTCTGCATTTAGGTCAGGAGAATCCTTTTTATCAATACAGGTTGGAAAATGATGAGATTGAGGGCAGCTCTGCATAAAAAGACTTGGAGGTACTGGCGGACAAGAGGCTGGACACGAGACAACAGTGCACTTGCAGTCGAGGCAGGTGCCAATCGCACTCTGACCTCCATCAAAAGAACAGTAACCAGCAGGTCACAAGCAAATGACAGAATTCCAGTATTCCAAAATGACACCAAATCATTCAAATCACTAGATATTCTTTCCTTTCCCACAGCCTCCTGGCAATTCATTTCACATTTCCCGGTTTTTGGAAAAATACATGTAATTCTTAAACACAGTAAGCTGAAAAAACAACAAACCTATACACATATATGTATCTCACAAGTAAAGACTACTTTAACTTCTAAGGACATAAATTAATTAAAACTTCCACATTTTAGAAAATAAATTACAATTTCAATGTTCTTTTAAAGGCATTTTTGCATGTAACATGGAAGATTAAGAGGGTAATGATCCATTATGAAATAAGTTACTCTAAATGTGCGCATAATAACACTGTATGAACAACCTGATTTAGATCTTACTACAGGCAACACTTGTACCTTGGTCAAGATCTATAAATTTTTTGAGTTCTCAAAGTGCAGATATACCCATCAAAAATGAGCACACAATACCTAGTTCTGGCACTGTGCATGCATTAAAATATCTGTTAATTCTTTCCATGGCAGAAATGCTTCCAAGACCTAAGGACTGAATAATCTAAGCT
This sequence comes from Eubucco bourcierii, assembly GCA_013396675.1. Taxonomy (NCBI): domain Eukaryota; kingdom Metazoa; phylum Chordata; class Aves; order Piciformes; family Ramphastidae; genus Eubucco; species Eubucco bourcierii. The sequence continues at coordinate 134,417 of VWZE01006346.1, read as the reverse complement.
ACACAAATGGAAGGGAAATGTACCTCCTACTTGGTGTCTCTGAAAAACTCACTCATGAATCTGAAGAGTTCATCATTGGGTTTATTCACTCTTCATTTAAATTTCTAAAAGCCAGGACAGTAGCTTCATTTCAACTAGTTCATACTTTCAGAGAAAAAAAATCCAATGTAAACATCATTACACGCAACAGCTTTCACAAACTGACATCATAAAAAGCTATAGCCTCTTCCACACTTGTTTCCAAGTACAGGAATGAACTACATGCAGTGTTTCATATTGAACTACTGAACAACAAAATAATTGCTAGAGATACTGTCACACTGAACATTAAACCACCCAGCACATCTCTACATTTTCCCCATGCAAACTCTTACAAAATTTCAATTGGAAGATGCAAAAACAATTAAGTAAATAAAGATATTAAGAAGTTTCCATAAAGTATCATCATCTTACCTCTCATAACTTTTTTTGTTAACAGTAACCTAACAAATTTACTGTACACTTCCCAGAAGTCTGACTGTCTTCACTGAAACTCCACATCCTAATACAAAATAGTAACAATAGAAGTTGAACAGTTAAAGTGGCTCAAAGATTACATACAAAACACGATGCAGATTCTTCTTCAAAAATTTCCTCATGAGCAATACGCTCTCCTTGTTAAAATAAACATATATATAAAAATTGAAGTAGTTGTTGCTTTGGAGTTCCTCCTCCTTTCTAAGACTTTCAGAATCCTGACTCATTATATTGAATTGAGCTACAAAGCGGATACAATGGGGACATACGGGAGAGAACCAGAGGCTGCTTCAAAAGAAGTTTCAGACAACCAACTGGTCGACTTACACGAAAGGTGGAAAAACTCCTTCAACACTTAAAGCAGTTAACTATACTTTAGCTGAAACTAATTTTTTTAAAAAGAGCCACAAAAAACAGCAATAAACTATACAGTGGAAGCAGTTAATGCAGCAACACTTCTGACTGCTAACTTTGTGTCTTTCGTCCATTACAAAAAAGTGCAAGAGAAGCATCACATTTTAGCACCAGAAGCATCCAGGAGGATTTCTAATTAAGTCAGAGAAAAAGTACACACAGTATCATCTGGAATTGATCTTTAAAGAACAGGGTCTAAATTGGAAAACCCCAGATGGGGTCCTGGTTATGGTACCTCCACATAAATGGTGACAGACACAAGATGATTAGTACAAACATGCCCATCTGTTCCCACTGAGGTACAGCACTTTTTAAAATCATTATTTCTTGAAGCATATTAATACCAAAGTTGTTTGGAGCTGAAATGAGAGACGATGATCATGCAGCATAAAACAAGCAGAATGATAGACTGTTTCCAGTGCTTGGGATGGGATGTGAGAGAGTAAATTGCACAGATGGGGACAAAGTATTGCAGATCTTAATCCTCAAAATCTACTTCTAGGACCTCTACAGAGTCTAGAAAAGGTTGAAAAGTAGTATATACAGACACAGACAGTAATAACCTTTTAAAAGAAGAGTTCATATTTTGATTCTTAAAAACTAAGTTAAAATATTAAGTTGTATTTCATGGAATTGTTTCAAGTTAGATGTGTTACAGTACTTACTGAATTTAATAGTATTGGTATTGTGACACAAAAACTAAATTGCTAAAATAATGTGATGGTTTGAGAGTTCCCCGCTCCCCCCCCCCACTTTGTAAAATGACCCAGACGAGAACTCAGTCTGTTGGAAGTTAAAAGATGAAGCTATATTTACAGCTCATCACAATGTACAAGCAGATATATACACTATATACAGAACATTTACAGAAATATACAAGTAAAAGGTAATACAGCAACACAACTCCCCTCCCAGAAATCAAAGACCCCAGGAAGGGCTCCCAACCACCCTTCCACCTTCTCCCCACCCCTGTACCCTACCCCAAGGTTTGCCTTACATGCAAGGTAAATTAGGAGGATCGGCCAAGGGGGTTAGAAGAGAAGTGGTTAGTGAGAATTAATCGGCAGAGGAACCAGAGCCAGAAACTGTTAGATCGCCCCAGCAGCTCCTGTTCCAGCAAGAGTCAGACAGAGACTGACTTATCTATATATTTTGGTTACTGTTCCCAAACAATTTCTTAGCAAGCATATGAGTGAAGTAGACATCATGATGTTTTCCTTTCACAGCCTATAGTGTAATTTTCTCTATTAAAATATTCTAATTAGCCTCAAACGAGGACAAATAACAGTCAATTTTCACTCATTTTGATATATTTTATATAAACATCAGAACCAACCGGAAAAAAAAAAATTTAAAAATCAAGTTTCCTACAAGACCACATTCAACTGAGGATGTCACCAATGGAAGAGTATGTCATTTACATACATGCATAGCCCTGGCTTTTAGTTGTCTGATTTCCGAGGATAAGGATGTGGGCTTTTAAGCATATATTTTGCAAGACCTTGAAAGCCTGCAAATTGTTCCTTTCGGGATCAGCCAACGTTGTTCAAATAGCCCAGAGGATCTACAAATTTGGTAAATTAACACACTTCATCACCAAGGACTGCACACTAACACATCCTTCAGAACTGAGTTGAAGTCTGCAATCTTCTCTCAGTCTTTCAAAAAATCATTTCGGGTTGCAATATTGAGATTCTGTATGAAGAGTAAAAACCACTCGCTACTTTAAAAGCTTGTTAAAAGGAGTACAATACACTATCTTACTACTTATGGGGTTTTTTGTTCTAATACAGGAAGGGGTGCAGCGGGGACTACCTCAAGAAAGAAGGTGATGTGTATTTGAGTTAAATAATAATAGGGGAAAGGAATATAATTACGAAATGACTTGTAGTACTGTATTTTCCTCCAGTTCCTTTTTTTGCACCTTTTACTGTTCAGATTCACATTTTCTCATTCATTGCTCCCATGAAAACTCTACTTGTGCAACAAGTAGCCTTCATTGCCCTTGGAAGACTTTTCCAAACTCAGATTTAAAGAAAAATACATTTACTCCAAAACTTTTAAATGAAAATCTCTTAAAGACTCTTTAGATGTATATACAATTTTATGTAAGAAAAAAGTATAAATTGTGTGACTAGAGAGGGGGGAAAGAAGCATAACCTAAGAGGTATCTCAAAAAGATGCATCTCTTGGTCTACAGGAGGTAATAGCTTCCTGTTCTCAAGTCAAAAATGCATAATGCCCATAATTCATTACTATGCTTTTCCAAATGTTAGTAATGACTGTACAACTTCACTGACTTGTTCAATTTAAGTCTGTAAGTAAGTTTGCTAGATACAATCTAAACCCAGCACCTAACCGGTACACAACAAGCAAACAAAAATAAAAAGCATATTAGCTGTTCCATCAAAAACGGAACTACTGTTTAACCAGCCTGTATAGTGACTAGCAACAGGAATGCAAGAGACTTAGATAAGCAAATACTATTGCATAAAAACTGTATTAAAAAAACCAACAGCCACGACACACACACAAGCACCACCAACACACAGTACTGAAGTACTGCCTTGCTTCAAATACAGACACAAGGTGTCATGCAAGTACTAAACTACTTTCTCCAGTAGTCCACGCTTTCAAATGCTGCTGATGAACACGATATACACATCCCCGTTATCTTACCTGACCGTCTGTCAGAGTTTTCTTTTAGTCTGAGCATAGAATACATTCAATTGTTTCACATGGCTTTGAAGTATTACTTCACACAAATACATACATACGATATTTAGAGCAGATTTTTAATACATACAAAGTAAATTTTCCATCAACTGAAAACAAAACAATTCCACTAGTTCGGAAGGGGAAAATCGTAAGGAATGCACGTCATCTTATCTCCTTCCCAAAATGCGATTTGCCACCTATTTCCAATTATAAAGCTACTCAAATTTTCAGCACTTCTCCCACTGCATCTCCAGCAGACAGAAATCAGTTACAGCCAAAGTATCTACCTAGCAATCACAAAACAAAGACAAACACGAGAATACTTCGGCAGTTGTGTTAAACAGGATAAGCGAACGTCTAACAAATAATCACAGCTCTCTGTAAGCAACCATGCAGGAAGCAAACATAAAAAGTCAGAATAAAGCTTGCACGACAAAATCCAGCTCTGCAGAAGCTAGTCCGCTGCAGTTTAATTTTCCAGGATTGTTCATGGGCATTAATTGATTTGTTTTGAAAACCACAGAATGATTTATTTGTAGCAAGATGAAGTTACAGACCTAGATTCCTGACCAGAAGCTCGCAACGTAAACAATACATAACCTATAAATTAACCATTCTCCATCTGGCGATTCAGATGTAAAATTCGTAGTTTTTAAGCTACCGGGCGGCGGCAACCACCCCCCCCCCTCCCCTTCCCGAGCGCTTTCTAACCGAGCCTGATGCAAAGTGGGAGGGAAAAAGAAAGGG
>VWZE01006346.1:107956-129644 GCA_013396675.1 Eubucco bourcierii | reverse complement strand
GCGCGGGGTGGGCGCGGGGTTGTCTCTTTCCCCGCTCCCCCTTCTCTTTGAGAGCTGGACGCTGAGCTCGTTCGAGCGGGCGCCCCTCGCCACAGAGAAGGGAAAATGGAGAGGGGACGGGGTGGGGGTAACCACGACCACGGTGCCCAGCTCCTTACCCCGCCGCAGCCTCCTCTCCTCTGGTCCCAGGCGGGTCCGCTCCGCGCTGCCGCTGCTCCGGGCTCAGAGAGGAGCTGCCGCCGTAGCCGCAGCCAATCGCCTCTAACCCCCTCCCCTTCCGCAGCTCGCCCCGGTCCCCCTGTCGGCTTCAAAATGGCGCCAACTTGTCTCTGGCTGCTCCAATGGAACCGCCGGGGAAAGAGAGCAGGGCGAGAGTAGGGCAGCAGCGCCCCCTGCCGGCCATCGCGGCAGCCACAGCGCGGGCACCAACCGAAGCTACCGGCGGCAGAGCTCGCAGCCAGCACGCGTTGTAACGGCGGCTGGGCCACCGCGCGCCGGCAGCCCAGAGACCCCTGCTCTCCGCGCCGCCGCGGCGGGAGCCACCAAGCACCGCTGGCAGGCGATGGGGAGGTGTTCAAAGTTGCAACCCCTCTGCACGCGTGCTCGCCCCGCGGGGCCTAGACCAGTCCTTGTTTCTGTGCCGTGTAAACCTGTGACTGAGCGTGCCTCCGTCGGAAGACCACCAGTAGCGGCACGGCACCGCAAGAATCCTTGCCGAAAGCAAGGAACTCGGTGTAGAAACACGGCCGCGTGATGTCCAGGCTGGCAAAACACGTCGCTTCAGCAGCCCGGCTCGCCTGAACGGCAGCACCTTAGAGAAAACTAGAGACAGTGAGGAGCTAACAGCGCGTATCAAGACAGGATAGGACCGGTTAGTAACTTGTCAGATGAACCACGGTCGGTGTTCCGCTGATGTCTGCTGTGTACACCACTGAAATAAGTATTGCCCCCAAACAACACAAATTATTAAAGTATTGTTATAAACCAATATTGCTTACCAATATATTGCTTAACTATGGAGAAAGAGGAAAAAATAAAACTGTTTATTAAAAGCGTTTGGGTTTGCTTCAGTGACTGCAAGAGTTTCAGGGGCACCTTACACGAAAAAGCAAACAGAAAAGTGACGTAATTTCTTCTCACTGCTACAGATAATATGCCAGATTTATGAATGACAACAAGAGAACATGAAGGTGTTTATAGTAATATGATTTTAAAAAATATAAATTGTACTAAGCAGATCTGCTGAAATATACTTAGGGCTTTGTCTAGTGTCTAGAGAAACAAATAGCATGTCAGCCAAGACATTACAACTAGTACTTTAAGTTCTCTCACACTTTCTGAACTTGCTAACACATTGTAAACAGCTTGCCTTATTTCCTTTCAAGTTTTAAACAAAGCTAAATAGCCTCACCTTCTAATAATGGCTACATCAGTCCTAGCAGACTAAATTGCCAGTTACTACATAAAAATCACTTTTCAGGCCCCCAAACTCCCTTTGGGTGAATTAGGTTTGTCCATTCTTCCTGACAATGAAAGTAGTGCCGCAGGGGCAGAAAAGAGTGGAATACTTTCTCTGACAAGTTTATATTGCTTATTATTGGGAAGGATGATGCACTTACAGTCAAGGATGTATTTTTTTCATGCAGCCTCAACAATTTCCCCTCAATGGGCTCACTCCCACCTATCTGAGCTTACCAATAAGTAGAAACTGGGATTAGGGAATGCATTTTTTTCCTATGGAGCACTTGGACATGGTGTGCAAGGTGGGATAATTACACATCAGCAGAAAAGTTAAATATTCACAAAACCGTTGAAATCGCAAGTCTACGTGTGTAACCATGAACACAACGAGTATGCTGGCATACTTCACAAGCAATTATTTCTCTCCATTTTACTAATGGAGCAAATTACAGCAGCACGTATTAACACTTTCAGCCCCTGTCCGGACGCCCGCTGTGGTGAACCCTTCCAGAAGCAGAACAAGATGCTGTGTAACTGAAGTCTCCTCCAAGTTACGCTCTGCTCTTCATGTTGTGCCTGCACTGAGACTTATTAAAATTTCAGAAATCGATATTTTTTAGGCAATTCTTAACTATTCCAATTTCCACGCTCTCTTGGTTTCGCGACGGGGAGCCCCGCAGCGCAGTCTTCTCTACAAGTGCCGTGTTACGTGACGCGCGCGCTAAGGTGCCGGAGCTCCGCCGCAGTAGCGTGCGCGGCCCTCAGGAGGGAGCCCTTTCAACACCGCTACTCCTGCTGGCCGGAGCCGCTCGCGAACTTTCCCCCCGCCCGCCCCGGCCGTTACTCCACGGCCGGTTCACGCCGAGGGAAGCAGGCGAGAAGCGGCCCGCTGGGCCCGCTCCCGTCCCAGCGGCGGTTGGTGGCGGCTGCTGGGTAGCCGTGTCGTGAGGAGGAGGCGCTGCCAGGCCGAGGCAGGCCGGGTACCGCAGGCGGCAGCATGGAGCTGCCGTCTTTGAACGCCAGCGAAGTGCACCAAGTAAGCAACAAGCCGCGTTAAAACTTCCTCCTTACACACTCGTTTGGTGGCTCAGCTAGACGTGTTGCACAGGAGTTACCTCAGAAAAATAATTTTGAAAATGTTTAGGACCTATACTTTACCTGCACGAGCGAGTAACAAGTACCCAGTCCATTTCGATGCAGTCCTGAGACAATCTCTGCAATCTGAACACGTGCTGGCCATGTTCCCGAGGGACCACTCAGCCTTTTCCACGACAAATGTCGTATCTCACAGGGTACTGACGACTGTAAGCAGATTAGGGTTTACTAGATTTACCATCTCCTGAAATAGCAGGCAAAAGTAAAGATAAATGTGTGTTACTTACAGAAAATGCATAATTAAGATTCAAAATCTTTGCTTACATTTGCTTACGGTGTGATATAGAGAGAAAGCCACTGCCACAGAACTTCAAAGACCAGATCTTTTACAAAGAATGCATCTTAATATCTCAGCATACCAGCAACAGCCATGAACATCCCAGTCAAAGAACATCCTACACGGCAGTATTCTTTCCACAGCTTTCTGTCTGTAAAGACTTAACGTGAAAGTAGCAGACTACAGTGACAAGTGCAGCTCTGTACCTTATAAATATACAGAATCCTTTCAACAATGAAAATATCCTTCTGAGTCAGACTGACAGTCCATCTAGCACTGTTTGGTAACCAGCAGTGGTACCACCATCAACAACATAGTTTGTTCACAGAGACCCCATACCTTGCATTTCAAGTTTGCTGGTCCCTGCAATTTCCCTAAATTCAGGGAACTTAAATGTGACATTTGAGTTGTAGTTTTCCTCTGTATAAAAAAATAACAGTAAAGGAGATACTACCTTTTGTTGTTTATCATACACGACCAGCATCTACAGTTGCTAAGGGTATTACATCTGGTTTGTACACACCTGTCTATTCCCTTTAGAACCCCTTTATGAACCTGTTGTCCACCAGCTTGTGTAATCCCTTTTTGAACCTGCTGACACTGTGCACTTTCTAGCCTACTTAAGCAGCAGTTTATAGAAGCCCACCTCCCTTTGTGTCAAGAACTCAATTTCTACATTCACCTTAAACAGGCCCTTCTTGATTTGCTGCATTTGATCATATGCTGCTAAGTCTTGTCTTCTCACAATCAGAATTCAAACACCTTCAGTCCCTACTTTGTCATGCTGCTGCTGATCTCTTCCCTTGGATTATTTTAGTTGTCTTTCTGAATACTTTAAGTTTGTTGCTTCCTTGGAGATCAGAACTGCACACTGTGTCATTAATATTTCCCACAGAGCAGCAAACCACTTCTGGTCTTAGGCTCAGTACTCTTCCTAACAACAGAGGTACATCATCTCTGTTGTTTAGTGAGGTGGGGGGTTTTTTGTGGTGGGTTTTGGTTTGTTTTTGTTTTTTTTTTTTTTTTTTTTTTTTTGATTGCTGCTTCAGTTTGAACCAAAGATTTCAGAGAGCTGACAACAGTGACTTCAAGATTTCATTAATTCAGACTTCCAAGACTGACAGGTAATTCTATGCTTTACCTTATACTGATCTACTTTACCTTATACTGATCTACTTCAAAGCGTATCTGCCATCTTTTTACATCTTTTATACCTATTTTGTTTTCGTGAGGCCTTCTGGAGTTCCTTCCACCAGCACAGCATTTGATTACCCAGAAGAGTTTTAACACCGTCCAAATATCATTCAATATGCACCTCCTTTTCTGAGTCACTGATGAAGATCAAAGATTGTTGTATGAGACAACATTATTAACCCAGCTCTAGAGGAGATCATTGCTGGCTTTTCTCTGGAAAGTCTGCAGTGACATAGATTTTCAAACCACCCTAGCATCCCACTGGAGGAGGAAGAAAAGTTGTAAGGAAGATGGGTCCTAGAATCATTCAGTGCTGTACACCTCAGCAAATTCTACTGATTCATTACAGTGAAATGTTAAAATTTCCTAACAAAATCCTAGGGAACAAACGAATGAACAGATTGGAGGGAGCAAAAAAAAAAAAAAAAGTTTTTTTTTTTTTTTTAATCTCCAGGAGAAGCATGTTTTTTAGCTCTAGTGATATAAAACTCTGTCCTGCCTAGCAAGCTTAGTCAGTTCGCAGGAGTGTGAACTAACACAAGGAAGAAAGGGACTACACAGCAAAGACTAAGAACACCTGCATTGGAGAGCAGGAAGTTACAAACTGTTTTCTCAACTTTCCCATCTACTGATTAAAATTAGGAGACTTAGGAGTAATTGTTGAGCAAATCCCTCTGTACGGTCATCACCAGACTCTGATGAAGGACAAGTACAAATAACAGAGAACTGGAATGGAAATCAGTTGGGTTTGGAGTGTTGGGTTGTTTTGGTTTTTTTTAATTATTCTGAATGCAAACTATATTTCTAATATAATGTGAGTTACCCAAGAGTAATCTAAACCACTTAACTGAATCCTAAAGTAGCTTTTGCTTCCTTTTATAAATGGTTTGGGCAAAATCAAGGCAGAGCATAAAAGTAAAAATTGAAAAAGTTTAAGAAAGAGTGCTTTTTTTTTTTTTTTTTTTTAAATCAGGGTTGTCTAAATTCCCTTTCTTACTATAGCAGGCTTGTGTAAAGAATACTTTTGTTTCCAGAGTAAGTATGACCACCTTTCCTTTCTTTTATGACACGAGTAACTGCATCTAGCATACTTTAACAATTCAAATCAAATACATGTCACTTATATACTAAGCCCTTCACAATGAAAGGTTGTTTTGCCAGGTAGGAGGGATAGGTAGTGGCTATATATACCTTCAACTTGCAGGTGTAGTGATTTAGCTCAGAGAAAGAAAAAAATAGTTCATTAGCATTGGCTCTTCAATTAAATGGCTGACAATATTATCATCATGAGTTAACTTTGCAACTAAGTTTAGTACTTCATACATCTCTTAAGTAATTTGCAAGGAAGCCACATGGAAATAGCGACTTAAGATGACTGGAATTTTTAGACTCTTACTGTCTCTGCTTCCAGCACTGTCTCCTTATAAACAAAAATCAAACAGCTGAATAAGTGATTATCAGAACCTACTGGCTTTAATACATGTGCTATATTAATTCTAAACTTTACTAAGTACCATGTTAATCTTCGTGTTAACAAATCTGGCTCTACCAAAACTCCCTATCTGCATCTGTCTTGTGGTTGTTTTCTAATAAAAATACAAGAATCGTCATGTATGATGTGAGATTTGACCCTCTAAAAAACCCTTTTCGCTGCACCTACTCATCTGCTCTCTTCATGTAACTGTTAACAGCTACAGTGGGATACTAGTAAGATTAAATGACCTAATAAAGTAAGCCCTTTGATTAAAACAATTACCCCTCTCAAAACATGCAATCTCAAGTCAGCTATAGATTTATCTTTCACTCTTGATCTCTTGATATTTTCTCTTCAGACAGGATCCTAAAGAGGACAGTGACTTTGGAAACATGTGGAAAGAGAACATAAAACGTTTACTGTAAGAGTAGTCACAGGAGTGAAAGACATCATTTAGATAGTTAATATTCTGAAACAGAATCTGTCTCTTTACTGCAGTCAGGAAATGACGGTGCTTAGTTTCACTAACAATCACTGCATCTTTTAAGCCCTAGCTAAACAAATCTAGCCATCTTGCTGACTGACAGGACTAAGTTAGAGAGTATTATTACACAAATCTTTAAGACATCTAAAACCAATTTGCTCTTGACTTGTTTTGTTGTTTGGGTTTTTTGTTGTGGTTTGTTTTGGTTTGGGTCGTTGGTTTGTTTGTTTGTTTTTTCCATTCTAGCATAGCTTGACAGCTGTTTTGTTGCTCCGTGTTAGAAAATCTTATTGCTGATCACTGATTACTTCAGCTATTTGCACAGCATATGCCTACAACTTAACAGGAATATAACCTATGTCATCCAGCATCTAAAAAGCCACAGCAGTCTGGGAAAAAAAGGTCTTCCCCTAGTGCCCTCCTGACAGGTACGACAGTAGAGAATTAGTATTTGGGGAGTCTGTACCAGCAGTCTTTATTTCCCTGGTGATTAGCACAGTTTGTCCGTAAATTAAATTAGTTTCTCCTTTGAGTTACCTTTAATTGATTTAAATACTTTCCACCCTTAATTGAGACACAGGATACAAGGTGGGAGAAGGAAAGTACATAATCTAAATATTCTGTTAGTATGAAAAAACGGGCAAAACACTTACGTTTTTAGTATAAATTGTATCTGAAAGATGAGCATCCCAGTTATTACATGTCAAGTGTCTAAATAAAAGTAATGTCAGGTAACACATAATTAAAAGGAACAAGTAATCTACAAAACAGTGACCACTGCCATAACTAAGCATGTTGCACTAAACTGCTGTAGTTTTTCATCACCTCTCTTCCTCACACTTAAAACAACTATTATTGTATTAAGCATTAAATATTTAAACATATTCTGCTGTGTGAAATGCTGGCTATTTTTCAGTTGCTCTATCCAATTCTCTTTTTCTTCCCCCCACATTTTTTCCTTTTATTATTCCACTGTCTGCCCTCTGTTTAAAGCTACTTATTTTAATGTCCCATTGAATTTCTCTAGTGAAGGCATTGTACTCGGCCTCCTCCATTTTAATGCAAATGTGAGCTGCTATTTAAATATTCATTCAGACTAAGCAGTGCCTGGACTTTCACCTTGAGTGTCCCTTCCCAGAAATTCCCCATGCTCTACTTTGAAACACATACATTGTTCGGAATTGTGTTTTCTTGGTCTGCTTTTCCTAATATTTGACAGCCTATAAGCTCAGCCTTGCTGTAGGCCAGCAGTTGCTGTATTTTCTAAAGCACTCTGCTTAAAACAAAGGTTAAATTTTACAGGCCTTTTAGTTTTGTTTTGCTATAGTGCTTGAGATTTAACTTACAGAACAGGTGCTTCATCTGAAAAAACAAATAAAAAACCAAAAATACATCATACATATTTAATCTGAATAACATTAAATCAAAGATTTTAAAAACTTCCAAAACAAAACTAAGGAGATATTCATAAAAGGGTTCATCCTATACTGGAAGGAAATCAAATTGCTATTAAAATGTAAAACTACTTATATCATAATCAGAAGAAATACTAGTCTCTCCCTGGCTTAAATATCACTTAATAGAATCTGTTACATATATCGAAAAATTATACTATATCTGAAACCCAGCAGGCTAGTGGAGATAGTTTTGTTTAAAAAGAACACACCAGGACTTTATCAAAACTGTATTATAGAACTCCTAACTTTATTCTCAAGTTTAAATTTTAAAATAATTTTTAAAAAAATCCAACCAAACAGAAAAAGCCCAAACCTTTACTTGTGGAAATTAAGAATCCAAAACCTGTTACTGATTTTTTATGACTGAAACTTTACTCTTACCTTTACATATCAGGATACCTCTTTGCCATATTATATTTCAGAAAATTATTTGGCAAAAAATATTACTAGTTGGTTGAGTAAACTAATTCTCTTAATGTTCACTAGCATTCTTCTTTAGATATATTTTGCTTTACATCCAAAGAATTATGCAAGACTATTTCCCGTATTTCCTAAATCATCTTGACACCTCACTTTTTCTAACAAGATTTAGAGAAGTACAGAGCGGAAAGACAAACTAAGATCCAAGGTGATTAAAAAGAAGCACAATTAAGTATAATTATATAACTAGTCCTCTTGAACTCACTTATTAAAGTGTCAGTGTGAGAAGAAGAACAGTGTTATAAGGAGAAGAAAGAGTACTCTGGCTATGTCAAGTCTGACAAGATCAAAGTACAAGATCTAAATGCTTGAGCTATCATTTTGTATTAATCCTTAATTGCAAAAGCCAATTTCAAGTGGTGCTCACTGGGTATTTATCCTGATTTTTTTTTTCCTTGTTACTGCAGATGAAGTCTCACCATTCCATCTACCTTAAATCTGCCTAATCTTTTATTTTAAAGGCAGAACACAAGCATTTATTGTTTTGCCAACATTTAACATAGAGCACAAGCCCTATGAAGAGAGGCTGAGGGAGCTGGGATTGTTTAGCCTGGAGAAGAGGAGGCTCAGGGGGGACCTTATTGCTGTCTACAACTACCTGAAGGGTGGTTGTAGCCAGGGGGAGGTTACCGTCTTCTCTCAGGCAACCAGCACCAGAACAAGAGGACACAGTCTCAAGCTATGCCAGGGGAAGTTTAGGCTGGAGGTGAGGAGAAAGTTCCTGACTGAGAGAGTCATTGGGTACTGGAATGGGCTGCCCAGGGAGGTGGTGGAGTCACCGTCCCTGGAGGTGTTCAAGGCGGGTTTGGACGTGGCACTTGGTGCCATGGTCTAGTCTTGAGGTCTGTGGTGATGGGTTGGACTTGATGATCTCTGAGGTCTCTTCCAACTCTGGTGATACTGTGATATTCTGGGTTGATATTTTAAATGCCAGCTACCTTCTTCGTGTTCAGTTATTTTGGGAAGTCTTATCTAAAATGTTTCTAGAAGCAAATTTAAGGGAACTCTTTCCTTAAAGAAAATAATAGTATTGTTGAAAATATACAGTGCTTCCCCTTTTGTGAGATAGGAACTGGCACTTTAAGAAATCTGAAGCATATTCTTCCTGCTGCCATTACAGTATACCTAAATCTGATTGCTACATACGTTCTCTGTACACTGCCTCTCCATCTCAGAGTTTAGAAAATGAATAGGTTTTTTTCTGTAGCTTTCCCAAACTAAACGGATGCCACCGTGATGCTGTGTTCCAGACTTGCAGAAGATGAAAGCAGCACATTAGACTTAGGAAAAGAGGAAAGTGATAAGAATGATAAGGGAGAAAACACCCTGAATCAAATGGAAAGGTAGGGAAGGGGTGAAAAAACCCAGCATTTGGACTAAGAAGTGATACAGGACTATGGACTGTAAAGCAATAATAGCAAAGCGGCAAGAAGCAAGATATAAGATAGAAGGAACAGTAGAGGCCAGGAAGAGAACAGCAGTCATAGTGGGTATAGAATAGAATGATGTGGCAGGTAGGGTCATGTTAGTTGGTAACCATTAGGGATACAAGTCCCTGCATGCTATGGAAGATATATTTGTCCTTAGGGTAACAGAATCTAGTATTACTACTAGAAAAGAATTCTCAGAAAAGTCAAGAATCTTGGTTGCAAAGTATTTTCAATATTAAAATAGTATCTTCTGTCTCTACAATTTTCTTGGTAGTGACCATCAGTTATATGTAACATTTCCTATTTTCCTTCCTGAAAGAAGTCCTTACAGAAGAAATCACCAGTTTCTTCTGAATTTTTATTTACTTCAAAACAGATCAAAAAATATTTGGCGATTCCAAAATATGGTTCAAAATGCAGGCCCCTAAGCTACAGCAAGACCATGTCTAACCACAGGACTGCTCCTGTCTTCCAGGAGAATTCATACATTGTTTTTCCAGTCTGAGACAGAATGACAAGGTTATGCCACCCTTATTCATTAGAAGCTGCACACTGACTTCCCAGATGTGGTTGTGATGCAGCCAACGTCCACCTAACTAGTGCAGCAGCATTAAGTGCAAATCGGTATGGAAGAGTATTTCATGGTGAGATTTTGGCATTCATACAATACACATCAGTAGCTTTTAACCTGAAAGAGCATTCATCTTAAAAAAGCATGGCAAATGTGAAGAATCTAGAGACTCACTTCAAAAGCTCACTTCTAATCTATATTAAAATGCTACCAAAGACACATCTTAACAAGACTGTCATCTGGCACACAGGAGACCCTGTTGTTACAAGGGCAACTGCAAGAATACCTGGCATGAATTTAACAATCACTATTTCTTTTTACCATATACAGCAAATAAGGTAATTTCAGAGAAGCTATAAAATAGTCATAGTTTGTTTGAGTTATCTGAAATTATTAATGTTGCTGGTATTTAGAATGGGCACAGCATTTGTAGGAGTTGTCATATGCACTACTAAAGGAAATGCTCCACAAATTGGGGAATTGGTATTGCAAGACTGTTTTCTTAGTAAAAATGTGGTTTGCTTTGCAGAGTACTACAAGATTTAAAAAAAAAAAAAATGTTGCCACATAATCCTACTCCAGTTCTGTTGCAGTTCCAAGTTCATGTTAGCACAACCCAGATCCGCAAATTTGGGCAGCTTTTACACTGGGGACAATCTTCATCACAACTTCATGATCTTACTACAATCTCTGTTCTTCTTACACAAAAATCAGACTAGTACTTAACCCAGTGGTCACAGTAAATTAATCTAGAACATAAGTTAAGTGTATGTAACCTGTTGTAAGTAATGTTCTCCCTTAAGTTTATACCCCCAAAATTTGTTTCATTTAAATTTATCTAGACAGGTATAATGCCTAGGTAATAGACAACTTAAAAATTTGTAATTTAAAACAAAATAAAGCAACCACGAAGTAGTCTCAAGAAGGCAGCCCATGGAGCCCAGAGTCAAAGTAGGATGGCAGTGAAAGAGCAGAGGAAATGCAAATAAGGCTGCTGCCCAGTAAGGCTTCTGCCCTGCACTTTCAGTAGCTTTCGCTTTCTTTCACATAAAAGTAGAACACCAGATGCTTTAATACTGATTTACAAAAAGAAGCATGTCAATTTTACTGTAGTATAGACCTCAAGCTGGAAAACCACGGGACAGGGCTGCCTTCACCAACGGACACCAAAAGACCTCCACTAGAGTTTAGAAGTGTCTAAAACTCTCTACCCGTGCTGACTTAGGTCGTTTACACTGGAAAAGTGGAGGAAGAGCGCGAAGAGTAGCCGGGCCCGCCGGACCAGCGCCTGCCACACGTCACAGCCAGACTCGCCCACGCACCGACGCCAAGAGCCGACTCACGCGTGGCAACTCCCTGCGCGCTAACCTCAAGGCACGGCTCGGCTCCGCGGGGGATGCTGGGAGTTGTAGTCCGACGTAGGGCAGGGCGGAACTACAAGTCCCATAACTGCCCGGGATCGCGGAATGAAAGGGCAAAGGGCCGTGTTGCCATTTCGAGAGCGCTCCCCTCCCCCAGCTGCACCCTGCCAGGAGCCTTCTTCTTCCCGAGGTAGCGGAGGACGGGCGCGCGCCTCTGTTTTGAGGTTAGTCTCCTCACCGCACTTAGCTGCCATTTCTGCTAGGTGCTGCTGGGCAAGGAAGGTGCTTCCTCCACTGCTGCCACCGACCTGTGGCAAAAGGGATTGTGTCTGTGTGCTTAGGCCGCCGCGGGCGGGCGGGGAAGGGGACAGCGTGGTGCCGGCAGTGTTGGCGCACAGGAGCGTGGGACATCGGCGCCGAGCTGAGGAAAGTGTGTGTGAGGCGGGGAACGGGAGGTGCCTTACGCGGGGGCATGAGGAGGTGGAAAGGGAGCAGTTGACACACCTACCGAGAGTTGGGGCAGGCGTCTTCCAGCGGCCGCGCGTTCGCCTCAGTCACCCCGCTCTCAGCGGCCGGCCCGACCAGGTCCGGGAGCAGCTGCTGCTTTCGCTGGCTCTGAGGTGGTGGCCTGGCCCAGCGAGAGGGACGCTGGCCTACATGCTTTTGTCACCTCCATACCCAGAAAGATGTGGTCATGTAAGCAAAGCCTGTCAGTAACTTCTGCCACGTAAGTATTCTTTTTCCATTTGAAGAGATGAAGCTTAAGGCCTTGAATTACATGATAGAGCCTTCTGGATGTTTGGCAGGTTAGTTAAAGTGATAATTTAGTGTTGCAAGTGCCAGCTTGATGATTCACACATGCCAGCTCAGGTTCAATGCCTACAGCCAGTTCTTTCCAGAAATATGGCAGATCTGTGTCTGTCCCGTTCAAGAGACGAAGCTGTCACATAGGTTGCACTTTCTCGGTAAATACTTTCCCCGGCCTCCTCAGGAACGCAGGTGGAGATGGTTTCACATGCATCGTTCCGCAGTACAGTTGAAGAAAGTCTGTTAACCAGCATCCTCCGTCATTAGAGATGACGTTGGGCAGCAAGCGTTCACATGCTTGCTGTTTTCATTCCATATCAGAGTATGGGCTCTGCTTAAATACCATCCCAAAACACGTGAGGAGATAAAAGCTAATAGAGTAACTCCCCATTCCGCCTCCCCCAATCCTGTTTTTAAGGTAGTGTAAACTAGATCAGTAGTTGAGTCAATGATTCATATAGTGTTGTAATTTCCTGATTTACGAAAAACGAATTGAAAAGCTAGATGTATGCATAAAACATGTATATCTCGAGAGGAAAGGCTGCTGTACCACAATCTCATTTTACCATCTGTGAGGAAAAGGGATGGTTGCATGGCCATGTTTCTTCTCCTGCTGACATTAGTACTGCTTATAATAGTGAAGTCAAATGCAAATGGTAAAATCTCCTTGATTTAGATATTTCGAGACTGAGGGTAGCACAATTCTCTTCCTTTGGATATTTGATTGGAAAGTACCCAGAGTAACACACTTGTTGTAATTCTGCACGTAAACGTTAGATGATAGATCGTAGAATCATAGAATGGTAAGGTTGGAAGGGACCTCAAGGATCATCTAGTTCCAACGCCCTACCATAGGCAGGGACACCTCCCACTAGTACAGGTTACTCAAGGCCTCATCCAACCTGGCATATATTACTTCCAAATCTTCCCTTAACACTTCCTACAGAACTCTTTTTAGATAAACAAAAACTTCATTTCTCATCTGGAATGAAGTGACATTTTGTTAATATTTACTCCTGGAAAGTTAAAATATTCACAGAAAGCAGTAGAATAAACTCTGTAATAGGAAAAATATTTCTTGTTTGATACAGCATTTGTTTAGGGGGAAGGGGATTTGCTGAACAAGCTACTTGGCAATTGCTTTCTAGTAAGATTACTACTTCCTTTTATTCCATTCAATCTAGACCTCTGGACTACAATGAGAAATCCAAGTAATTCTAACTAGTGGTTAGATAGATAATAGCACAGCAGCATGTTGCAGTGATCAGTACCATTTTGCTTTGTTTTAAATTGTTCTTGACTCTAAGGTTTTCTGGAACTTACGTGGTCATTATAATGCAATCTGTTTAGGGCAGGGAATTTTTTTTTTTGTGTTTATTTTTAGAAAGCATGCAACTAAGTGGTCTTGATCCCTAATAAAGGTCTTTAGTTGTTCCAAAACCAGAAATGTAATAACAGATCACAAGTTTAATTTTCAGTCTTGTTCAGCTAGTACCAAATTAAAAATGCCAACTAACGTCTGTTTCATTGGTGTTAATTAGTTGAGGTCAGTTAGTGTCGCAGAAAATCATCCTCATTGTTAAAGTATTTGGGTTTTTGTTGGTGCTGTTGCAAGTGATGTAATGCATTGGTTTGTGTGTTGGAAATTGGCAGATTTATCTTGTAAAAGAGATCTATAACACTTAGCAGATTAACATAGGCCAGTAGAGAAGGGAAGTTGATGTAATTACTTTTTTAAATAGTCACATCTTGAAGGAATGATATGTAGGTTATTTAATGTCTATCATAAAATGTGACAGCTAGACTGGTAGAGTAGTAATGTGGTTCTTTGCTACAGATGTGCATTAATGTGGCACTTTTGTTTAAACAATACTTCTGGTAGGTGATATCTGCTTTTCTTCTGATTGTGAGTCCATTTTCATTGTGACTGTGGTGGGCGTGAGGATGTGTTGTAGGCCTGAATAACTTCTACTTTATTATATTTTATTTTTAAAATGTTTATGCTGATAATGTGGTTTGGTTTTTTTTCTTAGATGCTTCATGCTGAAAATAGAGTAAGACTCTTTGAGTGTCAAAATGAAACCACAATTGAACCGTGTTCTAAAAAAATGAAGTCAAGAGAAGTGGCTTATGAGGAACAGTCTGATGATGATAACCAAGGTATTCAGGAGAAGGTGGACACTGAGAGAATATCAAATGATTTGGTACCAGTGTATGCATCAGATAACCAAGAGCAACATGCAGTGCAGAAGCAGGAGGAAATATTTGCTGGTGTTTTGGGATGGAATGAAGTGCTTCCCGAAAATAATGTAGTGCTTACTCAACCGGTTGATTCAGAAACTGTGCAGAATGTAAATCCACCATTTGCATCAATAAATGACACTAAAGTTGAAGAAACAAAAGACTGTTTTATTACAGATACTGCTGATGAACATAGTATAAAAAATGGCAGTACATTATTCTCAGTAAATAGAAATGCATCGGGTGATTTTTTTACAAGCAAGGACTTTATCGGGCCAATTTACAAGCCTGCTGAAAGTCACAAGCAGGACAAATCTGTCAGTTCAAATCAATGTAGAAGCAATGAGGGAGACCAAAATGAGTTTCATGGAAATGATACTAAAAGAAAGGAAGCAAAGACGATGGAGACTGTTTCTTCTGCTGTACCAGAAATGGATGATGAACTGGACCAGTTCTATAAAGAAATTCACCAGCTGGAAAATGAAAATTTAAATACTGATTTTCAGGAGAAAGAAACTGAAACTCGTCAGGAACAGTACTCTCCATCTAGCTATAGTCGAACCTCGCAAGAGGATTGTCAGTGTGCATTATTGGGTAGCTCACAACTGTTGTGTGAGAATGGAGAATATTTGGGGAGGGAAGTGAACAGTCAGCAAACAAGCAATGAGCAGCAGTTTGTCACGGAAACAAGTGACTGGAAAACTGAAAATACCTTTAATGGGCAAGAAGACTCTAAGTATTGGAGCTACTCAGTGCCTGAATTCAGACCTGCTTGGCAGTCAATGCAGTCTTTCATAGTGCCTCAGGGCCCTCTTCCTCCTGGATTGAACCACGAATTAAATCTTAAGATACTTAATTCCCCACTACAAAAAACAAATGCTCTCCCTTCTCAGAATGGTGAACATTTTTACAAAAATTACCATGGTTACCATGGAAATACTGATAACAACAGTCACAGTCCAGTGCTTGATCAAAGTACCAACTCTCCTGGTCATATTGATATCCATAATTCTCAGGTCTTCAGAAATGGAAATAATGACCAAAACAAATTTCAAAATAGTGTCTTCTGTGAAAGCAAAGGGTGTTGGAAGGATCTCAAAGCTGGCCATACAGTAGGAATGCACAGCTTTTCTTCCTTGCAATTACCTGGAGAAAGGTTGAGTTGTTCACAGAAATTGCTCCTGATCTTAAGAGGCCTGCCTGGTTCAGGGAAATCAACACTTTCTCGGTAGGTAAAGATTTAAAACTTGACAAGTTTTTTTTTCTCCTTTAGAGTTGTGATGAGCAGGAACTGTTTTGTATTAGTTTTACGAAGTCCTGTATCCATTAAACTGTATAATCCTTTAGTCAGAAACTAAAAGATTATACAATTTAGTGTTCTAGTATGTGTTATTCTACCTCTTTTTTTAATCTCATATTTCTTAATGTAAAAAAGAATCTCTCAAATCTAGCTACCTTGATTTGACTGAACGAGAAGCAGTTTTATATTCCTATTCAGAAATCTATAAAGAACATTAGAAGAATTTTGCTGCTTTCAAAGTACTGAGCAAAATCTCATTCCCTGTTTTTCATACTATGGTCTGTTCACTTCTCTATTTATGTAGGAACAACACACAAAAAAAATGATTTACCCTTAAAAGTGTAATTGAAATCTGACGGGATCAGAAGCAGGTACCATGTCCAGCTCAGATTTTCGCTTTTGTTGGCTTAGTTTATAAATCATACAAGTTGTCAAGAGAGTGCAGACATTACCTATATTAAATGAAAATATGTTTCTCTTGCATGCAAAAAACCAAACAACCCAGAAGTTACTGTATTGGTATTTATTGATTGAGTTTCATGCAGAAACTGTACACCACGACTGGAATGTGTGGTTATCTTCAGTTGTGTGCCAAGTGTCTATGATATGTTCTTCCTTGCTCTTTTTGTATAAAGAGGTAACCTTGCTGGTTTGGTGGTTTGTTTTTTTTTTTTTCTTTCCTGGTACTTAGGAGACGATGATCTCCATTATCATAAAAAATGCCTATTAGAAATTTCTGCCTTAGGCATTTGTATAATTTTAGCTATAATATTTTCTAGTTAGTGTCTTGCAGGCCTGCATTTTTAAAACTACATGTGCCTGTGTAGGTGTTATTGCAATAATTCATTTAATATATGTAAACAACTTGGATTTTTATTTTTTTTAAGTTACTCTCTAGAAAAAATGCTGCCGCAGTGCAAGAATGGATAATAAATAATGTGAATGTATTGAATATTTTGGTTTTCGTATTGATAGTTCCATAGTGTGCTGAAGTGTCTCTGAATCTTTCTGTAAGTATATGTATTATTCATATTATCTGAAAGATTCTAAATATCTTCATTTTTCTATGAGCACATAGTCATGCTTTCTTCATCTCTTACTGGTGACATCAGTTACTAATTTTATGTAACAGATGGGAGTATGGGTACTGTGATATCAAGGTCAAGAATAGTCACCAAATTTGGGTGCAGAATTTGAACTGTGTGGAACTTATTTTTCAATGTATTCAGCTATATGAAGTTTCAAACATCCAGTGCTTGTCTGCAATTGTTAATTCCCGTGAAATTGTGTCTCAGGGTGTTAGGTACTTGGGAGGGAGGAAATCCCAAAAATTGACTGCCTGTGGAGAAAATATATGTGTTATTTATTAATCACAGAATTACAGAAACATTCCAGTTGGAAAAGGCCCTCGGGATCACCAAGTCCAACTGATATCCCTACTCTACATAAAATGTTTTTCTGTGTAGTATCATAGAATTCTGAAGGATAAACTAGAACAGCAAATGCAGTCTTCTGACATAGTATTAGGACCCACAAGTATCTTTACAGACTTCACATCTTTAGCAGACAAATATCTACTGCTTGGACTAGCAAAATAAGTGTGAGGGAAAAGCAGAAAGTTTACATCATCTGTGTGGATTAGCACTACAAGAAGAATGAGAAGCATCTTGTCAATTAGTTTCCCAAGTGTGAAATTACAACAGAGCATTAGTGAGACCCAAGAATCATGAATTTTTGTGTGAATTGTGCAGAGTCATGTCTTGTAAGGACAGGCAGATTTCCTTTGGCTCCAAAACTTGATCCATGTTTGTCCTGAATCTTCCACTGAAGTTCGCTGTTTGGAATCAAAGGCATGTTTTTTGAAAGAGGCTTGTGGAAGTCTGTTGTTCTGCTTGAAGCAGGTCTTTCACCATCACTGGATCAGACCAGCTGTGTGTTTATCTAGTCTGATCTTGAAAAACCTGCAATTATAGAAATACCATTATCTCTCCAAACTCTTCTGGTGCAGTACTACCCTCTTAGTAAGGAAGTTCTCTATAATCTCCGAAAGTTCCCGAACCATAGTTTACATGTGTGCTTCTGTGTTATAGCATGTACTATTACTTGGTATAATCTGGCTTGTGATCTTTGCATCTTACCTTAAGGTAAGGGAATGGATTTAGTCACTGCAGTAGGGTAGTATCAGATGGCCTTTTGCTGTCTTCATTGCCAGCCTAACTGCTCCTCTCAGGCTACGTGACCTTAGCCGCCTTCCTAGACATCAATTCAGCCCTGTCAGTTTTCAGTATGTTTTTTGAACTAGGAAGGTCTAAACTGAACACAGTATGTCAGAACTGACGGCACAAGAGCTAGGCAGAGTGGGAATGATACCTTTCCATTGATCTACTGGCTGTGTTTTCTTATCTTTTGATGACAGCACACCATTCACTCATCTTCGGTTTGATGTCCACTGTAATCCTCATATTCTTTTCACCAAGGCTGCTGAATAAGCTACTTTCCCTGTACTGATATTTAGGTTTCTTTTTGATCAGTTGCAGAACTTTTGATCTTTTTTTTGTTGATCTTAACTATACTTTGCTTAGTCTTGTGCCGAATTTGTCAGTGACCTTCTGGAAAGAACCCTGCTGCTCAGTATGTGGTGAACTGCTACTCATTTGGTGTCATCTGCAAGTTCCTTACCTCATCCTCCAGGTTAACAATGAAGATAGTGGAAAAAATTGATCCCACTATCATCCCTTGCTGTACTCAGCTTGTTAGTGACTGGGAGATGACGTCAGAAACCTTGGTAATTTCAGTGTGCTACATTGATTGCTCTGTCTCCGTCCACAGATTTAGTTGTTTAATCAGAGACAGCATTCTGCTCAGTAAAGAATGACTTGTGTGTTGAAAACAAACAAATTAACTCTTCCTGACTATTTTTACTTTTTTCACATGTTTGGAAATAGATTCTGAGTGGGTGTACTCCATTGTCTTCACAGAACTGAGGTTAGTTGAAGTTGAGCAGCCTTTAATTCCTTGAGCCCTTGTCTTTCATTGCCTTAAATGTGACCATAACATTAATGGTTTCCTGGTCACTGGGGAATTCTCCTCATCTCCTCAGTTTATTTTCTGTGTCCAGCTGACCTGGACAATCCCAGTTTCCTGGCGCTCATTTGAGTTCAAATCTCTTTGTCTATCCTAGTTTTTTTTTCCCTATGTCTATCCAACCATGAGTTCTGGTTTGTGCTTATTAGCTACTTAGCTTCTAAATTCAAAGCTGGTTTCTTAGTTCCTCCTTCACCACTCCCTTTCTTCCCATATTAATTTCATACCTGTTTCAGCCAATGGTAATATCTCATTTCCAGCTTCATTTTATCAGTTTTTTCCTTGCACTCTACTCTTTGCTTTACCGCTATTTCTGGGCACTGCTCACCAGTACCGAGTTGCTTGTTTCAGTGTATATACCATGATGTTTCCCATGACCTTCCTGTTTTAGACAATTTTTGTTTCTTCTCTTGCATTCTTAAGATTGTGTTGGGGAAAATCTGTCCTTACAATGCAATTTTCGTAATGAATTAGCTTCCTACCACTGCCAGAATGCTATCTTCAGGGACAGGTTTACTGCAGTGAGAATCTGCATTTTCTACTCTACTTTATATCATAATGAGTACTTTTCACTATTACTTTCTGTGCATAGGATACTGCAAAGCCCTTCAACAAATTACAAACAAATTTTGCAGGAAAAACGTGCATGCGCTTTGCCAGGGTTTATCACCCTCAATCCAAAACTTCTCACAGAAAAGCTTTGAATAACAAAACATGTTAAAAATACTGCATTTCTTCCTTGGTTTTAGGAGTGGTTGACCATTTAGTTAGAAACTTTATAAAACAATTTGTGAAGACACGTATCTAGCAATGATAACTGTAGCCCAAGTAACGAAACTCTGTTACAGTTAGAAGTAGCTGAGATGCTGAGAAAAGTTACAAAACAGACCTGGAATTTTAGGATATTTTGCTATTTGAACCCAGCACTGTTTGCAGTTTTCCTCCATAAATATCTGAATGTGAATTTGAATAAAAAAGGAGCATAATGGGGATGAAAGAATAAATACAGGTGTCATTTAAGTAGTAAATTTTTAATTAAAACTGTTGTGGGGAATAGTTAAAGACAGTTGCCTTTATCTGGGGATCATTTTTCCTGAGAGCAGTGTCTTCTGAATTGAAGAGTTAGAGGTACAGTGTTAAAAGCAGTGCTTTCAAAAGAGCATTTGCATAGCTTAGTAATACTACATTATATTTAGTTACTGTCTGGGTTTGGGTTTTTTCCTAATTTGTGGTATGTTGGCAATTTTCAACAGGTAAATTATTAGATTTTATGAGGTCATTTTTTAAATAAAATCTATCAAAGTAGGCTAACCAGGATGCAGACTGTGGGACCATTTTAGTTTTGAAGAAAGATTATGTTAGGATGTCTATGTGTGTGTGCACACATGCAGTGGAAAAAAAATGTGTATTGCCGTACTGACTAGTTAAAGCAAACATTTTGGTTTCAAGCTGAGTTTTGTATCTGCTTTAATGTTTCTATCTGCTTTAATTTCACCTTCCTACGATGTTCAAAATGAGTGTTCAATTGCAGGGAGGGGTTAGAGTGAAAAAGCTGGATTACAGCAGTTGTTACAGCTACTGATTTAGGATGTGCCCATATTGATGATGGCTGATCTGTAGTCTGATTCTTACTAGAAGTGTATTTATTTTACTTTTTTCCTTCTTCATCTCAGAAGTGGAATGTTGAAGGTTTAGAGAGTAATAATGGTTTATTTATTTTTTTGTGCACATAGATGTACTTTTTGTTGCTTCCGTTTCCTAGTTCATGAGCCTGGGATAAATTTTCTTAACCAAGTATACATTAGAAATATGTGAACTGTTCCATGTGATATCAGCAAGTATGTTTGTGTTTTGAATTTTACAATTTTGAATGCTGTTAATGAAAGATATAATTGGAATCTTATATTTAATTTCATGATTTAGAAACAGGCTATGATTATTGCCATTCAACTTTCAGTTCATAAACTCACTACTTTTTCATAGCTTCTGTGTAGGGTATAGGATTAGGATTCTGTTACTTTGACCTCTTTGGTAGTCACTTTGCCTTCCCAAATTTTGTAGTTTTAGAATTACTTGTGCAAACATTGTGTACTGTATTAAATTTGTTCTATCAGTTGTATAAAGGTTCATAAATAAACTATACTGTGTTCTGAATTTTAAGGATATTAAATATTTCAAGAGTAAGGTTTGTTGATGGGTTTGCAAGATTCCCAAACCCTTGTCACTGTGTTTATAGCTATTAATGATGTTTGGGAGGTACAACGCAAGAATTTGAGTAAGTTAATTGTTCTTTAGAACAGTGAGCAAACAGTTCGTAGAAATGAAAATGAGTGACCTATTAGTCCCATTAGTGTTGATTCATCAGGTCATATATATTTATACAGATACATGATGACTGGGCTCCTAGGAGCTATAGAAAGTGTGTCTAACTACTTAGCTATTAGAAGAATCCCCGGTTGTTATTTTCTCTTTTATTAAGGCAAATGGTTCTTACTTTTTAATATGTGTGTGTGTGTGTGCGTTCGACACACAAAAAAAGTGAGTCCAGAAGATGGATCCAGATTTCTAGCATTGTTAATTGCTAAATGTCATTTATTGTAGCTAAGAGTATTGGGCCATATGTGAAATAATGGCCAAGTAACTTAATTAATAGAAATTCCTGATAAAGATTTCATATAAGAGAAGAATATATATTTAAAAAAAACCAAAAACCCTAAAAGCTAAAGCTGTTGTGTGTGGCTTATGATTTACTGTGCAGTGTAATACACATACTATTAAAAGATAGCAGCTCTGTGAAAAGTCATTATTGAGCAATGTCCCAAAAAAAGTGGCTGTACGTTTGGTGTGTCATGCTCTGCTTTCTGAAATAGCATTGCTATTTGTCCTGAGGTAACTTATATACTCTGGAAAAG
>VWZE01006346.1:74493-107756 GCA_013396675.1 Eubucco bourcierii | reverse complement strand
TGTGTGTGTGTGTGTGCGTTCGACACACAAAAAAAGTGAGTCCAGAAGATGGATCCAGATTTCTAGCATTGTTAATTGCTAAATGTCATTTATTGTAGCTAAGAGTATTGGGCCATATGTGAAATAATGGCCAAGTAACTTAATTAATAGAAATTCCTGATAAAGATTTCATATAAGAGAGGAATATATATTTAAAAAAAAACAAAAACCCTAAAAGCTAAAGCTGTTGTGTGTGGCGTATGATTTACTGTGCAGTGTAATACACATACTATTAAAAGATAGCAGCTCTGTGAAAAGTCATTATTGAGCAATGTCCCAAAAAAAGTGGCTGTACGTTTGGTGTGTCATGCTCTGCTTTCTGAAATAGCATTGCTATTTGTCCTGAGGTAACTTATATACTCTGGAAAAGAGACAAAGTGCAAGCTGTTTATTCCTTCTTGCTTCTTTGATCATATCACGTGACAGTTGCATCAGTAGTAGTTTCTTCTGGTCCTCAGTAATTTGAATTTTGTTACAGCTTTCTGTATTTTAAAAACGTCACTAAACTGTCGTCTTAGTTGTTAAACTACAATCCATAAAGGTTACGAGTGGTACCTTTATGTGCCAATTCCTTTTATAGGAATTACAGAATCACAGAATGACAGGGCTAGGAAGTGACTTCTTGCGATCATCTAGTCTGCTCCCCTACCAGAGCAGGTTTATGTAGAGCAGATTGCACAGGACTGTGTCCAGTTATGTTTTGAATGACTCCAGAGATGGAGACTCCGTGACCTCTCTGGGCAGTCTGTTCTCATGTTCCACCACCCTCACAGTAAAGGAGTTCCTGCTCATAAACCTTCCTGTGTTGAAGTTTGTTCCTGTTATCTCTTGTCCTGTAAGTGGGTCCTGATAAAAAAATACATGCTTTTCCCTCAGGTGTATATTTGTGTGTGTGTGTATGTATATGCACATATGTAAATGTGTGTGTGTGTGGTTATATATATATATATAAAAAGCTTGGTAACGTAGAACTAACCTTTGCATTGTTTGGGATTGGGCCAGTTCTTTCCTGCTCCTGCCACCTCAGCAGTAGTGCAATTTCCCATACTGCTAGTGCAGCTTGGTTATTGTAGCCTTCGGGTATATTGTCTATTTCTGAGCCAGAATAGGTGAATACCTGAATGCTGCAATGGGCTGTAAATACTCTGTGCCACTGTCTCTTTCTTATTTTCAAATTTAAATGTAATGTGGAAATAAAAAATAGTCAAGTTTTGTAATCACATTTATTCTGTATATCAGACTTTAAACAGATTTGTACTGCATGTCTCAGTTCTACAATTATTTCCTTTTAAACCCCAAGAATTTCCTGAAAATAAATTTTATATTTGGCAGAATGGGGATTGCTGGTTGGGATGAATTGGTGTGGATTCGTTTTGATAGTAACTTTGCTATAATCAATTTCTCTGGCTCATAGATGTTTGTTGGTGTTCCTGGGATGTATATATTTAGGATATATTTTAGTTAAGTCCAGAAGTCAGCTCTGATGCTTGTGGAAGATTTTACTGTGGCATTTCATGACAATACAAATACAGAATTCTAGGAAAATGTAATGAATTTTTGTAGTATTCCTACATCATCCATTCCATTAGCTTCTGTAGTTAATAAAGATACTCTAGTAATAGAAAACGTTACAATATAGAGTAGAATGTTAATGGTGACCATTGCAACTGCGTCCAAGATTAATAAAATCTCATTGGTTTCTCCACAGTATCTTCTATTATTTGCCTAAGTACCCTTAAATTTATCCTATAGTCTTTTTGTGTTGGCTGTGCAAGCAGCAGAGTGTCATGCAACTTATGTTGTCCTACAAATGAAGTAATCCTCTGGACAGTAAAATATCTATGTTGCTTGGATATGTCAGGCCCAAAAGACTGGATAGATGTGAAATTTCATGTGACAGTCTTTATGGATTCTCATTTGAACATCTGCATTTTATCCATTTGTATACTTTTTTTTTTTTTTTTTTTTTTTTTTTTTTTTTTGCTTTGGTTTGCCTATTAGTTTTCCCTCCATGAAAATTAAAGGGTTTTCTTTGAGAATATTCTGTCAGATTCAGTTGAAATTGGTCTGTGTGTCTAGAAACCACCAAGGAATCGCACTGCCTTAGAGAAAACACTCCAACCAAATTATTTAATTGATTAAGTTTTTCTCCTGATTTGAAGTAATACATGCAGTAGATAGTCAAATACATGGCTTTCCTGTCACCTTGCTAACAGTAAAGCATAAATGATAGGAATTTTTCATGTCATAGTATTTCTCTATCTTAAACTTATTGTTATCTTCTAGACTGAAACTACAGTTCTGCCAGATATGGTAATCGATGCAGTACCTCAATGCCGCTTTGCCAGGAGAGGTCTCCATTGATAGTCAGCCACTTTTAACTTACCACCTTCTGGGGCCTTTTCTTAAATAGGTGTTAAAGCTTCAGAAAAGTAATGTAGAAAACAAAAACCAAACAAACCCTCCACAAACAAACAAATTAAAAAGAAAAGAAAAAAGAAAAGGAAAGCAAATCCTAAAACAAAGCAAAATGGAGGTGAGGAAGGGAGCAGGATGGGGAAGGGATGGTTTTGGGTATTTTGAGTAGTGAATTAGTGATTGGTAGATCCAGTGAGTGCCAGAGGGAATGAGAAAATAGAGGCGACTAAAAGTGTGTTGCCAGGACTGGGGTAGAAAACGGAACTAGAGAAGTATGGGATCTCTAAGGAATATGGACGTTTCTGTAACCCTGGCTTTCATTGGTAGGACAGTCTTGAGAAAATATTGTAATCTTCTCACCCTGAAAATAGAGAGGTTCCTGTAAATATTAGTAAACACTTTTTTGTTTTGCCGTTCCTGTTCAACCCACACTCACATGCAAGCAGCATAGGCAACCGTTAGAAGAGGGTGTGGTGAGAGTTTGAGGTGCTGATTTGAACGATCAGTTACTTTCTCAGCTGTATCCAGATTCTTCATGATCAGGTTGTATTGTAGAGATGATTCCAAATGAGAATGGATATGGAAAAAGTTAGTGAATGTATTAACCTATTATAAGGTACTTTGAACTTACAGAACTATAGCCACATATTAGACAGGTACAAACATCTCTTGGGGGTGGAAGAGAAGAAACAACATACAGAATACAGAAATATTAGAGAGGGGCAGTATACATTGCTTTAATTTGGGTTAGAATTATTGGTAATACATATGAGTATAGTTTTATAAACCTATTCAAAGTTTGCAAAAAGTTCAGAAATAGGGCACAGTTACATTTATTTTAGCTATGTTTGTTTTCTGCTTTTTTTTTTCTCTATCTGAAAAATAAAAATTAAAGTATGCTTGCATTTTCCTTTGCTTAACAGTATTCTTCTTGGTCAAAGTCGTGATGGCATTGTATTCAGCACAGATGATTATTTTCGTCAGCAAGATGGATATATATATGATGCTGCTCACCTTGGCGATGCCCATGACTGGAACCAGAGGAGAGGTTTGAATTCATAAGAGGAATCCTATTAAATTATGCTTATATTTAGAAAATGGAAGTGTAGCATAATGTACATACGTGTTGATAGTTCATATGAAAAGGAGTGTGTATATATGAATATAGGGTATAAATAACTATACATTTTAAGTATTTTTTATATTTTAATGCACATAGGCACATTAAATTTTGAACTTACAGAAGATTTATCATTAAAAATACAACATCTACCTTCTTTATGCTATGATTTGGGCTCTTGGGTACTGGTATCTTGATGGCAGTATTGAATATTTTTAATGCTGACAGCAGCAGAGCATTCCTAACTAAGGTTCATACAATATTTGTGGAAGGGTTATCCTGAGGAAGATTTTAGTTTACTGTTGTACATTACGAGCTTTAGTAAGCTATCTTTCTTAATATCTAGCAGTGTGCAAATGTTTGGTTTAGTTAGTAAGGAAGTAGATTCCTGGGGTAAGAAGGGTAGTAGAGAGATTCTTTCTGTGGTTGTTTTCTAAACTTACTACCTATTTGACCTGCTTCAAGGAGTGGACAAATGAACAACTCTATCACCTGTTCATGCATATTGTTCTCTGTGATGCAGTGCTCAAGCAGAAGCTTCCTTCCTAGCTAGAGGGCCAAAGGGAAAAAAAAAAATTTTCTTTCTTTTTCTCTCATCCTTAGCTAATGCAACATTTGTGATAAAAACAGCAAAGGAATTTTGAAAGCAGTCATTAGAATATCAATTATAAAGATCAGTTTTGAGGTTGGAGTGCATCAATAATAAATACTTTGAATGAAGTTCCCACTAGGAGCCTGAGAAGCAGAAGAGTTGATAAGGAAATAGATTATGGATGAGAGGGCTCTACACTTAACACTTACAAGATCACCAAACGATTCTGACTGGATTATGGCTTCTGGCTGTTTTTTGACTAAACCTTAAGATCTCTGTAGTTTTGTATTTCATAGTTACAGAGTGGTTTTAATAACCAGGACAGTACATAATTTAGTTAGTCAGTGATTTTTTTCATAACAAGAACAGCTGTGCTGCATTCTATAGACACTCCCAGGCAAAAACATCTGCTAGAATAGCTTTGGATTGAAGTTTGACTTGATTCTTACCTCCTACCATGACTAGATAGAGCACTCTGACTTGAAGTGCTTCAGCTTGGTTTCATTTATGGGCGTGGATCCTTGAAATACGTGAAATAAGATCTTCAGGGGAATGGTAATCTTGATAATTTGGATTCTTGTCTGATGAGTGTGTCTAGGTTAAAGTTTCATATAGATTATATCATCTAAGTTATTTATAGATTTTTTAAGATGCATATGATAACATATTTAGCTAAAGTTTTATAATCATCATGTTAGAATTATGCAGAAGGCAAATACATACTTTATTCACTGCTGTAAAAAGAATTCTGTTACAATTGTCTTCTCTATTTTGGGGAAGGAGTGGATCTCTGTAATGCAGTAACTCTGAGGGGAAGAAAATAGTTACATAGTTATAGTGAGACTCAGGGGAAAAAAAGTAATTTATTCGAGATGAACAAACTTCAAGCTCTCATATATATAAGACAGTGAATTACATACTCTTGATACTAAAACACATGCACTTTTAATGTGAAGGTTGTGTTATCAAGTGCACAAAAACTAGGAAACACTAGAATTAATTTTCCACTGCAACATTGTGAAATCAGTGTCACTCATGCAGGGTTTTAAGGATTTTGGATTTGGTGGAAATTAGCCAGTGAGTTCAAACATTATTCAAGCAGAGACAGCATGGTTGTAATTTATTGCTTTTTAACCAATGTCACCTATTTCTGATATGTAGTGTCTTTCTGTGAAGATCATCTATTTCTTGGCATTTTGTTGAACTGCAATACTGGTCTCAGTTATAAAAGTACCATGTGTTCTTCGGCAGGGCTTGGCAAAGCTGGAGCCCAAGGTATAGTTTCATGTCAGGATCAGTGGCCACAGATTTTGAGCAGTTCTCTTGTGTTGCCTTGACTTTTAAATTTCCCATTTATCCCTTTGCATCAGTTCACCAACACCTATTTTTATGCCTTTCATTTATTTCTCTTACTTTCTTGCTTCTGTTTCTTCTTTTCCTGTCTCTACCTTTCAGTGCTTTTACTTTTCTT
The DNA here is from genome assembly GCA_013396675.1 of Eubucco bourcierii. Lineage (NCBI taxonomy): Eukaryota > Metazoa > Chordata > Aves > Piciformes > Ramphastidae > Eubucco > Eubucco bourcierii. The sequence continues at coordinate 102,116 of VWZE01006346.1, read as the reverse complement.
AAAACAGTGTGTTTCTGTCAGACTAGATAGTGCAAAGCACATCTGGAACAGCTGATTTACATTTGCCATTTTGATTTAGTTACAGAGTTGTTTATTAAATTACACTGTTTTTCATTGCAGCAAGGCAAGCAATGGAGCAGGGAAAATCTCCAGTTATAATAGACAACACTAATACTCAAGCCTGGGAAATGAAGCCATATGTGAAAGTGGTAGGTTTTGATGTGTGATTGTATCATCTGTTACAACTTATAAAACTTAACTTTTCACATCTGATATATTGGTCTGTTTTGTCCAGAAACATTTTTCCTTGCTTAGGTTTCTTAAGAGAGAGTGCTTATTGTTATGGTCAGTAACTGATACGGTAAATAGTTCAGACCAGATTAAGGATTGACTTGATCTAATCTACTTAGCCTGGAACGAACACTAAGGCATCTTGGGGGTAGGTCACATTCAACATCCTACCACTGCAGAATTCACTACATTGGTTAATCATACTGATCTATAAACTTGCTATATTTTATGTACTAATGATACACATATCACACATTTTTCTTTGCTTGCTGCAGGCTTTAGAAAAGGGATACAGAGTGGAGTTCCATGAGCCAGATACTTGGTGGAAGTTTGATCCTGGCGAATTAGAAAAGTAAGGTTTATATTACAGAAATCATTGTACTTATATAAAGAGACAGATAAATATGCACACAAATACATATGTAGTATATTATAGTTTGTACCGTATCTTATTTTTGTAAATATTTAAATACCAGTATAAAATGCCTTTTATTTAAATACCAGTATAAAATGCCTTTTATTTAAATACCAGTATAAAATGCCTTTTATTTAAATACCAGTATAAAATGCCTTTTATTTAAATAGGCAATTTTGATACGCCTTGAACTAGAAATGTTATGAATACAGAAAAAAATAGATGCACCATGTTATTGACCCTAAAAGTCAGTATTAAAGTATTGGGGTTTTTTTGAGAATCATTATTGATCCCTGTAAGAATTGCTGCTATTGAAGCAAATAACTTTTCTGAGACATTTTTTGCTACAAAATGCTGCTGACAAGAAATCAGTAGAAGACAAAAAGAAATTATGTGTTTTACAAGGAGTGAATCAGTAGAAGTGCTTTGTCTGCTTTATAGTTGTAGAGTACTGTTGGACAAAGGTCATTGGAGTCTTGGGATTTGAGAGTGTGTGGGAAGCTATTCATGTCTCTTTTGTCTCAGATGTTTCTTCTTAGGAATCCTTGAGGTGTCAAACCAACTTAGGGCTATTACAGTGTTTGAAATGTGATCAACCATGACAGTATGGCACTATGAGGAGTTAGTTCCCTCACTGATTGCTGTTTTATATGCTTCCAACCGACTTGGTTTATAATTGTTTCAGCTTTGTAATTTAGCCTGTACAATGAATAAAATATGTATGTGTAATAGTTAAATTATTGACTTAGATTTTATTGCGTTTATAAATCTTTTAAAGGTGTCACCTTTTTGTTTTTAAGCTACCTCTAACTTATTTTTCAGGATGGAATCCTCTCTCTGTGGGATGGCTTCTAATAAGTTGTTTTTTTTTTAGTTTGGGCTGCAGCACAGCCAACTTAGGAAGCTTCCTTAGTAATCAGACATTTCTAAGATGTTCAGTGTGAGACTCCCATTACATGAGACAAACTCATTTTCCAGGAGAATTCCTGCTTTCATGGGATCTTATAACAGGATAAACAAACATGAAGTATTGTTACCATTTAATTATATTGTTCAGCCTTTAATTGTAGGAGTAAATTTTATAACTTGAAACAAAAGGAAAAAATCTTTAACTGTGAATTGTTGCTATGAGTTGTTAGGAAGTTCCTAGAGATGTTTTAGCGGCTCCAGTTCTTTGGTATTTTAATAGAGACCCATTGTTTGGAAACTTGTATTTTTTTGAAAGTTGCAAAAGGTGATGATACGAAGTTTCATTTTGGTTTTTAGTTGCTTGTGGAGAGAGCTCAATTTTTATATTGGTTCATTTTTTTTTCTTATATATTTGTGTGTTTGGGGAATAGATAATGATAGAGATATTACTGTAGTTTTGGAATTCCCAATATGAATGTTGAGCTAAACATTTTGTGCCTTACCTGGTCAAATACTACACTACTAATAAATTAGGATAATTTTGTTAACTGTCCGTACTCATGCGTTCTAATTCTGTCCGCTTTAGACTCTTTGTTTCTGGTAGTTGGAATGAAAAATACAGTACAGTGCTTCCTACTCTAATTAGCAAAAGATTTTTCTTACATTTCAGGTACATAATCCTGATGTATTTGTTTTGAGTAGTATTGTCTAGATTGTTAGTAAGTTTTGTCAAGTAATGGAGTGTGTTGATACTCTATAAGTCTGGTGCATTTCTAGATGCTATTGTTACAGAGTTGGGCCTGCCCCCACTTAATGTGAGAAATCTGAAAAGGCTCTCTAGATCAACATGATGAATTCTTGATGTCAAGAACATGACCAATGTTTTGGTATGGAATAGGTTTCAGAGTAATTTTCTTCCAGCATGTCTGTGAAGTACAGGTTATCTTTGGAGTCAGTCATGAATGATTTTGCTGTTAGTTTAGTTTTGGGCACAGGCATGTCTTGCAGTAGATTTCAGGACTTCTTGCATAGCGTGTAGACCTTCGTGTAAACATACTTGTATTTTGTGGTGGGTCTTGGTTTAATTTAGAAAATGTTACCCGCTATGTAACTTCACAGAGGTGAAGTGCAAACATGCTTAACCCTCCTTCCTTTGGTGTGATCATAAAACTGCAGTTTGGTACTGACTTCATTAAAGCTCTGCTGTATTTCAGGTAGTCATGTCCTATGCAGGATTAATTTCGCAGTATATTGGTATGTAAGCTCTATTGTAGGAACATTTAATAGTGACAGAACCAGGCTTTTATCAACATGCTCTGTGTTCTTCCAAGCAAAACCAGCTTCCAAAGTGTAACTGTCTGTTAGGAGCTGTTGTTGGCAGGTCTACTTTGGTTAAGGATAGGTGGCTTTGTGCTCTTTCAGAATAGCGAAGCCACTAAAGATGAGTGGCTGATGCCTGGAAAGGAGATCCCAGTATTAAATGACACTATAAAGCAGATATGTTTCCTTTTTTAAATTAATTTCTGCAATAGATTCAATTTATTATCCTTCCTTGTTCTTTACAGAAGAGTACTTGTTCATTTATGTAGTGACTATACACAAATGCATTCAGTTGTGGGTGAGTGTGCACTTACTCCCAGAGCACTTGAGTTTTAATCCTTTTCTAGGAGTACTAAGATAGGGAAAATACTGAACAAATTCATGCTTCCACTGGCACAAGAGTCAAGTGCTTTGTAAAATTGCCGTGTTTCTAGGGGTTTCATGTTTTTTTCTGCCAATAACCTTGTTCGCATTTGTGAAAAAAAAAAATTACTAAGGTTTATTAAGTGATAAATTCAACATGCTGCTTCTCCTGGACTTCTTTAGCACAATGTAGCTACTAGAAGCATTTAAATAATGAGCTGCTTGTGATGATCACTCCAGCCTCTGATGTGTCTTAGGGAAGAGTATCTGAGAATATTCTACTTAAGCTTTTTCTTCTCAGAGAAAAGGTGATAAAATAAACCTTAAGGAGCCAACATCATTCTGAATACGTCTGAGATAATTATTTTTCCATTCTGAATATAAAATTAATGTCCCACCTGCAGCATGCTTTAAAAACCCTCATCAACTTTATGTACTTCTTTGTTGTAATACTATGCATGAGCTTAGGGGGAGGGCAGGAAATCAGTATTTTAAAATATTTCTGTATAGCGTACTCTTTCTAGTGTGGCCTGTTTGTTCCCAGTACTGATTCCTCCCCTATGGAGCTGAGCAAGTTGTCAAGGAGGCCTGTGCCTCTTCTGTTCCTGGCAGAAAGAACAAAGGTGCAGGTGTATATTCCCTACTCCTATGACTTGGAAATTATTCTAATTGTTCTTGGAGCTGTACTGGGTCACGATAAATGTTTGTCTATGTTATCAAAACATTTAATTTTCATTTTATATCTGTTCTTTTAGATTCATTTCTGCTACAGTGCTGGCAATTCTGACACTCAGTTTGTGCATGAGCCGTGTGGTTTTGCTTTTGACAGAGACCAAAATTTCTGCCCATATGGGTTTTATAAAACACCAAAAGAATTATGGCAGCACCTTTGGCCTCTCTTCCCTAAATTTACAAGTATCAGTAAGAGCTAGTAGATAAAGGTATCGTGAGTATGCTGTCATAGTTCAAAACTGAAGTTGAATAACATCACATTTCTGCGTGAAGAATGACAGTGTTGTTTCCCGTTATTGAATATATGAAATAATGAATTGTTAAAGCATCAACTTAACACATGTTGAATACCAAGAGAATGAGGATACAGTGTAATGAAAATGAAATTTCAATTATAAAAAGCAGAAAAAAATAAGTGAAATTAGAAGTTTTTTCTTTGTCTCGAAGACCACAAACACAGCAGAAAATTTACTTAATTTTTTTTTTTTTAGGAGGAATAAACATGGGGTCACCCGTGAGAAGATTGCTCAGATGTTGGAACGATATGAATATCAAATATCCATACCTATTGTCATGAATTCAGAGATACCTTCCCACAAAAACACTCAAAGGCCACCTCTGCAACGAAGACATAGGTGGGGAGGCAATACAGACTTGTGGAATTCTTTCAGTATTTCCACTAGCTGATAATGCAGTTACAGTCAATTAATAAAAACCTGTTAGTTGCCCTTCTTAAACATATCATCACCTCCAATAAAGTAGTGGATCTTCTTTGTTTTGAATAGGCCTATTTCATGACCATGTTTTTCTGGAGGTTGTTCCTTTAACAAACCACGTGTAAATAAAATTGTACATTAAGTGTGTTTCAAAACTAAATTTATTAGAGTTGTAGTAGCTTTGTTTTTAGTAAAAGATTTAATAATATAGTATGATATACTATGATATACAGAGTCTTCATAAGCCTAAGACAATGATGTTGTCATATATCAAGTGACTGCTGAGCAGTTGGTTTTTTTAAAGAAAAGATCATATTATGTCTTTTAAAAGTTAATTAAAGCCTCAAAAGAGGAGAGTTTTTATGTACTAGCCAATTTTAATAACTGTCATTTTGTCTTTTCATATTTTTAGGAGATTTCTTAAGTAGTCCTGGATTATCCTTTTGTTTTATTTGGCACGTATCGCCAATTGGCAAAATTTTGGCGTGTGTCTTGTACTTTCAGTTGTGATGTGTAGAGGTGATTGTGGGTTTTTGGTTTTGTTTTTGTTTTTTCTCCAAAGCTCATCTGGCAGCTAAAGCAACATTATGCCAATCTAGTATTCACCACCCTTTAAATGTGCTATCTGAATTATGTTTTTGTTTGTGTGTTCTTGGTGGTAGTATATAAACTGTGATGGTAGTGGCACACCACTGTCTTTTTGTGCTGACTGAAAAAAAACTATATTTCAGCACTAAGAAACAGCTATGTCTTTTGAAGTCAATTTCTTTAATTTGTGATTAAAAACTAAGTACCAAAGCAAGTCCCAGTCCACAGCTGGGATGCATCAATTCGATAGAAATAGTGCTTATGTAAATTTGTAAAACCATGTTGTATTTGTCATTTTGGCACAGCCAATGTGATATGTTTAACAACTAACAAAAAATGAGCCAGCATGGAGTGACTTAATTTATTGCACTTTTTCTCTTCAAGGATTTGTGCATTTTCACTTTGCTTTTTAACATCCTGTTGTGTTAATAAAATATGTTTATCTTCAGTGTTGTTTTAGTAGTTCAGTGCAACAGTTTTAATTATTTTCAGGCTTGTAGGATTTCATATGAGCATCATTACAAGCCTACTAGCTGAAATAACCAAGTTATTTCAGGTTTAACTACATTTCAGTTCTCTATGCACTGAGTAAGTTCGGAATAGTAAGCTTTGTCAAGAATGTGAGTACATCGCTAAAAGAATTTTCAAGTTTTTCTACTACTAATTTGGTGTAGTAGCCAGCAGAATTTTGAAAACTCATACAGAATCACAGAACATCAGGGTCTGAAAGGGACCTCGAAAGATCATCTAGTCAACCCCCTGAGCATAAGTTATTCCAGAGCATAAGTTGGTTTTTTGTTGGTTTTTTTTACTAATAGACATTTTTTAATAAACCCTAAAGAATATTTTGTTTAATGACTGACTACCATGAAAGATGAAAATTCAGGTATATAATAAAGTATCATTCTGTGCTTCTCTACACCTATTGTGCAAATGTAAATTTGTACAATTTAATGTGTATCTGCAACAATGTTTTCATAAGAGAGCCTATTAACTATAAGAGTTTAAGTGTTCAGTTTTACACTTAAGTGTGAAACAAGTAAAACAAGTGCAGTACTTGTTTTAATTATTTGGAAAATAGTTTTAAATACTTCAATACTGCATGAATTATTAGTATATTGAGTTGTGTATAGATAAAGAAGCTCTCCAACTATATTAATTGTCTTTGCTTATTGTCTGTTATTCATACCAGTTACATTGCTGTGTTTTAGTTCTTGTGGTTATCTTTTGCCATATCTCAAAAGAATCATGGAAATCATTGCAAATGATCTGTAATACTTCAACTAACCCAAACTACTTATGTTAAAACATGTTTCAGATGGGAGGAAGATAAAAACGTTTAAGAAAGACTCATTTTATTTACTCTATATTACTTTAAATCATAATAAAGTGTTAACATTTGTTGAAGCTTTATGTAATACTCACACAGTGTGCTAAGGTATGACAAGAAAACTAATATTGAAAGTCAACGTTATAATATCTTTTGGTACTGTAATCAATATTTAAGTTATCTTTAACTGAAATTTGTATTTAAATAGATGTGAATTGATACTTTTTTAACTGGTGCATAATTTTTTGTGTTATTAATAAATTATTGGTGAATAGTGAGTATTGTTAATATGGAGAGCATGTTGATCAATAATAGCTTTGCAGTGTGCAAAGGACACATAACAAGGGAGGAATGCTGTCAAACATTCCTTGTAAGCTGCTTAGCCTATATTCCAAGGTAGGTACAGTGACTTGGTGGGTGAAGACACAATGGAATTACTGTCCTTGTAACACTTTTTTGTTGCATGTTTTATTAATAATTCACAAGGATATGACAGTCATGGTCATGGACAGAACTTGCTTTTACACCAAAATATTTATATGTAAAAATAAAACCAGATTATATAAAATATGTGTTGTAGGTATTGAATTTTTCCTGCTCCCTCACAAAAGAGGGGAGTGACTTTTTTACATATTTTGTCACAAAATATGTACAAGAAATACAAGAACTCAGTGATCAGACTGGAGATCTAAATATTTTTACTATCTGGCTTAATTTTTGTGCAGTATGCCTGATGATGATCACATTTCCTCAGTTAATGGTGTCAGAATTTTTTTGTTCGTTTTTGGTCATTTAATGCATAGAACCTCAATGTTACAAATGGAAATTCTGAGTATCTGCTGCATACTTCAAGCTAGTGAGATGTTTGGTAAGTACACTTAAACAGTATAGTTAAGACACTCTTAGCTCTTCTAAGCATGAAATTTAAATGAGATTTAATTTGCAGAATGTCATCATTTGGTTGATATAGCAATATCAGTTATAAAGGATTGCATGTTGCTGTAGAAAAATAGTTCCAGTTTTACTACTTCATCTAACGGCTGCTGTTTGGGTATTTTGCTTTATGAGTTNAAAAAAAAAAAAAAACCCACCAAAAAAACCCCAACAACCCAACCCACAAAACGCAAACAACAAAATAAGAAAATAACCTCATCCCAAAATCCACAAAACCAAACCTGGAAGACTTAATATGCTGGTTTTGGCTGAGATAGAGTTAATTTTCTTTGTAGTAGCTGGTATGGGGCTATGTTTTGGATTTGTGGTCAAAACAGTGTTGATAATACAGAGATGTTTTTGTTACTGCTGAGCCGCACTTGCATGGATTCAAGGCCTTTTCTGCTTTTCACACCACCCCACTAGTGAGGGGGCTGAGGACACCTAAGAAGCTGGGTGGTGGCACAGTTAGGACAGCTGACCCCAACTGACCAAAGGGATATTCAGTACCATATGACGTCATGCTCAGCATACAAAGCTGGAGGACAGAGAAGGAAAGGGGATGTTTGGAGTGATGGCGTTTTGTCTTGCCAAGTAACTGTTCCTCGTGGTGGAGCCCTGCTTTCCTGGACATGGCTGAACACCTCCCTGCTGATGTGAAGTGGTGAATTAATTCCTTGTTCTGCTTTACTTGTGTATGCATGGCTGTTGCCTTACCTGGTAAAACTGTTTATAACTAAATGCATGAGTTGTCTCACTTTTCTGATTCTTTTCCACCATCTTACTGGGCCGGGGGGGACTGAGTGTACGATTGTATGGGGCTGAGATGTCAGCTGATGTTAAACCACAACAATATAATGTAAAACTTCTTAACATATGTTTAATGATCTGTGAGGAATTCTGTCCTGTTCTTGTATCACGTCCTTTTTAGGTTCATTTTAATCTGTTTTGCTGTGGTCAAGATTTTGTCTTCTGTCATCTGCCTCTTGAAACTTTCTTGGAGAGACAGTAGCTTTTTCTTTTTCTGCTAACAGAAAACTGATAGGCTTTGTCTAGCTGAGTTATGCAACCTGTAACATTTATCATTAGTGGGTTTTCTGTTTTTCTGGATGTATTTTAGACTGTGTCGGTATTGTCTTCTTTGACTTGACGGGAAGGATGCATTTTCAGGGAAGTAGAAAATACTTGTTTGTTTTTCACATTCCTGTATGATACTTGTAGTTCATCTGCTGCTCTTTCCTAGGAATCAAGTTTTGCTGGAAGAAATGTTTTCTCTCTGCACAGGTGCATCATGGAGATGAGGTGGCTGGGTGTGTGTTGAGAAATGAGGAGTTCCAATACAGAAGAACAGAGACATATATTGCAATTCTCATTAAAGAGTAATAAGATGTAGTATGGAAATGCAATTAATAAGATTTAAGTACTCAATGTAAAAGACTGATCAGGTGTTTTCATAGAGGTCAGATGTGGAAACATGTCACTTCAGTATTTCTACAGTGACACTTTCTCACTTCATTTTTTAATGTTTTACCTTTTTGAAATGAGCAGAAATTAAAGCTCTGTAATGCTTTTTCTAGGTGGGAATCTACTTTTATATTGGGGGTGCTTTTCTGAGGTTTTTTGTTGTTGTTGTTTTGTTGTTTTTTTTTTTAATAGGCAAACTGGTTGAAATTAAATTTACTTTGAGGTCACAGAGAAATATGTGAAAACAGCTCATTTTTTTTAACAAGTATTTAGAAGATAGCAACAGTCTTAGTCAAGGTGGGATCATCTGAAATGTGTCTAACGTATTTGGAGAAGTGTAGAGAAGTAACAAGTGGTGGTTTTAGCTCGAGACAGACTGTCGGTGTCCTAGATTTAAGTATTGATGTATTGCATCTGGAATGGGTCGTTGCAGTTTAGGTGATAATTACCTCTTCCTTTCTCCAGCAGGCAGGCAGTCCTTGACCATTTAATGTGTATCTTGCTGACAGAGCTTTTGTAGCAATATCATGTTGTGTCAAGTCAGAAGATATTGTAGCCATGAAGTAATTGTTTTTCATTTCTGCTCACAGTCTTTTTAGTAATGTTACATATTTGTCTTCTTTTGAGACGTTAATCAAATGCATCTTCTCTTGTGGTCCCTCAGACTGCTAACAGAGTAGCTGCTTTATCCTTGCATGGATCATCCTGCTTATCCTTTTAAAATGTTTTCCTGATATTAACTCTAAATATTCCAGGATGTTATGGAAACATAAAAAAATATTTTTTGAGACAAACTGTTGATTGCATGTTATATAACCCTACTGATAAAAAAAAAATAGTGGAATCTCTTCTTAAAAGGCTAACTGACTGAGAAGTGGTTAAGTGCTGCTTACCTGACTGAATAAACATTTGGTTTTTTTCTGAGGGGTTTATTGTATCATTTACAAATCAGTCATGGGCCTATAATGCTGTTTGGCTATTTTTCATAATCCTTTTAATAACTGGTTCTTTTTTCTTTACTCAGCAGCTATAGGTTTTGGTAACCTATACTACAGGTTATAAGTTACTGAACAGCTTATCCCACGTTTTGCTCTTAACCACGAAGAGTTTCTGAAGGCTCATGAACCTGACTTGAGTGAACTGAATAATTTACTTTTCTCCCCATTTATCATTTTTCTTGATAGGTTCTCTGTGCTGCATATAAGATGAATACAATGCAAAGGTGTAGACATCAGATCTTGTAGCCAAAGCAAGACAGCTATACATATTTGAGCTTCATTTGCAGCTCTTCGCAGTTGTTTCATGAATGTGCTAAGTACTGAGTGAAGTATACCTTACAGAATTTCAAACCTATTTTCACTTCTTGAAAACTGCAGTTAAAAGATTGCTTATGTCTGTGCACCAGAATTGCATTACATATAGGAGTACAAATGGAGTTATGTGTATGTAGAGGGCACAGTTGGTGCTGTGTTTCATTCTGTTTCTGTTTTGTTCCAGCAGGATAGACTGAGTTCTTGTTTCTGTTAGTGAACACAGATTATGTCCATAATGCTGCTCATTTTGTTTCTTGCTCTTGACTTCTGTTGTAAGGATAAGTAACTCTGGTTTGACATTCTATTGCTCTGTAGGGAATTGAGGTGTAAAGAGATGAAATGAGTTTGTCTTTCACCTAATTAGTTTGTGATGCCTTTGAGAATGTCAAGCTTCAACCTCACTGGTACAAGTAAATTGTGACATAGAGGAGTGAGTTGAGCAGAGAGCAGTCAGGGCCTGGAGCACCTGGAAGAAACTGATTGTTCAGCCTTAAGAAAAGAAGGCTCTGGCTAAGGCAGCTTAATGCCGTTTTCCCCTACTAGTGGGAGAGCATTAAAGTAGATCCAGGCTCCAGAAGCACAACGATAGGGATGCAAAATGGGACATTCTGGTTAGATAATAGATTGTATAATTTCTATCCTTGGAGTTTTTGGAAGTTCTTTGGGCAAGGCAACAAGCAATCAGAGATCTTGCAATCAGAGTATTGCTTTGAGCAAAGCCTGGACTATATGATCTCCAGAGACTCTTTCTGACAATTCACTCTGTTCTAATGAATATAGTGAGACAAGTGTCCAGAATGTCAAAAGACTTGGTTAGCTCTCATGCATCAGAGATTTTTAAAACACCAACATAATTGCTGCCTGGTTTCAGAGTGTCAGGTGCAAGTTTGCATTAATACACACAGCCCTTGATTCTCCTCTTATTCTCAGGTGGAGACTAAGTTTTTGGCTTTAATTGTAGCAGTAAAACTAGCTGTACCATGTATTCTGGTTACCTTGCTGTATTGCCAGAGTTGCTTGCAGGTTCCTGACACACTTCTAGCTGATGCTCTATTTTCTTCCTCCAGCAGTGTCCATGACCACTTGTATCTTGTTATTTGTATTATCTTTCCAGGCTTAGAAAATACTGACATACATTAGTGTTTTGCTGAAGTAGTTTTTTTAATTTTCTGTCCAAAGACAGACTTTATTGACATATACTACACTGCTGAACTAAAAGATAAATTTCTGCATCCATTTATACTACACTCTAGGAATAGTAAAGGGCTGTTCTGTAAAAACTAATCATCCTTAAGGGATAATTCAACATGTATTTTGTGTATGTCTAGTCTTTTTGGTGAAAGATGTTTAAAAGGGAAATGAGTTAATACCAGAGTAGTACATAGAAATAGTAATTAAAAATTGGATGCCAGTATGACAAAGTACTGAGGTCTGTTGAAAAAGGTGTAATACATTCCAGAGAACACAGATTATAATTGAACTATGTGTACATCTCAGTATTTTTGCATATCATTTGAGATGGATAGAATGAGCACAATACTGGAACACATGCACTGAATAGTAACAGTGTCTGCAGGGGCTTGAACTAGATGATTTTTTTGAAGGTCCCTTTCAACTCCTGGCATTCTGTGATTGATTCTGTGATTGCAAATATTTGAATTTTTGTGTTGCTATTATCTAGGTTAGAGGCTGGTTATTTAATATTTCATGATACTCTTAACTGTTTCCCTCTTGTAAAACTTCCCTCCTTTTTCCATTTGTCTTGAACTGTATCTTTTTCATATGTCTGATCTGAGTTCTGTGTGTTCAGTTGTGTTCATAACTCTGGATGCATCTCTCCCTTCCCTTTTTCTTCCCTGAACCATGAACTTGTGTGGAGAGCATCATCTTAATCTTTACCTTTTTTTTTATTATTATTTTAAAACTTTTTTTTTAACTTTTTTTTTCTTTTTTTTTTAATGCCTCAATTCAAACTGATGCTGATTTAAAAACAGAGTATATGTAATCCCCCCTCTCCCCAGGCTGTCCTTTTGACTTTTTTCCCTTGTTTACCGAAAGTAATATTTTCTGTTCAATGTATTTCTCTTAACTTCCTCATAGTTTGCAGCATCTTCTTGTGTCTCACACTTTTAGAATTACAGTTTATGATTTGGTGTTTAATTACATGTCTTTGATTTTGAAGTTGTTTTAAATACAGCTAAAATCTAACATCTCTCTTTGAAAGCTACTAACAGAAAACAGCTTATACACGCCTCTCAGGTGTTCCATTCTCCTCTCATTGTTCCTGCGTTGCTTACTTACACTCCCACTCAGTTTGACTTTGCTTGTGTCTTATCTCAAATTTAATTTGTTTTGTGTGTGAATGTGCATAGCAGGAAAGGCCAACACTTCACCATACAAATCTAATTTTGACTTTTAAAACCTTGCTTAGCTCTATATTCTGTTTTGATGACTGTCATCTGTTTGATGTCTGTTCAAGTACTAGGATGATATAATAAGTAGTTCTTTGCTTTCCAGTTTAAATGGTACTTTGTGTGTATCTGTTTAGAGAGTAGACTCTCTAGTGGCCAAGATACACAATATATTTTAGGAGTTGGCATTTGGAAATTCTGGCTTATTTGTGGATCACATTTTTTGGCAATTATTCCACAACCTCTTGAGAGCTTCAGTAAATCTGCTTTTTCTTACCTAGAGCTTCTCGAATGAAATTGCAGATGTCTGGAAAGCAGTAGCTTGTAAGGGTGAGGAACTGATAAAATGATTGTGAGGTAATTAATTTTTGAGTGCCAATCATTTCTGGTAAAATCAAGGATCCACTCAGATTCAGTACTGCCGCGCATTTGAACTGGTTAGATTGTACATACATTAAGTACTATGTTTTATATATATATACACACACACACATATATGCATACTTATAACATATCACAGTATCACCAGGGTTGGAAGAGACCTCAAAGATCATCAAGCCCAACCCATCACCACAGACCTCAAGACTAGACCATGGCACCAAGTGCCACGTCCAAACGCGCCTTGAACACCTCCAGGGACGGTGACTCCACCACCTCCCTGGGTAGCCCATTCCAGTAGCCAGTGACTCAGTGAAGAACTTTCTCCTCACCTCCAGCCTAAACTTCCTCTGGTACAGCTTGACACTGTGTATATATGTATATGTTTTTTATATATATATATGTATACATAAATATATATGTATACTCTTTTTTGTTCTGAAAGGAAAAAGTAGAGATTTTAGAAGTAATTATTGCAGCTTGTCTGTTTTTTTCAGTACCTGTGAATTGGCCATTATGTTCATGGGGTTTGCATTTGCAGTGGACAGTGTAGTTTGTCTGGTCACATGCAGTCTTAACCAGTGTGCTTCCTGTTTTTTTAACTTGGACCATCGTCTTTTGTAAGATGCAGTGTGTACAAAGCATTCTCTAGTGTTCCTGATAGGAGAATGCTTTGGATTTACTGAGAACTGATTACTTCATATCCACTTACACAGTAGCGCTATATAGTTAATCCAGAAGTGAATGAAAAACTGAACTGGTTCATTGCTTGAGAAGGTGAACTTTTCTGTCCTGTTACATAGTTTAAAAAATATTCCTTAAAAATCTCATATAGAAATTTGTTTATGTCAATGGAAAATTCAGGAGCACTGCTGCACAGCAGTGTAGTGAAAACTTTCACTATTAATAACGGTATCAATTTTGATATCCAGGCAGAGATTGTTAATAACTATGAACACTATTTATTAATGTTAAATCTCGCCAGAAACCTTTTTTACAAGGTTCAAAACGCACGGTTTGGAAATTTACACATACAGGGAACAGGTAAGCTGGAACACTTTAAAGGCAATAGCATAAGCAAATATTTTTACTGGCAGAGAAGGTTTGTGTGGTCGCTTGCAGTTAGTTATCCTGCTTAGCCACTGGATGGACGCAGGAAGCTCCTTTCTGCTTATGGCAGAAGGCAATTAATGGTTACAAGAGGCTTGAAGTATTTACTCACAAAAATATCATGGGACAATACCCAAAGCATGTGGTGGGGCTGCTGCCGGGTCGGAAGCTGTTAGAGGCTTTGGAGTTTCCTCAGGCTCCTGGGTGCTTCAGATAAAGGAGACAGACGATCTCTGACCTGGTCCTGGCTCTCTTGGCAGCAGGCTCTCATGTGCAGGCAAACTGATGGGCCTTTGGACATAGATTAGCCAATCAGGATGGCACTTTGCCCATATTAGGTGAAGCTGGGGCTTTTGTCCCCTTTCCTGTGGCCACCACCCCCAGCACAGAGGGAGGGGAAGCAGGGGAGCATGCCTGGGCAAGTCAGGACATCTACAAGCCCACCTTTGGCCTATTCAGGCCTACCAGGACAAGCAGGTTACACCAAACTTTATTAACTAGCACAGTTTTGACAAGTTTCTGCTTCTCCAAGCTACTTCTCAAAGCAGTGTGTTTCTTGTCTGCCATGGATTCACTTCAATCAGTCTGTCCTCAAGCTTGAGCTGGTATAATGCACATAATAGAACTGATGTCATCAAACTTGATAAGATGATTCATACTGTACTTACAATGCATAACATTAGCATCTGTGTCATTATGTTATCTTCAAAAGGACTAAGCATTGACAGAGGGAATTTAAATGAAAATTGATTCTGTGAGCCTTTGTTGTGACAGGGCTAGTGATGTAGTTGCAATTTCTTCTCTGTATTTTAGGTATGTTCCCTTAAGATGGGAACTTAACTTGCAGCATTTAACTTCGTCCTTTCTGCTTCTTAACCTGCTTTTTAACATTGATCCACACTTAGTGGTGTGAAGAAATATAGTCAAACAAAATGCTTTCTCTGTCTGTCACCATCCATCAGTACCTCTGTTGCTGAGTTTCGGTTTTGTTTGATTTTGTTGTGTTTTGATTTTCTTTCCTGGTTAGAATTTTGAATGGTGTCAGGCGCGTTTGGACGTGGCACTTGGTGCCATGGTCTAGTCTTGAGGTCTGTGGTAATGGGTTGGACTTGATGATCTTTGAGGTCTCTTCCAACCTTGGTGATACTGTGAAAACCCACTCCAGAGACTTTGGAGATTAATGGCAACATATATTTCTGAAAAAGCACGTACATCATTGCTAAATGTCATATAGAACTGCTTTTTAAATTTAATTGGTTCCTCTGTATTTTATTACAGCAAGGACTGTAGGCATTTTTTATATCAAGCAGACATCTAGATCATAGAGTTGGGGAATTTTATGATTCTGTAATTTAGGCTGAAGTCTGCTTGATACCAATTAAAAAAAAAAAAAAAAAGGAAAAGAAAAGAAAAATCAACCCCACAACCAAACAAATGAAAAAAAACCAAAACAAAACCCAAAAAACCAAACCAACACCAAGGGCAATGTACCACTCCAAATATACAACTCTTACTGGATTTGCTGTTTTCCAGCAAAATGTGACTCCTTTGCATGTTCTGCCTTGGCAATCATCAAACTGCATTTGTTTCTCCAGTAGAGTAGTCAGAACATTGTCTCTCAGGCAATCTGCACAGTGCTATGCTAAGCAGGAGGTTACAACCTTGAAGTCACAGTTATAGCAAAAAGCTTTTAATATTGTCTAAATGATAGGCTGAGAAATTTCAAAGGGTTGTTACAGAAAGGGAATTCCTATTTCAACAAAATACTGTTAGAGTTTTTTTTTAAGTTTTGTTTATTACTATCCTTTTTAAATGCATCACATACAGCAAAACTTAAATATCAGCTGAAAGAACACCTGTTTTCTTTTCCCTTTTTCACATGTTTTATGTGTTTAAAAATAGCTCACCAGCAAATGCCTCTTTGAAGAAGAGAAGTCTATCTCCATGCTGGTTCTTGAAATTTCTCAAGTGTTTGTGTGCCATATGGTTTTACAATAAGGAAAACTCTTCAAAAGACATGTAATTGGGCTGAAAGAGGAGGATAAAAATAAAACTAGTAGACAATTCGCTTCATTAAATCAAAAAATCTTAACGTGATACTGCATCTATCCCAAGCAGGAGATTTGTAGCTGTGGCATCATGGTGAATTAGTGTTTCATCTGAGTGCTGTTTTGTTAGAATCAATTGGAGAACAGAATTTGCCTGGGAAAGTGAAGAATAACATGTTATTAATAAAATGTTATTCTACTTCTAATAGTTCACAGGATCACAGGATGCTAGGGGTTGGAAGGGACCTCTGCAGTTCTTCAAGTCCAACCCTCTTGCCAGAGCAGGACCATATAATCTATTGCAGGTCACACAGGAACGCATCCAGATGGGTCTTGAAAGTCTCCAGAGAAAGAGACTCCAAAACGTCTTCAGGCAGCCTGTTCCAGTGCTCTATGACCCTTATAGTACAGTAGTTCTTCCGCATGTTGAGGTGGAATTTCCTTTGCTGTAGTTTACATCCACTGCCCTTTGTCCTGTCACAGTGTGCAAGTGAGAAGAGGTTGTCCCTTCCTTCTTGACACCCAGCTCTCAGATATTTATACACATTTATTATATGCCCTCTCAGTCTTCTCCTGTGAAGGCTAAATAGCCCTAGGTCTCTCAGCCTTTCCCCATAAGGCAGTGCTCCAGCCCCTTAATCATCCTTGTAGCACTTCATTGGACTCTCTCTCCCTGTCCCTCTTGAACTGGGGATGCAGTGTTTTGGATGAGGTCTTACTAGGGCAGAGGGGGAGGAGAACCTCCCTTGGTCTGCTAGATGCAACGCACCTCAGGATCTCATTGGCCTGCTTACTCACAAGGCCACATTGCTGTCCCATGGATAGCTTGTTGTTCACCAGGACTCACAGGTCTTCCATGCAGCTGCTCTCCAGCAGATCACCTTCTAACCTGTACTGGTGCAGTTTATTTCTTCCCAGGTGCAGGACTCTCCACTTTTTCCCTTGTCGAACCTCCTTAGGTTCCTCTTTCCCCAGGTCTCCAGCCTGTCCAAGTCCTTTCTTTAGGAAATCCAAACCTTCAGAAAGCTAAAACCTCCATGCTTGGTTATGAACTGTTGAAGATCATATCCAGATATGCTAAATTATCAACCTGGATCAATATTTGCATTTGTTATTACTTTGACACGCAACAATTTCAAAGCAATGATAGCTGTTAGCTTCTCTGGACTATCCAGGTTCTCCTTTTCCCATTATTTGGTGGATGTATTTCTGCTGTTCTTGTATTCTAAAGTGAATCCTGTGTTTTCTTTCTTGATTCAGAGTTAATGGTAAGGAAATGAAATAAATTCAGGCATAGAGAGTGTCATCAGTAAGTTTGCAGATGACACCAAGTTAGGTGGCAGTATTGGTCTGAATGAGGGTAGAGAGGCTCTTCAGAGGGACTTGGATAACCTAGATCAATGGGCCAACATTAATGGGATGAGTTTCAACAAGTCCAAATGCCAGGTCTTGCACTTGGGTCACAACCCCAAACAATGCTACAGGCTAGGGGCAGTGTGGTTTGAGAGCTGCCTGGCAGAAAGGGATCTGGGAGCTGTAACAGACAGGCAGCTAAATACGAACCAGCAGTGTTCAGAGGTGGCCAAGAAGGCCAAATGCACCCTGGCTTGTATTAAAAATGCTGTGGCCAGCAGGAGTGGGGAGGTGACTGTCCCCTTGTACTCAGCTTTGATGAGGCCACACCTTGAGTGTTGTGTTCAGTTTTGGGCACTGCAGTACAAGAGAGATGTGGAGATGCTGGAAGGGGTCCAGAGGAGGGCAAGGAAGCTGATGCAGGGCCTGGAGAATAAATCTTATGAGGAGCGACTGAGGGAGCTGGGGCTGTCTAGTTTGAGGAAGGGGATGCTGAGGGGGGACCTCATTGCTGTCTACAACTACCTGAAGGGACATTGTGGAAAGGCTGGTGCTGGGTGATTCTCACAGGTAACTGGAGACAGAACAGGGGGGAATGGCCTCAAACTGAGACTGGATAGGTTTAGATTAGACATTAGGAAAAAGTTTTTCATGGTGAGGCACTGGCATGAGCTGCCCAGGGAGGTGGTGGAGTCTCTGATCCTCGATGTGCTTAAGGGTTGTTTGGATGTGGTGCTTAGGGGTATGGTTGTTGAGTAGGGTTATAGGCTGGACTTGGTGATCCTGAGGATCTTTTCCAACCTGGATGTTTCTGTGATTCTGTGATTTGCATAGGGAGGAGTTACGGTTTCTGGACTATGTTTTCTTACATGAGATCACTTCAGGGTTAGCTGGCTGACAGGCTAATAGAGGTCTCAGAAGTCACTGTTTGGGCTGCTGTTCAATGTAAGACATTCAGACAAAAAAAAAAAAATCAGGTGTTCTGAAAAGAGCTACAAAATAACTGTAAATATATTTTTCTGTAGTTCATTATTTGATTAATAAAATATGACTTTTTTTTTCCAAATAAGTATGCATCCACACAGTATTCTGAGCAGTAACTTTTGGAGCTGCTGTAGTCGCTGTATCTTTACGTGATTTGCATTTTTTGCAAATAGGTTAGTGTGTTTTGAATTTGAGTCCACCTTATTTAAATACAGTCTATTTAATCTTAGTGGATCTTAATACACAGCCTCTGCTTAGTTATCTTTCTGCTCAGCATGAAATGTAATGACACTTCAGAATAGCATTAGGTCTTTTTTATTTAAACACTATTCAGAAAGTCATCCAGAAACATTTTGTTTGGTCTTGCAATTTGTGATACTTTTTCTGAAGCTACGTTAATGAGGCAGCAGCTCTGTTTATTTAATTGGTTTAAAATGTTCAAGATTCTTCTGGATTGTAAGAGAGATTTTTCTTAACCAATAGAGGGTTTTATTTGAGATTTTATCTGTTTAAAGGGAAAAAAAAGAAACAATGGATGATCTGTGTTTAATCATCATATTAACACAAAGTACCTGCTCTTCAAATTGAACACCATTAACTGATTTTCCCTTCCTTAGGGAGAAGATTTTAAAGAACTCTGAGCACCTGTTGACAAAAGCAAAGCAAAGGAAAAAGAGAAAAAGAAGCAAAAAAATTAAAGACAATCACACAGAAATTATGAGTAAAATATTAGGTGGAGAAGTTCATCAACCAATTCCAGATGACCAAGGCACATCAGTGGGTGAGGAGGATGATCTGGAAGAAGAAAATAGCAAATCATTGTGTGCATTCAGTGAAGGGCCAGAGGAGGCAGTAAAAGTTTGTGAAGAGCACCCTAATGGTGATGATGAAAGCCCAAAAGAAACTGCAGTGTTTTCAAGAGAAAGGTTTGCTGTTGCTGTGTCTGAGGTCTCAGTGATGTCAAAGAGTAAATTTGAAGATGAGTTGCCTACAGAAAGGGACAGTCCACTTCTAATAGATCCAACACCTTTTTCTACTGAACACTTAACCGAAAAATCATGTGATGATGAGGAAACCAGTCAAAGGCACAAAGGAAGTCTTTGCAGAAGCGACTTGCTGAAAATAAACACTGATGAAAACTTCATCCAGGAAACAGAAGGCATCTCTGAAGATCATAGCATGCCACTGTTAAGCACAAAAAGCAAACTAGAATCATATCAAATTATCTGTGAACCTGACACAGAAGCTAGGCTGTTGAGTGGCAAAGAAAAAGAAATATCTCAGTGTTTCATTTCAAACATACATGATAACGTGCCTGATAATAATGCAGAGAACAAAGGTGTATTAAAAGCCAACGATAATAACTCTAGTGCCTGGGCTGTTCTTTCAGTTAACTTACTTACTGAGGAATTGCAGCTGGGCTTTGATACACACGTTTCTCTCTTGTCTTGGTCTGAAGATAAAATTTTAGGTGAAAAAAGACCCTCTGAAATGAGTACACCAAAACAGACTCAAATGAACAGTTCAACACAGCTAAACTTATGTCAGTCAGTTGAAGGGTTGGTAAAGGAAACCCATCAGGGAACAGTAACCGAAGAGGCTAACAATGTAATAAGCAATAAACAATGTCTCTTGACATCTTCAGCTGGTGAAGTGCAGTGTGATTCCCTTGTGGGAACCAGGGCCACCTTCATGCAGTGTTTGAATGAAGTGAATGTTCCAATAAGTGATGCTGGACCAATTACATCAGTGAGGAAAAGATACAGAAGAATTGTCAACTTGGCACCAAAGTTTAATCTACCAAGACAGATTGCTGGCGATACAGAGAGAGAGAAGGAAGTCCCAATAAAGGATGGGTTTGCCCAAAAAAGTGGCTTGAAAGTGGAGCAAAAGGGCTTTCCAAGCAAGGGCTGTGGAGAGGAACGTGAACAGGACTGTGCATTGCAGGAATTTTCTTACACCAAGGGAACTTATTCCTTGCCCAACCCACATACTGATGATTTGTTACATGATATTTCTTATATTCACTGGGGACAATCTTCTCCTACACCAAAACATCCCTACAGGGCTTGTGCAGTTTCTACAACAAAGGAGAAGCAACAAGAGGTAGTTGATAAAAAAGAGGATGAGAGTGAACAAATCCCTTTGGCGGCTACAAATAGTCAACCAGATATTTTGTTTTCTGCTAAAGTTATTTCTAAATATCTGGAAGATTCTAGTATGTTAGCAGGCTGCAGTGAAAATGTATGTGAAGATGACCCTGAGCCATCAGAGGCTTCACAACATGAAGATAATCAAGATTTGAATATGAAATGTAGTTTCCTGGGACTTCCCTTATCATTAGGATTTGCTTTTCAACTTGTGCAGCTGTTTGGCTCTCCAGGTCTTCCACTGGGTAATATGCTTCTTACTACTCCTACAACAGGCCAAACTCCCCCCAAAGAAACAAAACCTGAAAGCCTCCCCCAAACCCAAAACACAACCCTCCCACCATGATTAAACACTCATTTGTGTTGCAAGTACCAGTTAATCAAATATTAATCTTTTTGAAAGGAATCACTGCTGCTTGGGTGATAGTTTTATTTTAGTTTTTACCTAAAATCTTATTCAGTCCCTCAAAAATGCTGTTAAGTTTGGCCTCCTATTTGCAGTCTTTTTAGTAACAAAGTCTTATTAACTTTAAACCTAAAGCATGAAACTTTTGCTAATACTTTAATGCATCCTACTGAGTAAGGCTTTACTGTATTGATTACAAAAGGAAATGAAAACGTGGTACAAGATGTGTGCTCTTAACTGAAGGTGGCATGTTTGGTTTTTACATTCCATGTGGTTAATACAGTAGCATTCCTTTTCCTCTGCTTAGTCAAGTTCTGTGGTTTTTATGTGGCTTACATACCACTGAAAATCTTTCCCAAACTTTAATTTAATTTGAAATTTAGTATCAAACTTACAAGGTGTGTTTTCTGATACTCAGTACCTTTATAATGATGTATATTTGCCCTCCAGATCTCCAATGCTTATATTTTTGCACTTCCACTTAAATGATTTGAAGTTAGCAGTTAGGAGTACAGTGATCAGAGTTCTGTGTGGCAACTGTGATTTCCAAACTTACTGCAGTCAAACATAGCCCTACAGAACTGGAGTCGGCAACAAGAGGCAGTTGTTTGGAAATCACCCTACAAAATAGTGCTGTGTATGCACCTGCTTGGAGATCAATGCTCCCTGTGCATAAAATTCTGTAACTCCTTTGTCTAGATTTAGTCAGTGAGGGAAGAGTAACTGATTTGTCCAACAAGCAGGATTAAAAAACACAGACCAGCTTTTCAGCACAGAGACCATCACACCTGTTTGTATCAGTAGAATTCAAAGCTAAGTATGTATTTTCATTTGAAAATTTTTAAATGACAACTAAGGAGGAGCTGTTTATCTTCTCAAACTGACCTCAAGGTACTTTGTTTTCATTCTAAAAGTTGATAGCAATGCTACCTACCAGAGGACTGATGCACCAGCAGTGCTGCTTTATCTAAATCTAGCACCATGCATCAAAGAACTTGCCATACAGAGATGAAACAGAGCAGAGGAGCACTGCTGATGTCCTCAACTGTTAAATATAAAGCATTTTTCTCTTCCAGATTTAGCGAGTCTTTCTATCTGATCTTAAGTTTCTTCCTCTTAGAGGGAGTTGACCATGACTTGACAACAGGAATCTTCCAGGAAAAAAGTTATAAAACAGGAATTCATAATCACTCAGTAGGCTACTGAACCAAATTTCATTCTTCTCTGAGTCAGTAACAGGTGAAATTCTCTGATGTTTAGATGAGTTTCCTTTGGAAATGACCTTTAAGACATACAAACCCATGTCAGTATCTGTCTGAAGCCCTCCCAGCTTGTGATTGCTGTTTGTGATTTTGTGGGTTTTGGTTTATTTTCCCCCATCAAGATGGTGTATACTTGCCTGCACAAGGCTTGTCTCATTCTCACTTGAGTGCAATTTTCCTAGAATTTAAAAAATTCTTGGTTTGTTTGGGGTTTGTTTGTTTGTTTTTGGTGGGTTTTGTTTGGTTGGTTGGGTTTTTTCCATGACCTGTTATATATTGAGAGGCTACTATTTATTCACATAAACATTGGGGCTGTGGCAATTTACAGAGCTGGAAATTGCAGTCAATTTCTTTTGAAGTTATTTGAGGGGGACTTTTTTACTAAGTAAATGTTTATAAATAAAAGATTTAGTTGAGTGACTTACTTGTAGGATTCTCATGTAAGCCTAGAAGACATTCCTGAGGATCTTCTTACAAAAAATCTGTTTTCTTACAAAAAATCTGTTTTCGGCTCCTTAAACAGTAGAGTTAAAACATTTTAGAAAGTAATTTCTTTGGTAATATTGCAGCAATTCCTATAATTGCACATATTAAAAGTTAAAGGTTGTTACTTAAGTTGCATTTTGCTTAATTTATGAGCTGAAAGCTTGTTTTGTTTGAGCCTAGTTTCAGGAGATCATGTAGGGAATATGAAAGTAGGGTAGGAAAGTCTTTGCCTAAGGAAAAAAAAAAATCTCCCCACTCCTCCCCTTTCCATGCACTGGCCTTAGGTCTAGGAAGCCTAAATCCTGACTTTACTGCTGACTCATTTCATTACCTGTTGATTTTGAAAAAAACATAGATACATACTCTGTGCAGAATTATCATTCAGTGATACAGGTTGGCTATGAAGAGATCTGAGCACTCAACTGCAAAAAATATTTTCTCCTGCAGAATCCCTGTTGCCAGATGATTATATAGTTCCTCTTGACAGGAAGGTTTCAAAGATGATCTACTTACTGTGGAAGACCTCTGTAGAGGTATGAATTTTAGGGGATTTTGGAAGGATTTCTAGTATTCCAGGTGTAAAGAGGAATTCTTCAGCTCATGAGCAAGATGATGTGCTTTGCTAGTAAATTTGCTTTGGTTTGTAATACCCACAATGAGGAGATTAATGTTTTATGTACTCTTTTGAATATTTTCGTAACCAGCTCCAGGCCATGGCAGGTTTCAGACTCCAACTTCAAAAATGTATACAAAGTAGTTGAAGGAGGTATAAAAATAAAAACCAGAAGGCAAAAACCAAACGGACACACAAAACCCACAACACCAAAACCATGAAACCAAACCATTTTATTTGATACTTGTGTCCTGACCTGGTCTATCTTCCTTCAGTACAACTGAGCATCATCCAGTTGTTTTCCTGCTTCTAGTTTTCTCCTATCACCTGAGCAAATTTCATCCTCCACTACCTGTAGCTTCTTCATGGCTACTTTTACAAAGATTTGTAGCAGAGAAGCCATTTTGAATGACTGATGGCAAATTAATTCTCCTTGTCTAATTAGAAACTATAAACGTACAAGCTACTTTTTTCCCCCCACTGTGACCACTGCGTTGAAAAGGTTTGTTTTTATTTAAGGAGCACTGGTAGTATCTGGTAGCAGAAATGAAGATAATCCTGTAATTACAATTAAATAACAATTATAAAACAAAGTACAGACCCTCTTCTTTCTGAAAATAATAAACTCTCTTGTCACATACTCTCTTCTTTACTCTGTACTATTAATATTTTAGGAAAAACAGAAAACAAGTGGATTGCAGAATGGAAAGACCCTGGCTGGTAAGTGTATTCTGTGATACAAAAGCCATATAAAATACTTCTTGTTCAGGAGGTAAAATGGTTAATGCAGAAATGTGTCAAAAGTTTTCTGCAAATGAATGTGTAGAAAGCACCAAGGTGTGATAATCTCTTTCTCCATTGACTGTGTATACAGCATGACAGAGCTATAGAAGCTCACTTTGCATTTCCTGATGCAAGTGCTGCAATTCATAGAATCATAGAATGGTAAGGATGGAAGGGACCTCAAGGATCATCTAGTTCCAACCCCCTCCCATAGGCAGGGACACCTCCCACTAGTACAGCTCACGCAAGGCCTCATCCAACCTGACCTTAAACACCTCCAGGGAGGGAGCATCCACAACCTCCCTGGGCAACCTGTTCCAGTGGCTCACCACCCTTACTGAATAGAACTTCCTCCTAACATCCAGTCTAAATCTCCCCTCTGCCAGTTTAAACCCATTGCCCCTTGTCCTGTCATTGCAGGACCTTGTAAATAATCCCTCCCCAGCCTTCCTGTAGGCCCCCTTCAGATACTGGAAGGCTACTATCAGATCTCCTGGAAACCTTCTTTTCTCCAGGCTGAAGAGCCCCAACTCTCTCAGCCTGTCCTCATAGGAGATCTGCTCCAGCCCTCTGATCAACTTCATGGCCCTCCTCTGGACCTGCTTCAACACTTCCATGTCCTTCCTGTGCTGAGGGTTCCAGAACTGCACACAGTACTCCAGGTGGGGTCTGACAAGAGCAGAGTAAAGGGGCAGAATCACCTCCCTTGCCCTGCTGGCCACGCTTCTCTTGATGCAACCTAGGACTCTGTTGACTGTCTGAGCTGCATGTGCACACTGCAGGCTCGTGTTGTTCCTAACCTTTTAAAATTTCCCATATGGAATTAATCCAATATTTAGCTCCATTGCAGATCAGAAGGATGTTTACTATGAAGAAGTCTTTCTTCACACTTTATTTCTCTGCAAGCTGGAGCATCTTCAATTTAATTAAATGTAATGGTCACTAAAAATTGCCATCAGAAGAGATCACATGCAGTAAGAAATATCAGGGTCCATGGGAAATTCTGGATTTCTGCATGGATTAACTCTTGTGGTGTGGAGATTATGGGATAAGGTCACCAATTTTTGTTTTCAATTATTTCGTATTGATTTAGTAGAATTTCACAAGTTTCACAGTATGAGATTAAAAATACACAATAGTAGCTTCTTGGAAGGTGATAGATTTTGCTGTCTGAAATAGGAGAGGAGTTTTCCTCTTTTTAGAAAGAGGAAAGGATGCTCTTGGGAGAGCTGAGAGTAAACAAAAAAGGAAATAAAATCTTGTTCTAGGAACGCTTTATCCTGACATAATATAAATGACAGACTACATAAGATAATTTTGTGTGTCTTTGGCTGCAGTTTGTAATTTGTTTATTTTTTAGATGATATTATTGGTCTTGAAAATTGCCAAGAGAATGAAGACACTTCTGAAACACTTCCAGAAATAGAGCTGTTTCAAGGGATGATGGAGAACATCGTGACCTCCACTATCGCCGACTGTCCGGATGCTATATTTCATCACTTGTGACTGCCCTTCTTAAACTCTGCTTGAAGGAAAAGGTAATCCGTCACACTTGTGAAAGTGTTTTATTCTTACATTATATTTGACCAAGCATCTAAATAGCATTGTTTGTTACAATTTTTAGTGTGCAGTTTATATCACCCAACCTACTTGATTTTTTTGGTTGTTGTTTGTTTGTTTTTTCTTTAAGTTAGACTTGAGGGTTGTTCTGGGGTTTGAGTTTTGGTTCAGTTTTGGGTTGTTTGTTTTTGTTTTTTTTTTTTTTAAAGTCTGAAGGAGAAAAAGGGAAGGCAGTATTTTGTTATTAAAGCTATATGATTTTTCTTTTCTCTGCCAGAAAGCAGTGGTCTAGGATGCCTAGGAGCTGGGATTTGTTCCCAGTTTGGTGACTGTGGCAATATGTTTTGAATCATGTCATCTCAGGCCTGTTCTCCCCATCTCTTCAGTATGGAGAGCAATGCTGACTCCATTGAGGCTGTAATTAGGAAGAGTATCATATGAGCAAGAAACCCACATTTCACTGAGTCATGAAAAACTGTCGGTTCTGCTTTTCAGCACAGAACCAGCAGCAGGAGGTTGCAATAAGACTCCATACATTGAAGTGTTATTTTTTCATGAATGTTTTCATTTGGTATGACAAAATGTGCTACATAATATTAGAAAGCTACCGTGCTCCTATTTTGTCTTCTGCATTTGCTAACCTTCTGGTGACTTGGCAAAGTTTCTCCAGTTTATTTATGACAGATATTCTAGGTAGATTGTGATACAGAAGGAAGGACTTTTGGATCCAGAAGGAAAATGCTAGCTTAACTTCTGTATCATTTTCCATGGGTTGTTCTTTCCAAAATAGAAAATAGATTAATCTGCAGGTTTAGACTGAGGTACATGGAAATACAGTTGCACCTTAGACAAATTGAGCCAGAAAAAAAACTGCAGACCCCAAAGCTTAAATTATTCTCATCCAGATGTTCCAGTGGTCCACTGGAATATCATCCACATGGGGTCTGGTCATGACTCTGTGTCACCTGGCGTCCTGTGTCTGACCTGAGCATGAGCTGATGGCTAGTGGAGGAATCAGAGGTGGAGATGCACTGTGTTGGGATGGTTGTAAAAGCAGGAGCTGATATTTTAGAAAATTTTGTAATCTATGCAGTGAAGGTGGTGAAATAGTTTGATTTGAAATTGAAACCTCTGTATTGGGAGTTGATTGTATTATATGCATTTTTATGATTGATGACAAAAATGACATGTCAGGTCATTTGCTGATTAGCCTGTACCAAGTGCCGATGCAGGAAAGTGAGGACAATCTCTCTGAACCACACAGTACAAACAGTTCTGATCTCCCAAGATGCTGTCAGCACAGATTATTAATAACATCAGGAACATCTGGTAGTGTTATTGTCCTTTTACATAATCAAATATTAAAATATTTGGTTAGCAAATTAAAAAAAAAAAATCCAAAAATACTTACATGTTACTTGTCTATAATACTGCAAATGTGAACACTCCATAGGCAAGATTTTTCTAACCATATTGACTACCTATCTCGGTGCAGATTTGTAACCTAAGATCATAGAATGGTAAGGTTGGAAGGGACTTCAAAGATCATCTAGTTCCAACCCCCTCCCATAGGTAGGGACACCTCCCACTAGTACAGGTCACTGAAGGCCTCCTCCGACCTGGCCTTGAACACCTCCAGGGAGGTGGTGAAGCACAGAATCACCCAACATGATCAAAGATCATGTTGGATGACTCTGTGCTCCAC
>VWZE01006346.1:35375-74398 GCA_013396675.1 Eubucco bourcierii | reverse complement strand
TTAAACCCATTGCCCCTTGTCCTGTCATTACAAGACCTTGTAAATAATCCCTCCCCAGCCTTCCTGCAGGCCCCCTTCAGGTCAGATACTGGAAGGTTACTATCAGGTCTCCTTGAAGCCTCTTCTCCATGCTGAAGAGCCCCAACTCTCTCAGCCTGTCCTCATAGGAGATCTGCTCCAGCCCTCTGATCATCCATCTCTGGACCTGCTTCAGCACTTCCATGTCCTTCCTGTGCTGGGGGCTCCAGAGCTGCACGCAGTACTCCAGATGGGGTCTGATGAGAACTGAGTAGATAGCACCCAGAAATGTCTGGGTTTGTTGAACAGAGTGCTTTTATACTGAAGAAAACTCTGGTTAAGCTGGATTTTTTTTTTTTTTCTTTTTGTGTGCTTCAAAAAAGAAAAGACACATGCTAGTGTATCTTGCCCTATTGTCCATATCTTTATCTGGTTGCTGAATCCAACAAGGTGTTTTTTTCTATTAGAACTATTTTCTTTGTCTATCTGCCATGCAACTCCCAAAATTGTTTCAGTTCCCCTTTACTGCTTGTGAGCAGAGCAGAAATAATCTTACAGCCTTGTGTGTTTGTGAGCTGGCCACTGACTGCTGATCTGAAACGAAACTCTGGTAAACCTCTGTTTGTTATGTGATGTTCAGTCTAATATTCTGCTGCCCTGGTTTATGTTACCTCTAGGGATATGGAAGTATAGCAATGCGTACTTTGCTGTGAAAGAAAACTTGCACTCAGCATTTGGCGTAAAAGTAAAAAACCACTGCGTGCTCTGTACAGAAGGTCTTGGTTGTGAAGGGCTGAGCTGAGCTGTTATGGTTACGCTGGAGGTTACTGCTGATAGTTGAAGCTGGTGTAACAGTTGATTGCCCTGGTCCTGGCCATATGGTTCCATCCTCCTTGCAGGAGCTTTGACTTGAGCTGGCTAGGGCTTTGGGGCTTTGTGTTGGAAGGAGGAGGGAAGTTAGTTGGANTGTGTTGGAAGGAGGGGGGGTGTTTGTTGGTGGTTTTTTTTTTTTTTTTTTTTTTTTGTTCAGCATCTGAGATGAGTCAGGGAAATTCCTGCTGTAGTGAGAGGCTGAGACACCAGAGGTCAGATGGGTTTAAGCCGCTTTGGAGCTATGGTCTGCTGCCTAAGACCAAACTGGTGTGATGGCTCACTGCTGCCAAATGTGGGAAGCGCCCTTCTCCCAGCCTTGCCCCAGGTACCAGCTCCTGCATGCCCTGTCTGACATAAAGGCTATAATTTAACTCACTAACTTCACAGGAAACAAATGAATAGTTTTCTGCTGGGCTAGTAAATTTAGATTATTTTGTGTAAGGTCCAACTCAGCGCCAAAGCTGGGACCAAGGAGCAGATGGAGCTGTGTGTTTGGAGATGTGAAAGGGAAGACGTGCAGGGTTTCCTGCTTGCATGGCAGCCAGCTCTGATACAAGGGACACCACGGCGTGCAATAGTACTTTCAGACAAAAGACCGTGTCTAAAGCTAAACAAGAGTTAGGATGTGGGGTGTTTTTGTGGTTGGGTTGGGGTGTTTTTGTTGTGCCTTTTTTTTTTTTTTTAGCACATGAAAAGCAAAAACTTCTCTTAGGGTTTTCAATCAACTTGTGCACAATATCAAGCACAGGATACTGTGTGATGTAGACCCTTGGCCAGCCCTCACATGAATATTCAAGTAATCCTCTGAAGTCTGCATGAATAAGTGCTGTAAAAGGCACACAAATTTGTCTGGTCAATAGTATCCCTGGTTTTGAGGGATACAATGGTCTTCTCTCACCACAAATTTTTTCTCTTTTGGTTGCTGATTAAGGCAGACTTGACAATAATGATGTCCTGAAGTGGTTATGAAACTGCTCAAGTGAGTAACTATAAATGTTGAAATGGATTTAGTTTCATCAAATTAAAATGAACTGATGCATTCCTATCAAACTAAGAGAACTGATGCATTCCTATCAAAAGCTTTTAAAATCATAGGAAATAAATAGAGAGCTAATACAATCTTCTCATTCCCTTTAGACTGGAAAGTAAGCTAAGCATTACTGACCAAGTGGAATTTAATCTGTTAGCCAGATGATCATCCTTCTTTGCTCATGTTCTGTAAGGGTGTTTTTGCTCAAATGAGAGAGTGAACAGTGCTTGTGTTTCTCTGGAAACGCAGGGTTCATCTCAAGTTGTTGTGAGAGCTCCTTCTTGCAGCACTGGCAGAACATCAGTATTTTTTTTGGTGATTAAGCAAGACATTCTGGTTTGAAAAAATGCTGAGATCAGTAAAAAACACATTACTTTGGTGTCTAGAAGTTCTCCTTAGATCAAGACTCCTAAGTGCCAGATGATACTAATGTAGAACAAGAAGACAAAACCCAATGTCAATTTAAGCATTTACTTTGCAGTAGTCTTGTAGATAAAAGCTGGCATGTTTCTTTTTCAAATGTAGTGGTCAGTAACTCCCTGCAGGAAGACCTCCTCCATGGCAGTAAGGTAGGGCTGTAGTTTAGAAGAGGCAAATCTCTTGATGACATGTGGTCCTGCTCCTCCTTTCCCTGGCTATGCTGTTCACTTCACTTCCCTTTGCTGGATGCAATGGTTCTGTTGTGATATTTCAGCAGAGTCTCTTCTTTATTTCAGAAACTTCTCACTTGGACTGCACCATGGAAGGACTTCAGCTGGCCACCAGGATTTTAAATGTGACAAGCAGTCTAGAAGAAAGTAACCACTGCAGGTTTTTGGTGTGAATTTTCAGTTGTCTTCCTCCTCATCTCCCCACGGCCCCCTACCAATAACCTCTCTTTCAATATAATAAGAATGAAAAATGAGGTGACTTGGTGTATGGCAAAAGGTCACTTTCTAAAGCCCTTTCATAATTTCATGCTGCTGAGGTGACTGGCACTTTCATCTGTAGAAGGACATGAGAGCAATCACAAACAGCAGAATAAAAGCAGAAATCAAGAGGTGTGGTGAGATGGACCAAAAAGAGAACTTGCTGTTGGGGGCAGATGGATTGCGAAGGATCACCATTTATGAGAAAAATTGGGGATGTTTGCTGAAATAGTAACAAAGGTGAGACAGACAACAGAGAATCAAGGGAGGTGAAAGGACAAACCCAAAGACACCGAATTAACTTAATAATTGAGAAAATTAATCAGCGTAATCTTTGACTGTTACAAGATAAAGTGGCACACATAACACTGGGAATTTCTTTGTAGAGAGAGAGTGACAGAAAAGGCAAATCCTCCCTGTGAAAAGTGAGAAAAGATCGATCACAAGGGGAGAAGCAAAGAAGTTTAGGTTGTGTGTGCTTGTCAGAAGCGATAATCCCATCTCCCACACCTTCTATATCCAGAATATCCATTTATTAATTCATGTCCTGTTTCTCACTTTTCCCTGCACCCTTTTTTGTTGTGCATCAGCTGAAGGGCCAGTACCTAACTGCAGTCATGCTGAATCTCCACAACAGTCTAAATGCTGTCCACTGAAACAAATACTGTCTGTATGTGTAAGCACTTAAAGAGGGAATGTATTTTGAAATTAGTGTTGTATCATTGGCAAAATCTACTGGCTGCACTTTTCATGCATTTAATTTCTTATGCCCGCCTGTGATTTTTTTAATTGTTATTTTTTTCTCTCCTTGGTTGGAAATAGGCTACTTTTCTGCCAGCAGAATGTTACGCAAAATGTAATGGGGAGGAGGAAGTTCATTCATTATGGTCATAACTGCAGCTTTGGCCTTACCTGAAGTAGTGCTGGCAGCAGAAAAAATACGAAAATGCCACTCAAGGGTTAATATTTTATTCCTACTTTTATTGAAAGAGAAAATCTGAATGCCTATGTTTTCTGTTACTATACTGGCCTTCCAAAATGCTTAAAATAAAAACAACTTTCAAAATTTCACATCATCCTTGTATGGACAAAAGCTGCTGCGTCTTTTAGTAGGGTATTGCCAGTTTAAGTTTACTTTAAACCTGTCTGGTATCTTTGAATTTCAAAGTTAACGTCTTTTCTTTCATGCCACTTGTTTCCCCTACTTGATTCTAGTGTTGGTGTGTCACATCCCAGTGAGCTAAGCTTTCTCCCAGCACATGAACACTCTTTAGCACTGTTTCCTAACTCTTAAACCTAAAGCTTCGGTGTTGTAGTTCAGTGGCAGCGTGTTCCTGTAGCATACCCGAGTCTGGTTTCTAGCTAACCATCAGCTTACACTTTATATGGCTCTGAGAGGGAGAGTATGATACAACACCAACTGATTTTGGTTTAAATGGAAACTGTAATTTATTTCATTGTTTTGTTTGGCGGTCAAGTTCAAGCAGATCAGGTTTTCTGCAGGAGAAATAAATCTTGTTAAATTTGCCGTAGTTTCTCATGTCTCTTCTGTGAAGACAGGCTGAGAGGGTTGGTATTGCTCAGCCTCGTGGACACTCTAGGGACTCTATAGCAGCCTTCCCTCCCTAAAGAGGGCCTACAGGAAAGCCTAGAGGGAATTTTTACACGATCCTGTAGTGATAGGGCAAGGAGTGAGGGCTTTAAATTGAAGGAGGATAGATGCAGATGTAAGAAAGCTCTTCGCTGTGAAGGTGGTGAGACACTGGAGCAGATTGCCCAGAGAAGTTTTGCGTGCCCTGCTAAGTGTTCAGTGGCTGATCAGAGGAGGCTTTCAGCAGCCTGGTTTAGTGCAAGGCACCGCTGCCTATGGCAAGGGGATTGAACTAGATGATCTTTAATGTCCCTTCCAACACACATCATTCTATGCTTCTTTATGATAATATGTTTGGAAAAAAAGTAAAGTTGGTGTAGTGAGCGTAATAATGCAGGGCAGCTATTTAGCTGTATCTGCCTCTGCCTTTTTTTTTTTTTTTTTTTTTTTTTTTTTAAGAGTTGGAGGAGGTTGTCTGCAGTAACTCCATACTGCCAAAGAAGTAAAAGGGAAGAAAAGAAGGAACAGTCAGTATGCAGGGTGCTGTAGATAGCTCTGCTCCTCCACCACTAGCCTTGGACCTTAACGCACGAGCGTTTGCTCGCTCCCCTGTCGCGCAGGCCGCAGCCTGGGTTAAACTCTCGATTCCTGCCGGCGGCCGGGCCTCGGGAGGGAAAGGGAAGCGGGTGTAGCCGGCCTCGCTGCTCCCGCCTCCCCTCCCGGGGCCGCCCCGGCCGCCGTCACACACAGCGGGGCCTCTGAGCTAGCACGGCGAAGGATGGATGAGCAGCTGCTCCGAGCTTTTAGGGACGTGAGCCTGCACCCCCCGCGGCACCGGTTTAGCGGCAGGCTGGTGCTGCTGCGGGGGCTGCCGGGAGCCGGGAAAAGCACCCTGGCCAGGTAAGCCGGAGGCTATGCAGCCGTTTTGCCTTTCGTGGGGTCTCCCTTCTGGATCCGGCTACTCGCCACTGCTGCGGCTCGGCTCCCCGGGGACGGGCGATAAACGAGCCCCGCTGGAGGGTAGGAGTGCCGGGAGCAGAAGCGGTGCAGCGGGGAGCTGACGCGGAGTGACGCCGGGCAGGTTGCCCCGGGGAGCCCTCAGGCCACCCGACTCCGCTGCAGAGCGAACAGCTTACTGCTAATCCCTGGAAGAAGAGAGAGCAGTTCAGAGCTGGGTTTCGGGCTCGGGAGGAACGCTTCAATAAACACAGCCGTTTAGAAACCTCCTCTGTGTTCAGAGATCCGTCACAGCCTTCTTGTTGCAGCTGCCTTTAACTGCTTTCTGGGTATGCTGCCTATAGAGCTGTGTGTGGTGTTGTTCGGAGCGAATAGTACCGAAAGAGATGTTTCTGGTGACCTGGGCTGATCTCCAAACCAAGGTAGTTGTTACCTTTTTAAACCACACCAGAATGGTGCTTTGGTGTGGGGTTTTGTTGTTTGTTCTGTTTGTGTGTATGTGTTGATCACGAACACATTGAAGTACTTCCTTTCTCTGACTCGACATTGACGACAGCTCTAATTTCTGTTTTCATTATGTTCTGCACTCCCGGTCAGAGATGTAGGAGCGTATAAAATGGGCAGAGGAGACTCTTCCACTCTGTGACAGCTCCAAGACTGATTTGAAATAGGTGGAAAAACTCAGAGGGAAGTGTTGGGAGACAGGACTGCTGTCAGGACCCAGTATATCTGTAATCTGGTATCACAGGATCTCACAGTTTGGAATCTCAAGAGTTTTTGATCCCACCCTCTCTTGATCCAAAGAAGAACATCAGTTCTCACATCAGTTTTGATGCTGGAAAACCTATCTTGGCTTCAGGGGGTACAAGAGGGAAGGTCTCTGCTGTGAAAGGATGCAGCATGAATCTGTGGGATGCACTGGCTTAATCAACCCTTTCTTCCTTTTCGGTACAGTCCTTCATGACAAATGTTGCCTTGTGCCTTACAGGACTTCTGCAAGACCAAGTTTATTAATGAACAGCCAAATACTGTGTTTTTACTCATACCTAAAGTACTTGTCTCTTTCTAAAGAAGTATAAGGTGCAGGCTGTGCTCCTTCTTGGGGATTTGGGTCTTGTAGTACTGTAAGAATGTGATGATTTGGGGCTATATTCTCAGGCAATACAAATAACTGACTCACTTTTTAAAGATCAAAACACAGGATGAATTATTAGTGACAGGTTTAGAAAGTCATGTAAGTATTGTGTTTAGTCCCTTGTGAGATAAATGTTTGGGGAGTTTAGCCTCTGTTTGTTGTGTCATTACATTTAGCCATTTGGCGGTACGCAGATTAAAGGGCAGCTGTAAAACAGTGTTTAGTACATCTCCGTTGGCACTGTCCCGGTTATGAAAGTATTATGCTATGAAGGTACTATTTTGCAAAAAGTCTGAGATCTCCATTTTCCACATTGTCTACCTTTTGGTGCTGGTGAATGCGATGTGCTAAGCAGAGTGATGCTTGCAGAGCATGAGTACAACAAAGCTCAGCATAGGATCCTGCTGGAGGAGGAAGGTAATTACTTATTTGCAAAAGTCCTTGGTAAGATAATTTTACCTATTCAAATTTATTCTCTCTGTACTCATTCACACTATCACAGCCAAATACTTGGAAGCAGCAGGATGTATGTGCATGTGTAGTATGGCCAAAATCAGAGAGGACAGGTGCCTTCAACTGCCCTATTGCTTTCTTGTCTGAGTTCCTGTTGGTGGTGACAGAGGGTTTTGGTCAGGTCTGCTGTGCCATCTCACAACCAGCAGTTTCTATGCTGCTACCTTTTTGCCTCTGAATTTTGCTTACCTGGTGCACCATTACCCTAGGCAGGGTTTTTTCCCCTCCATTATTTTAATTTTCCTGGTTTGGGTGTCTTTTTAGCTGCAGCTTCTACCCCTTTTGGAACAAGGGGAAGAAGGAAGGTGTGTACAGGCTGGTGTGATCTGCTGACTGTCATCCCAGTCTCAGAGTGCAAGTCTTCTGACAGCAAGTCATCTGTGCTGGGGCTTGGCTGAGTGCTGGTCTTTCTGTAGTGTGCAAACAGAGCCTTTCCCAGTTTTATTGCTGATAATGGTGTTCTTGGTTGTCAGTGTGATCCATTGTTTTAGCTTTTGCTCTGTTGTTTCTTCTAGTGCTTTCACACACCTTTATTCGTTCTTTGCTCTGTGTACATCTTTACAGTACTGTGAAGTGTCATGAACCATGAATGTTATCACAGGTGATATAACCCTGTGATAGCTCCAGTAGAAAGGCCCTTTTGCAGTTTGTCACACAGTCCTAAGAACAATTATGGATCCATCACTTGTTGCCCTGACCTTTCAGTGTTAGCCAGGACCATTTGGATACAGTTTTGTAAGACTTACTTATGGCATCTTTGTTAAAATGATTTCCCCATCCTAGTCACTCCTTAGCTCAGAGCAGTTAGCAGTTGTACAGGTCAGTTCAGGTCTGAGTTTTGGAGTCTGGTAAAGACAGTGAAATATCCACCTCTGTTAGGTTCAGTAGTCAAGGCAGAACAATGAGTTTGTCTGCTCACCACCAAGCCCCAAACCTTTCCAATTGCTTCAGTGTTAAGGATGTGCTTCCCTTAAGTGCATACTTTAGGTGACCTTAACCATCTCCCCCTATCCATTCACTTACATCACCACCAGCAGAACTTCTTGTATAGCATCTACTCTCTGGGTGTGTTCCGTTAATGTCACAGTAGATTTCATGATGAGATCGTGGCACGTGTTAAGAAAACAGTTATCTGAGGTGCGGCAGCAGGTATGGGTTTCAAAAATGTCTTAAAAAAAGACATAAACCATGCACAAACTCGTATCCGCTTCTCCAGCAGACACTCCATTGCACAGCAGCTGTTTCCGGCTTTTCTACAACATCACAGTATCACAGTATCACCAGGGTTGGAAGAGACCTCAAAGATCATCAGGTCCAACCCATTACCACAGACCTCAAGACTAGACCATGGCACCAAGTGCCACGTCCAAACGTGCCTTGAACACCTCCAGAGACGGTGACTCCACCACCTCCCTGGGCAGCCCATTCCAGTAGCCAATGACTCTCTCAGTGAAGAACTTTCTCCTCACCTCCAGCCTAAACTTCCCCTGGCACAGCTTGAGACTGTGTTGCTGTGATGCACAGCTCAAGTGACCTGTACCCTCTCTGTGGCAGATTTGCTCAAGCAGTAATCTGGGCATGATTAAACACATAACTTTTCTGCCCCCACTGTTGATTTATCACTTGAAATGGG
This sequence comes from Eubucco bourcierii, assembly GCA_013396675.1. Classification (NCBI taxonomy): domain Eukaryota; kingdom Metazoa; phylum Chordata; class Aves; order Piciformes; family Ramphastidae; genus Eubucco; species Eubucco bourcierii. Next base: position 65,740 of record VWZE01006346.1, on the reverse strand, counting down.
GGCAGTTTTGTACTTCCTTAGTGAAGCATAGAGAGAGCAGTCTTCCAGAATAGAAGGGAAAAGATGCAGTGGCACTGAGGCATCGCTGCTTGGCATAGAATCATAGAATCATAGAATGGTAAGGTTGGAAGGGACCTCAAGGATCATCTAGTTCCAACCCCCTGCCATAGGCAGGGACACCTCCCACTAGTACAGGTTACTCAAGGCCTCATCCAATCTGGCCTTGAACACATCCAGGGAGGGAGCATCCACAACCTCCCTGGGCAACCTGTTCCAGTGCCTCACCACCCTTACTGTAAAGAACTTCCTCCTAACATCTAGTCTAAATCTCCCCTCTGCCAGTTTAAGCCCATTGCCCCTTGTCCTGTCATTGCAGGACCTTGTAAATAATCCTTCCCCAGCCTTCCTGTAGGCCCCCTTCAGATACTGGAAGGCTACTATCAGGTCCCCTCGAAGCCTTCTCTTCTCCAGGCTGAAGAGCCCCAACTCTCTCAGCCTGTCCTCATAGGAGAGCTGCTCCAGCCCTCTGATCATCTTTGTGGCCCTCCTCTGGACCCGCTCCAACACTTCCATGTCCTTCCTGTGCTGAGGGTTCCAGAACTGCACACAGTACTCCAGGTGGGGTCTGACGAGAGCAGAGTAAAGGGGCAGAATCACCTCCCTTGCCCTGCTGGCCACGCTTCTCTTGATGCAGCCTAGGACTCGGTCGGTTGCTGTCTGGGCTGCATGTGCACACTGCAGGCTCATGTTGAGCTTTTCAACCCAGACTCCAAGGTCCTTTTCCTCAGGGCTGCTCTCCAGCCATTCACCACCCAGCCTGGATTTGTGCTTGGGATTGTGCCTACCCAGGTGCAGGACCTTACACTTGGCCTTATTGAATTTCATGAGGTTGGCCTGGGCCCACCTCTCCAGCCTGTCCAGGTCCCTCTGGATGCCGTCCCTGCCCTCTAGCAAGTCGACTGTGCCACACAGCTTGGTGTCATCTGCAAACCTGCTGAGGGTGCACTCCATTCCTCTGTCCATGGCACTGACAAAGATGTTAAACAGCACTGGTCCCGGCACTGACCCCTGAGGGACACCACTTGTCACTGGTCTCCAGGTGGACATTGTGCCGTTGATCACCACTCTCTGGGTTCGACCATCCAGCCAATTAAATTAGGCATGATATGTACCTTCTCCAATTCTCTCTACTGGTTTTGCCCAGTTCGTTCTGGCACCTCCAGCCTTGGGCCAGCCCCATGCACCTTTGTTACCAGCACCATGGCCCTGCTGCAGAATTGCAGCTCTGAGAGGGTTCATGGACTTAACTTCTGCAGCTCCTGATTCCAGGCGGCAGCGTGCTGTAAACCATAACTTTTGTGTGAAACTACTTCAGGTTATCCTCCTCGATGTGTTTATCAAACATGATGCACAGCTTGTTGCTTTACAAAATACAGCTGCTCCTCTGACTCCAGTGGGTGAGATACAAAGGCACACGAGTGCTCTGCCAACAGTGCAGTGACTGACTGGCAGGTTTCTGCCAGGGCAAAGTCCTCAGGGCATGAGTAGTAGTTAAAATACAGCAGACAACTGATAGTGATCGACATGTGCCCCAGACTTCATAGTTCTGACTTTCAGCTGAAACTAAAGGCTTGTAAATGCCATGGGAAGTTTTGTGTTAGGAAGAGTGACCAGAGATAAGTGGTTGCATGTACATACATCTTCTGGTCTCTGTTATGTTGGAAGTAGCTTGGGCATTTACTGGTTCTGAGATATGCTTAAAGTATTGTTATGTTGCCTTCTGAGCACTGAGAAAGCTCCTTCCAGCCTGCTTACCAAGCTCAAATGAGAAATCAGTTTATATTCAAATTTTATGGTGGAAAAATGTGACAGACCATGCAATACAGTTAGGATATTAATAGTGATTATGGTGACTTATATCAGGTACTCTGGTGTGTCCAGGTAGTTGAAGCTCTGAATGATTATTTTCTTGTTTATATATGCATTAAGATCTCAATGCTTTTTGAAAGCAGTGAAGGTGCTCTCTGGAAAAAAACAAAAAGGAACTTAAAACCAGTATAAATCATGGGAACTGATCTTAAAGTAAACCCAGGAGACTCTAAACCCACGTCTGTTCACTGAGGCAGTTATTACAGTGCTACTGTGGTCAAACAGAAACACAGCTGGGTTTTCAACCTAAAAATTCTCCTTTTTCAATCACAGCAGCCAGCGTGTCTGAGCAGGGTGAGACGGCAGGTGAGTGTGCACCAACACTAGCCAGGACACTGTGTCGTTAAGAAGTATCCTTGACACCCAGGCTGCTGGTGGGGTTGGTGTGGGCAGGTGATGAAGCTCGTACCTCTGCACTGCTTCATGTTACCAGGGGCTTTATCAGTTCCCAGGCCATGCTGGTAGATACTTGAAGTTTGCTGCTGCTGTTGTGTCAGAGCTGAAGGGCAGACGCATCTGAAAACTTTCTGCTTCCCAGCAGTGTCAGTCTAATGAGATACAGGGCCTGGTGTGGAAATATACTTTATCTTGCAAAAGGGGAAAAAAGAGTTTTGGGGAAATTGACTGCTAGAAGAGAAAACATTCTTATTTCCTTATCCTCTGTGTTTTCTGAAACACCTACCACCTCAGTATGAGGAAAGACTTCTTTACTGTGAAGGTGACAGAGCACTGGAACAGACTGCCCAGAGAGGTTTTCAAAACCCACCTGGGCACATTCCTGGGTGACCTGCCCTAGGTGAACCTGCTTTGGCAGGGAGGTTTTACTAGATGATCTCCAAAGGTCCCTTCCAAACCCTACCACTCCGTGATCCTGTGCTTCTGAAACAGCAACAAACTTTTCTTTTGTAAGGCACAGGGCATGCTGTATTTCGTATCTGCTGCAAGACAAGAGAGGTCTTTACACTGTGCAATTAAATGCGCCACATAGGCAAATTAACTCTGAATCCTTGACAGATAAGGCTTATCACAGGGCAGCAGCACTTCAAGTTCAGTGGAATTTTTTTTTTTTTTAATTTTTTTTTTTTTTTTAATGCAAACAACTCCTAGGCAGCAAAGCTGGTGAAGGGCCTGGAGAATAAATTTTATGAGGAATGACTGAAAGAGCTGGGGCTGTTTAGTTTGAAAAAGAGGAGGCTGAGGGGAGACCTCATTGCGCTTTACAACTACCTGAAAGGGCATTGTGGAGAGGCTGCTGCTGGTCTCTTCTTGTAAGTAATTAGTGATAGAATAAGAGGGAGCAGCCTCAAACTGCAAGAGGGTAGGTTTAGCTTGGACATCAGGAAAATTTTTGTCACAGGAAGAGTGGTCAGGCATTGGAATGGCTTGCCCAGGGAGGTGGTTGAGTCACCAACCCTGGATGTGTTTAAGGGTAGTTTGGATATGATGCTTGGGGACATGGTTTAGGGTGAATCTTGCAGAGTAGGGTTTTCTGTTGGACTTGGTGACCCCAATCTGAATGTTTCTGGTTCTGTGATTTTTTTTTTTTTCCTGTGACAGTGTAAAACCTTTCTTCTAAACCAGCTTGTGGGTTGGTGTAAATCATAGGAGATTTTCTCAAGGAACATACTGAAGAGGTTTGGGTGTCCCTTGAAATTAAAAGTGGCAGAAGGAGACAGATTAGGGTCAGATCCTTTGGCAATAGTGGGTTACAGAAAATGATTGTAAACTTCAGTGTCAGTTTGGTTGTTTTGGAAAGCTAAATGTTCAAAAGAGCAAAATAAGCAGAAGGCAAAACATCTTCTGTTTCACACTTAATGTTTTCTTATCTTGCTGTTAGTTTTCTTATTTTGCTGTTATCTTGCTGAGCGTGTTTGGTATGAGTATAGCAAATGTGCTAAGAATTATAAATTACTGTCACTTTTTTGTGCCATATTTTTCCTTCTTAGAAGCACAAGTTTTATCTCCTTTATTTACCACTGATGTGAGGGTAGCAGGTGAAGTCTACAGAGCATCACATTACTGCTTAGATTGCTTAAGACTTAATACCAAAGCTCTCATGTGAGAGTGCATAAATGTGTTAACAAACTAGTAAAATATGTATCAAGAAAATAATGTTTAAAATTTGCACCATTTAAAAAGTAACATTGAGCAGGAAACAATAAACTTGAGATCTTTTACTAAAGTGTACAATTTTCATAGAATCATAGAATGGTGGTAAGGTTGGAAGGGACCTCAAGGATCATCTAGTTCCAACCTCCTCCCATAGGCAGGGACACCTCCCACTAGTACAGCTCACTCAAGGCCTCATCCAACCTGGCCTTAAACACCTCCAGGGAGGGAGCAGCCACAACCTCCCTGGGCAACCTGTTCCAGTGTCTCACCACCCTCACTGTAAAGAACTTCCTCCTAACATCCAGTCTAAATCTTCCCTCTGCCAGTTTAAACCCATTGCCCCTTATCCTGGCGTTGCAAGACCTTGTCAATAGTCCCTCCCCAGCCTTCCTGTAGGCCCCCTTCAGATACTGGAAGGCTACTATCAGGTCTCCTGGAAGCCTTCTCTTCTCCAGGCTGAAGGGCCCCAACTCTCTCAGCCTGTCCTCATAGTAGAGCTGCTCCAGCCCTCTGATCATCTTTGTGGCCCTCCTCTGGACCCGCTCCAGCACTTCCATGTCCTTCCTGTGCTGAGGGCTCCAGAGCTGCACGCAGTACTCCAGGTGGGGTCTGACAAGAGCAGAGTAAAGGGGCAGAATCCCCTCCCTTGCCCTGCTGACCATGCTGCTCTTGATGCAGCCCAGGACTCGGTTGTCTCGGGTTTTTTTGGTTGTGGTTTGTTGTTTTTTTTTAAGTGGCTTTTTATGATGAAGTCACAATTTTATATGCTTTTAATACCTTTTTTTGCACAATCATTGTTTTAGAGGGGCAATTGTGATACAGATGGTTAAAGGGGTGGGAAAGGTGAGGCGCTGAGTTATAGTGGCTGTCAGTTTATCAGAACTGAGAACAAACATAAGATTTAGGTGCTTTCCATTATAAAAATTCTTTGTCTGTGACCAAAATGAAAGCAAAAATTTGGCTGTTTGCTAACAGTCTGCAGCATGGCTTTTGTTAGATCTGTTTGCCCAGCAGTAGTTATGTGAATAAAACACCTCTTTGGAGCTAGAAGGTAACAAGTGGAGCTTGTTAATATGCAGCAGCAGCTACACCCGAGCCCTGGCCAGTCCACCAGTAGTGAGTCTCTGCTCTCTGGGGCAGTTGCTACCATGAAATAATCCTAATTTATCAGGAGGTGGTGGAAGTTACAATGGAGGCAGAACAAAGTCAAAGCTGGCCTTTATTCAGCTAAAGTGTGTTCCTAGTGAAGGATTGCTGCTAACAGGCAGATTAGGGTAAAATCATTAAGTAAATGGCTAGGGCAGAGTTAGAGATGAGAGAGTTGAGCCTTTTCTGTCTGCATGCCTGTCTTTTTGCTGATAACCTAGAGCCCTGTTTTCCCTTGCTGTTGCTTAATTAGATAAGACATTGAAAAATAGTTGTTTTGTATCTATGAGGCTGGAAGGAGAAGCATTTCTTCACAGAAGCTGAAATGAGTCTCAGAGACTGGAGACCATGTGTAGTGTGAGATAGTAGGGCAGCAGCATCCTGTCTGAGAGAGCCACAAGATTTCTCAACTGGCCTTACTTTTCCAGAGACATTTGGGGCCCTAGGGAGACAAGGGAGTAGTGAGACGACACTGTGGGCTTACCCTGACTTCTTGCAGAGATTCCCTCAGTCCCCAGCACTCTTGCTTGTTGGGGCCTTGGCCATTGTACGTGATGATATGTATCAAGAGCTTGTAATGTGAAGTACAGAACAGAAGGCTGCTAAAAGAACAAGGCCACAAGCCTACGTGCCAAGAAATGAAGAAGCAGCAAACAGATAAGGGGAAGCATAATAGAAGCTGTGTGCAGAAGCAGTGTAGTTTGCCAACCAATCATCTTGCTTAAAGGAGCGCGTGGACGAGGTAGGGGATCCAACCAAAGAACGCGTGCTATTCGCGTGATCGCGTGTGCGGAGAACGTTTTGCTATATGAGATACTGCTTGAACTCTAGTAAAGTGGACTGAACCTGCATCACATTGATGTGTTGCTCTTTCTCGCTCGCTTGCCCGTGACACTCGCTGATTGAAAAAAACAGACAATTCTGTCAATGGGCACAAAGAGGTTTGGATTGCACACAAAGGGGAATACAATTTTGCTTTTTTTTTGTTAGTCTCTGAGCACTGATAGAGTGTGTCTTATTTAAACTATCACATAAGCCACCACTTCCACCTGGTAGAGCCAGTCACTGCAAGGCAGCCGGTCAGCTTGTGGCAGGATACACATCCACCCTCCACGGGCATCCTGATTCTGAACGAGCATTGCTATCTGTGCTGGTTTGAGACTACTTAGAGTATTTTAACAGAAAAAATTACACTATAGGCTGTGAAAGGAAAACATGGTGATATCTCCTTCACTCATAGGCTTGCTGAGATATGTTTTGGGAAAAGAAACCAAAATATAGATAAGGCATTTTTGCAGTATGTCTCTCTTTCTGGGGCAGTCTAGCAGCTTCTGGCTCTGGCTTCTCCTTGCCTATTAATCTTCACTAACCACTTTCCTTCTAACCCCCCTGGCCGATCCTCCTAATTCACCTTGTGCATAAGGCAAACCTTGGGGTAAGGTACAGGGGTGGGGAGAAGGTGGAAGGGTGGTTGGGAGCCCCTCCTGGTGTCTCTGATTTCTGGGAGGGGTGTTGTGTTTCTGTATTCCCTTTAACTTGTATATTTCTGTAAATATTCTTGTATATAGTGTATATAGAATCATAGAATCATAGAATGGTAAGGTTGGAAGGGACCTCAAGGATCATCTAGTTCCAACCCCCTGCCATAGGCAGGGACACCTCCCACTAGTACAGGTTACTCAAGGCCTCATCCAATCTGGCCTTGAACACATCCAGGGAGGGAGCATCCACAACCTCCCTGGGCAACCTGTTCCAGTGCCTCACCACCCTTACTGTATAGAACTTCCTCCTAACATCCAGTCTAAATCTCCCCTCTGCCAGTTTAAGCCCATTGCCCCTTGTCCTGTCATTGCAGGACCTTGTAAATAATCCTTCCCCAGCCTTCCTGTAGGCCCCCTTCAGATACTGGAAGGCTACTATCGGGTCCCCTCGAAGCCTTCTCTTCTCCAGGCTGAAGAGCCCCAACTCTCTCAGCCTGTCCTCATAGGAGAGCTGCTCCAGCCCTCTGATCATCTTTGTGGCCCTCCTCTGGACCCGCTCCAACACTTCCATGTCCTTCCTGTGCTGAGGGTTCCTGAACTGCACACAGTACTCCAGTATCTCTGCTTGTACATTGTGCTGAGCTGTAAATAGAGCTTCAGTCCTTAACTTCCGGCTGGCTGAGTTCTAGTCTGGGTCATCTTACAAAGTGTGGGGGGTGGGTAACTCCTGATCCATTGCACTATCAGACATCAGAGTGAAGAGAAGGGGCATTGCTCTGTGCCACTGCCTTTGAGGCATTGTTTTTATGGATCACATGGGACTGCCAATTTAGGCAATTCATACTATGTCCAAGTTTGGGCTTCCTAGTTCAAGAGAGACAGGAGTTCGAGAGCTATGACAATGATTGTGAGACTTGTCTCTCATATGAAGAAAGACTGAAAGAACTGCGGCTGTTTGTTCTTGAGAAGAGAAGGCTGAGAGGGGATCTTATCAGTGTCTACAAATATCTGAGGGGTGGATGGCGAGGTGAAGGTGATGATCTCTTTTCAGTGGTGCCCTGTGATGGAACAGCGGGAGGTTCTACCTCAACATGAAGAGACACTTCTTTAGTGTGAGGGTAACTGAGCTCTGGATCAAGCTGCTCAGAGATGTGGTAGAGTCTCCTCCTCTGGAGCCTTTCAGAACCCACCTGGTTGCATTCCCATGTGGCCTGCCCTAGGTGATCCTGCTTTGACCAGGGCTTGGACTCTAGAGATCCCTTCCAATTCCTGGTATTTTGTGATTATGTGAATACTACAAGAGGAGGATTAAGTAAAACAGGGGAAAGCGAAAAACTCTAAGAACCGTAATAATGCAACAAATAATACAAAATATTGACTGATCGCTCAAGTATTTGTTTACAAATTAAAGGGGAGAAAAAAGTGGTATGTGCTGTCCAGTGATGAAAGAGAACAAGATAAACTGATGGTAATAGAGACCCTCCTTACCAAATGACAAATCATTACTTCTGGCTGTCTTCAGAAATCTCACTGTAGCAAAGTTCCTCTGGTGGTCCAGTTGTCTTTGAGACCAACTTCAGTGGGATTAGTAGGTTTGAGATTCATTTATTTTTTTCTATTTTACATATTTACAATCATACCCTCTCCGACAACTCAGAAAGAAAATGGAATATATTAATATGATTAAAGACTTGTAGGCATCTTTGCTGAATTAAAGAAGTCAAGGCCATGCCTTTGAGCTCCATTCCTTTCCTCCTATGTGCCCATCTATGGATTACTTTCAGATCCTTTAAGCTGTGTTTTTTAAATGAATACTCTGCATATTTGCAGAGTGTTCCTGTAGCTTTTGATTTAATGTTCTCCATTAGTGGCATGCATTAGCATATGTTAATCATTCTTTCATTGTTAATATCTTTTTCAGACAGCTGAAACGTGACTGTCCCAGCGCCGTAGTTCTCAGTACTGATGACTTTTTTATCGAAGATGACGTATACATGTTTGAGCCTGACTTGCTAGAGGATGCACACAAATGGAACCAGAGGAGAGGTGACTGAACTTGATCAGAGGTTTTGCAGAGTAGTTTTGTTTTCAGCTTGTCTGTAAACTTAGCCCCCAAAATTAAATATCTCAGGGTGGTGTCATACACTGCAGTTCATGGGGTCCTGGTTAAAAAAAAAGCAAACAACAAAATATTTATCATATCTGATTTTATTTCTTTTGACTTACAGGAGAGACATTTATAAATGAAAAAAATGTTGGTGATTGATAGGTATTATTTTAGGAAGTAACCCAGTGACTATTAGGTAGCACTGCTGGAGCTCTGTAACAGCAGGTGGCATGCAAATATCAGCCCAGCAGCTGCTTGCTGCAGCTGTATACACCACGTCCTTCAGACTAGCTTCTTAGATCTGTCCTGATTTGGAGGGAGGTGTTACAGGGGTTGTTAGTGATAGCCAGAAGGAAATCTTGCAAGCCTAACTATAATTATAGCCTAGGTCTCTGCCTCAGAGAGAAAAATGCAACATGCTTTTGTGGCTCTGCTCTGAGTTAATTTCTAGCAATGGAAAACACTGAGATCGTATTAACAGGGATCTTCTGCAAATAAGAGTCATTTTTAGCTGTTGTAAGTACTTAGTGCTGTGATACCACTAAGTTATATTCTACGAGAGGGTCACATCTTGCTGGCTCACCTCCTCCTGCTTTGGCGTGGGGCATGGACTTGATCTCTGGAGGTCCCTCCAACTTCTAGTATTCTGTGATTCAGGAGAGCAACTGCTGAGCGCTGACCTCCGCTCGTGTTTAGGTGGTAACTACAAATGCATGTCTGTTGGGGACCCAAGCATGCTAGCAGCAGGCAGAGAGGATGATTTGGGGCCAGTCAGTCTGTTATCTAAGGTATTTTAGCTTTACCTAATGTGTTCCTTTACAGCACACAAAGCAATGAAGAGTGGGAAGAGCCCGGTTATTATTGATAACACCAACATCCACGCTTGGGAAATGAAGCCGTATGTGATGATGGTAGGGAAAGCTCGGACTTATTGCTTCTCTATGTTCAGCTATGACATTTATGAGGTGATCTGACTGAAGCAGTTCATAATATGGCTAAAAATAATTACTTCCATTTTCCCCTAGTTTGCTAATTATCGTTAAGTACAAAGTAGGGGAAAAGGTGCTGGTGTAGCTCTTCTATCTAGTCAGATGTATAACTTGATGAAGGCAAAATTACTTGAAATGATTAAGAGCCTTTGACCTTGCCCCGTTACTTCTTGGCAATCAGGATGTTATCCCCTTCCCCAGGAGAGACATGTTCCCATACAGTTCCCAAAGTCCAATGGTCAGGAGTTCTGGCAGAGGGCAACACTTTTTAGTGCAGTTTCACCACATGGCCTATCTACAAACATGATACCTGTGCCTCTATTCTTGGGTTATGTTATTGTCAGGTAAAAATTTGAGTGTAAATATTGCTGGTATGGGAGCACAAGAGGCAGGAATTAACCGTGCTGGAAAGCCTGGACATGCCACTCCTGCAGTGGTTGTGAGTGGATGGATGACTAGGAAGAAAGTAAGAGAGTGCAGCTGGAGGTCAGCTAGATGTGATTTTCCTCACTCAAAAGATTTTCCTACCTCTTTTCTCTGAAAATCAAACCCCAAAAGCAGTCCATAATTTTATTAAATATACATCAGAGGCACACACAAATGTGTGTGTGTATGTATGTATACATACACTCACTAATATGTTGCTTTACCTTAAAAAGGAGGCTCATAGACTCAGTGGCTGGCAATGCCATGACTGTTAGAGGATGACCTCACATGCCCAGAAGTTCCAGAGTGGCACAGCCCATGTGTGACTCTCGAACCACCTGTGGCTTCCAGTTAATCCCAAGATATCATTGCTGTAGGTGGCAGGGACTGGGGGCAATGCTGAGGCAGATTTTGCTGGGAGATCCAAATCTTTTGATGTGGAAAGAAGTTAACTAGCTGGAACTCAGACCAGCACCTTGATGGAAGCTATGGTTATATTACTCTTGCAGGTTCCTGGTGCACATGGTACATCTGTAAGCCAGACAAAATCTTAGCAGGGGGTGTCTGACAGATTGGCTGCTTCTGAGCTTGGCAACCTGGTGTCTAAAAACTTGTGTCCTTCTGTGATTCTTCAGGCACGGGAACATAGATATGAAGTTATATTCCAAGAACCAGATACACCCTGGAAGTTCAATGTTCAAGAACTGACAAGGTACATCTCTGGTGTAGCAGACAGCTTCTCATTTTATTGCTATGCTCTGGGAAAGGTCAGCATTCTTCCTCTTCATGTAGCCTAAAAGGTACCCTTGTAAGTGACAACAGAAAGATTGTCCTGGGGAATTTCTATTAGTATGTGGTCTGCAGTGAATCCAGCCCTGAAAGAACCTGACTGTTCTGAGGGAAATTAGCCAGTAGAAGAAGCAGCCCCCCTGAAATGTTTATTTATATTGCAAGCTTCTTGGGGCAGGAACCCTGGTTTTCATTCTGTGTTTTGAGCATCACTTCTCTATGTTTGGGTACAAAACACATCTAAGCACTACAGACAGTACTCAGACATCTTCTTAAATTATCTAACCATAAGAAGTAACAGTGAGCTGCTACATCATGTGGTCAAGAAATGGGGTTCTAGAGGATCTCTCAAAAGATCTTGACATGGAGATGCAAAAGGATACAATGAAGGTATCAACTTTGTATAATGCGATGGGATATAGCAGCAGCCAAATATGGCTCCTAAGTATATTAGTTTGGCAGGTGGCTGCAGGCTTATCAATGACATCACTAAAAAAGTCCATGCTGGCTAAGTTTCTAGCCTTTAACCAACCAGCTGTGAACTGTTACAGCCCCTAGCATTCTGTGATTCTTCACCAGCAGGGAGCCAGTTGCAGGGCAGCACTGCAGAGGCAGATTTTACTCAGTATTTTGTTCTATCGATCATTTGAAACAAGTCAGGGTTTTACAGTAGCACTGTAAAGCTAATTCAGATGCACTTAATTTTGCTGAAGTCCTGCTTCAGCAAAATTCTATTTCCCTGTTCTGCATTTACTAGCAATACTAGTAAATTTGTTTGTGCTGGTTGCTGGTCCCAGGCAGGGGCTGCACATGTGTGTAGGTGCTGGAAGACCTCACGCTTACTTCACAAGTGGAATGCTGCAGCTGGCAGCCTGCTGTGTTTCTGCCATCTTAATTCCACCAAAGGAAAAACATGCCAAGTGATGTATGGTTTGCATACCATAAGGCTTGAAAATATGGATGAAGGACAAACATAGTTTCTAGATGATAAATTGTGCCTAATAGAGCTAAACAGCAAAACCAAAGGCACTCAGAGTTTGCAAACTGACATGCAGAAATTCTGCTCTAGGCACTTCTGCTCTAGCCAGAAAGCCTGGTATGTTTGAGCTTCCTGTTCCATTACTTGAACTCATCAGCCTTTACAAATCTGCTCTGGAGCTTGAGCTGCATCAGGTTTGTTTTCATATCCCACTCGTGCTCAGAACAAAGCAACAGCATTTTTTGGCTATGTGTACTTGTGCATTCTAAGTCAGTGGCCGTGCTACCTGCAGCCCTTGTCTGCATTTCTCCAGATGAACAAAAGCTCACTCTGAGGCTAAGCAGCCCTTAGCACTACATCCCAAGTCTGTTACACAGCTCGTTCATTTCAGAGGGTTTGTCAAACTTCATCAGTCCTGGCTGCCCACAGAAATACCTGTTACTTTTTTCAGCAGTCCAAATAATATTTTAGGAAGTAGACTGAAGAGAACAGTTTGGGAAGGGGTTAGAAATAGATGAGAGGGAACACAAACTGCTATCCTGAACTTACTGAGCTTATCAAACATAGGCAGATAACCTCTAATACCTCCATATTCTGTCAATATTGACTCTACAGAAGAAACATTCATGATGTCCCTCGGCAAAAGATACAACAGATGAAAGAACAATATGAACACAATGTTACCTTCCACAGTGTTCTTCAGTCTGAAAAACCAAGCAGATATTGAGAGAAGCTCCAGTGGACCAAACGCAGTTTACAGCATGAGTGCCCATTCCAACCCCTCTCCAGTCTTCTCCAACAGAAGACCTCGTGTGGCATGTTATAAACACCATGACAATTGACTAAAGAGATGGATTCCTCAGTCTGATTTTATCAGGGCATAAAAGTCTCTAGTTTTATCTTTTTTTTTTTTCCCTGAATTTTTTACTCTTCTATTTTTCTACTACATTTTTAACTTACCTTTCTTAACAAATCTTTAAATGTCACTGAATTATGATTGCATAACTCTACATGACCGATCACAGAACACTGTCCCCAGTACAAACTGTAGTCCCTCTTTTTCCTCCATGAAAATCCATTTGAGCTTATAGTGAAATCTACTGTCTCTCTGGTTTTTGTGTGTCATGGTCTGTCACTAATAGGTAACAACTATTCCTGAATTCTTTCTTTCTTACAGGACATGTGGCCAATTCCTTTCTTCATGCAGTTATCATTTCTTGCCATTTTAGTAGTGTCTGTCTGTCTGACTAACCTTTTGTGTCTTCCCAGTCCACCTTGTGTAGTTTTAAAAGAGATAAAGTGAATCACGGAAAAAGTAGCTCTAACAGATTTTTACAAGATTTGATCCTGCTCCCCATCTATACCTCTGCTGCCTGGATTCATACTGGTCTTGCCTCAGCTCTCTCATAGCCAAACAGCTTCTCCAGCCTGGAGATGAAGTACTTCAACAAACCAAACAGCCCTTTCTCTTGCCAAGACACAGCAGATCAGCTGATCCTGGTCCACATACAGAAGCTCCTACAAGGAAACATTAGTGTTAAGCTAGTGCTTGTTAGCTTCTAAGTAGGAACAGGGCTATAGGAGCAGCTCTGAATAGCTGAAGCAGAAAGCTATCAAGTACCTAGAGTCAGAAGTACAAAATGATGACTCAAGAAAGGAGAAAAAAAGAAGTTCTTCCAAGTGGAGAAGTCAACTCCTTCCACCACTAAGTGCCAAGAAGCCACTGATGCATGAGTGAGGAAACAACTATCCTGCGGCAGCTTTATCCAGACTGTTAAATTCTGCTAGTTATGTCCTCATGGAGAAGCCTGTGAAATGTTTCCAAAACAGCCTTTGTGGCAGCAATTTTTCTGAAGTAGGTGTGGTTATAAGGCACTGCTTACAGAGCAGGACAGCAGCAAGTCACTCTGCAGTAGAAAATGGAAGGCAGCTCGCATTGGACATTAAGCAATACAGGAATAGCTGCTATTCATCTAGCAATCCGGCAGAGAAAAAGTATAAATAGGCTGTTTCTGGCCAAAAGCCAAGCTGTCTTCAGGACACAGCAGAGGCAGGAGATGAACTGCATTTTCTTCTCAGGCTGCATTTAAAGAAGTAGCATCATCATTGTGAACTGGAGGGCCTGGGGATCCTGGCTCTGCAGTACTGCACAAAGGTTTACTAGGACCTTGGGCAAGGTTACGTCAGCTCATCACAGTTCTCAAATCCAAGGTGGTGATGTGAGCCACTCCCAATTCAGCACTTGAGAATGAAATGGCACAGGACCCCATAAAGGTTGCTGAGTGTGAGCCAGTGGTCTCAGTTCTGAAACATGCTCCCTCCTTTAACTCCTATGTGGTGGGAACCAGCAGTGCAAGGATTAGCCTGGCAACTAAGGTGTGGAGTTGGCAGCTGCTCTGTCAGGATTTTTCCCTCTCAAGTAGAGGAACTCCAATTCTGAGAAGCTTCACCTGTTGAAATTCATGAGAACAAAGTATTCAAGTACTAACTCTTTTCCAGCATAAATGATGAAATCAAAGCAAGATCTGATTGTCTTTCACAATTTGCCACCTCAAGTGCTTCTTTAAGCAGGAGTAGCTCAAACAATGACCCAGGACTGGTCACTAATATGTTTGTATGGCATTTGGCTATGAATCAAAAAGCCTCTTCTAGTGCAATACAGAAAGGCTGAGAGGAGTTGCAGATCTATGTTTGGCAACAGCAACTTAAGAGAATTGTTTGTTTTGCCCCCTTCCACTTTTGACAGCCACGTAAATATTCTCTTACTGCAGAAGGTAACAAAACCTGAGAGATCCAAAAAAACCCAATGGCTTATAAAATTACACCAGACCAACACCCACACCCATCTATTGCACCATACTTGCTCATTACTTGACTCCAAATTATTCTGCATTGTCCCTTGCAATGTCATTTCACGGTTTCTGTTTTTGTAATACAACTTTATTAAGTACAATCAGGAATCAATGTGCAAAGTGAAAAAATAGTTGGAATTTTAAATATATACAATATTGTACATGTGCAAGTAGTTGCATTCTTGGGGGTTTTGTCTTCGTAGCAGTCTGCAGGTTGGTAACAAGTCCTCAGCTTCCTTCATGTCCTTCTGTAGAGCCTCAGCCACTTCAGAACGATTTTTTGATGAGTCATTTGTCGCTTCAGTAGACCTGGAACTATTTTGGGGTGAATGTGAATCGGATAAATTAGTAGCTATTGTGTTGCTGGTTTAATTTCCATTATCAGTCTTCTTTATTCATGAGTGCTTGTGTATTAATCATTGCAAGCTCCTCATCAGCAACCAGGTCGTTCTCAGGCAGAGGGACAGTTTCTGTCAGTTTTCTGCAGGGGGTGACACGACCAATGCTCTGATTTGTTTCTTTTGATGCCTTGCGGTGCTGCACATCCAAGCTTCGTGGAGGCTGAAATGCTTTTCTGAGAGATGGAGAAATGATTGAATGCATTGGTGTCAGTGGTGGAGGGGCAGGTATGCAACTGAGGAAGTCCATAGCTTTTCTCTTTTTGCTGTTTTGGGGGCGGTCTTCATTAGTTGTAGCAGATGAAGGCGTTTCAGCTGACCCTCGTGTGACAAGTTTCACATTTGGTGTGCTAGTTGACAAAGGGCTTGGATGCTTTATTTCAATTTTAGAAGAGATCTAGTTAAAAAGAGACAAGTTTCAGGTTTTATAGAATGTCCTGTTTCATTAGTTTCCTTAACTACTTCCACAAAAGCAGGGGGAACCTCAGACAGAAAGAGGTTATGTCATAATACATGTCCAACTTCAGTCTGGTATCATATGATAGTGAGTAACATTCTTTCAAGGACTGATGCTGGATAAATCACTGTTCAGATGTACATTAAGACAGCAGATTTACATTCTGTTTCTGAAACCTAGGCTACACATGCCAGATCACAGTACCACAGTATCATCAGGGTTGGAAGAGACCTCACAGATCATCAAGTCCAACCCGTTACCACAGACCTCAAGACCAGACCATGGCACCAAGTGCCACGTCCAAACCCGCCTTGAACACCTCCAGGGATGGTGACTCCACCACCTCCCTGGGCAGCCCATTCCAGTAGCCAATGACTCTCTCAGTCAAGAACTTTCTCCTCACCTCCAGCCTAAACTTCCCCTGAGACTGTGTCCTCTTGTTCTGGTGCTGGGTGCCTGAGAGAAGAAGGTAACCTCTCCCTGGCTACAACCACCTTACAAGTAGTTGTAGACAGCAATAAGGTCCCCCCTGAGCCTCCTCTTCCCCAGGCTAAACAATCCCAGCTCCCACAGCCGCCTCACTTCATAGGGCTTGTGCTCGAGGCCTCTCACCAGCCTCACTGCCCTTCTCTGGACACGCTCAAGCACCTCAATGTCCTTCTTAAATTGAGGGGCCCAGAACTGGACACCATACTCAAGGTGTGGCCTAAGCAGTGCAGAGTCCAGGGGGAGAATGACCTCCCTGCTCCTGCTGGCCACACTATTCCTGATGCAGGCCAGGATGCCATTGGCCTTCTTGGCCACCTGGGCACACTGCTGGCTCAGATGGTAAGGAACCAAAGCACTTGTGAAAAGCAGCTGAGTTGCCTTTTGTATTGGGTATATCCTCAATGGGTTGTTAAATAGGAAAAACAAAAATGTGGATAGAACATAGACTAAAAAAAACTTGAAGATAATACACACAAGGTAGATGCTGCACAGCAAATCATTCAAACACACACCTGACTCAAGAATATCTCTGATGTCTCATTTGTTTTAACTTGTTAATATATTTAATAAAAGGATATAAACTAAACCTTCAAATATTAGTGCTCTTTGAAATGCAAAGGAATGCCTTAGGAGCTTAAATTTAGTATCCAAGAACTGGAATACTTGTAAGTTCCTTGCAACTACTGGCATGAGAAATTTTTGTTCTGACTGCAGTCAGTACTCCACATCAGGAACAACTTGCCATCGGAAGCATTCATGAGAAGCTTGAGTACTATTTAACCCAATTTTTGTCAAGATTGCTATAAAATGTAAAACATTTACTAAGGGATATCTCTCTCCTTTAAAATCCTGGAAACAGTGAACAATACCTAGGGAAAGACAACCAGGAATTAAGATCTCTAAACCAGAGTAGGAACTGCAGAAAAAATTACAGACCAGTATTTTTCCTTCCACTGCCATCCATGTCAGATAATCTTCATAGTGGGACCAAAGAAGCAATAATGGTTTAATGGCCATGGTGGTATTAGGTTGATGGTTTGGTTCAATGATCTTAGAGGTCTTTTCCAAACAAAAGAATTCTGTGATTCTATAATTTTACGATAAATCATCTGCAGGGCAAGGATGATTCATTCTACCCACATAAAACTCAGAATATTTAACGTATGTTGTGAAAATACAGGCTATGAGGGGAGGTTTTCATGCACTGATCAAAGGAAGAACAGTCTCACAGTTCCTCCTGAGAAATAATCCTAAACTTACACACAGAGAAAGCTTCTAATCAGATTCCATTGCCCTGAAGAAAATGTATTGAGTGGACTGACAAGTGAGAGCATTCACCACACTTATCAGTACTACACTTCCTCATATCCTTACTGTATGTACTGTCAGTATTAATTAGCAGAAGCTTACCAAACTTTTATCCTCTGGGTAAAGGCCTGAGTTGCAGGAAGGAGAAGGGCTTTCCAAGCCACACCTTTTAGTTAAGATGGGTGTAAGAGAGAGATTTCTTTGTAGTAAATTCATCAATTTACTTTCCGCATCAGAGCAAAAGGAGGCCACATTCTGTAAAGGAGAACAGTTTACAGTGCAGAACAGTTACTGTTTAAATCATGCAAGTACTGTGCGCTCACAAAGCACTTAGGACTTTGTTTTCTCCTAATAATCCCACTAGAAATTAATTTCATATCAGACCCACAATTTGGAAGACTGTTGTGCTTTCCATGAAGGGAAATAACCATACTTTCCTTCTATTAACAAGAAAACAATCCTTTTGTATTTAATCTTGTTTTTCAGTAAGGAGTGGGAATACGTGACCAAAATATATTAGTTAGCACAGCTAGAAAACTGAAATAATAAATAAAATTAAATCAACAATCCAATACTGTCTATGTTCAGCTAAGCAAGACAGTAAAGTACAATTTCTAAAAAGCTAGAGGTAAACTGTCCATGACAGATTCCATACTGACAGGTATCATTTTGTGCTAGCAGAGAAGATTCCGTGGCACATCCTAAAGACAGTGTTGGCTGAGCTGAATTTTTTAAAAATTGAAAAATAAAAAGACATTCAGTAGATTAGAGTCTTCCAGGAAAAGTGCACTAGTGCCTTACACCATCTCCCAGAAAATCCCCTCAAATTCAACATTAAGTGCACTACTTATTTTAAAGGTTTAGTAACACTAACAAACCTTTCTGGTGAAGAATTTCACGTCAGTAACTAAAATAAATCTACAGATTTACCTCTATTGTACTTCTCAGTTCATTAATCTTCTCTTGAAGATAGTTTTCCTTTGGGCTTGCTGAGAATACAGAAAGATCTCCAGCCAACAGCACAGGAATTCCTGATCTGAATTCGGACTGCCACTGAAGGTTACTGGCAGAAATGAACGAAGAACACACAACTATGTCTTCAATAGCAAAGTGTCTGAGATCTGTCCGGATCTTTACTGCCACTAAATGACAGCTTTCATCAGATAAGTACACCATAGTTGTGAAACCTAAAAGCAAGAAAAAAATTGATTGGTGTCATTTGTATCTATAAGAAGAGTCACACAACTTGTCTTGAAAGAGAATTGATAAATACATCGTGGCAACCTATCCACATAGTAACAGCAGTTTGATGCTTCAATCCTGTTCTGCACTATCTCCTTAATGATTGTAGAAAACGACTCCAAGTCTGTGCGCTCCAGTGCTTAAAGCAGAATACTCCTCTGGTGCTTTGCCTTTTTATTCAGAAGATTATCCACCTGCCCCCACCTCTGAGCTCCAGTGCCTGCATACACACTATACACAAACAAGGGAGCTCATGTAGATGTGCAGTGGTGCTTCGGCAGATGCTGAACACACATGTGAGAACTGATGTCCACCATTTCTGGATAAAAGTATAAATCAAGAAAAGTGTCTCTTGAGTTTACATCTTCCCTTATTAGGTTCTCTCTGAAGTAATAAGTGAAGACAGGTATTCTTCAGGCAAACAGAATTATCTGCCAGTATATCATGGTGATGGGCTACATTAGGAGGTTTTCACAGGCCTGAGATGCAGGTACAAACACCGAGATCATTTTGATGTTTGAAAGGAAAATTTCAGTGCTTATTCAATAGAAGGACAGAAGTGTAGTCCACCACGTACCTGTCCTGCAAACAGAAACCACAACTCCGACTAAATCGACTTCAGCACACAGTGGCTGAAAAGAAGGATCTGACAAACTGGTGAATTTTAGTGCCTTTCTGGGGAAGAAAATCTGTACTATCATCTCCTGTGATACCTGAGAAAACAAAATATTTAAGTATAATATTTACAACACACTTATACAGACTGTGATGTATTTTAATGATGCAGGTTTCTGCACTGAAAGCACTTACTGACAGCTGTAAATACTGAGTTTTCTTGGTTGCTGTTAACTGTATATTAGTTGAGTCTGACCTTCCTTTGGACTGTGATGCAGAGAGCTGGTAGATTCGGTACCGATTGCCTTCCTTCAGCAATGAACAAACCTCTAGCAGTGGGCGCCAGATACTCAGTATCACTCCTAATGGTAGCAGATAAGAGATACGTGAGCTGTGCAACACTCATTTGAAGGCTTTGAAACAAAATAAATCCACAATATTCTTTCCTACCCAAAAGCCCTAAACCAAGAACCAACTAAAACTGGAAATACTATCATTCAAGCTAGAATATTGTTGGTTGGTTACCATGTTTAGCTAAAAGTTATTTATAATTGTTCAAGTACTAACCCTTATGTTTTTCTTGGGTTTTGTAGTCTACCACACATAATTTCCATATAGTAGACACATCTCTTTTGGAACAACCATTTTCTTCCTGTTCTGCTGACTCTAAAGCCTTCTTGAATTCTTCCTGTATCTGAGTTTGCTTTTTGTCATTCATCAACTGCCTGTGAGCATTCAGAGCTTTTCGTTGGTCTTCACTGAGATATCCCTGTAACCAAGGGAAAATATATTCAGTATCTTTTTTATTAAATAAGAAATCCTGCCAAGATTTTTTAGCTAGTCTCTTTCTTACGTGTTCCACCTGTTACAAGCAATTTATTGTTCAACTTATACAACTACTAGGACTTGCAATGAGGTATGTTAACACAGGAGGAGTCACCAGTCTGGTACCCAGTTGTCTGAGTATTACACGCTGTTCTTATGGGATTAGTGAGAAGCCTGCTTAAGAATGCATAACCACGATGACTATTTAATATTCATGGCATGTCTATCTCTTTCATAAGAAAGAAAAAATACTAGAAAACACTTCTGTAAGAAGAAGAGTTGCATCTCTCAGCAGGCTGCTGCTGAGCTGACACAGTGATCTACGCTAAAATGCATCAATGCACCTTTGTGACAAGCCTTCGAGACCCAGATACCTTTACAGTTGTTGCTACAGATACACATAACATTTTATCAAGAAATGCACAGATTGCATGGATTTGACAGCCAAGGACCCTGACTTTCACAAGGTGAGGCATTCATTAGATTTTTAACAGCTAGCAGGGACTAGCCAGTTGCATCTTTATTAATAAAATCATAAACATTTGAAAGTTGTGGTTGAATTGGAAAAGGGAACAAAGAGAACAATGCCAATATAACCATTCAAATACTTCAGTGAACAGCATGCAAGAGAAAGTGTGTGAAACTCAAGACTTATGAAATGCATTTAGTTTTCCTAGACAAAAGACAAAATAATAAATGTACAAGTAAAATCACCTTTTAATTCTGCTATATCCTGGATTTTTAGATAATTAAATCATTCTGTTTTGTAACCCAAGATGCTATTAAATGCCTTCATTAAAGTATTTTCAAAATTATGAATCTTATTTATCAGTAAGCATGCTGTAAAAAAAATTCAAAGGCAAAAATCAAGAGTAATTTAGTGGCTAATTTTAGCAGGAGGTACTAAATTGTCAGCAAGCATTTCAAAATGAACCCAGCAGGATCTACAATTACCTCCATATAACCAGGATCAGATGCATTCTGAATTGCTTCATAAAGTTCTGCACCATCTTGCAAATTATGGATTTGCTGTCTGGTGACTATGCGTGGTCTTGGTGTTCTTCTGCTAGTTCTCTCTGTTGAAAACAAGCCACCATGTTGAGTTTCACTTTAAAAGTGAAAGCAGAAATAATTATGTTGAGGAGCATGGTAGTACTCAGGCCTTGTCAATAAAAATACAAAACACTTCTATAGAACAACTGATATGCGTGCGTGTGTGTGTGTGTGTGTGTGTGTCTGTGAATGAAAAATACAAGGAGAAAAATACATCATTCATTTAAATACAACACAGGTCAGAACATCATACAAACTTCAGAGAAGCCACTGTCACTTAGGAGAGGGGGGGAGGCCTGATGAGCTGCCATGAAAAATCAGCTCCTTAGACCTTCTGCAACAGTCCTCACCTTGTCCGCTAGGACCCCTAGGGTCTTTTCTGCAAAGCTGCTTTTCAGTTTGGTGGCCCCAAGCACATACTGGTGCGTGGGACTGTGCCTCCCCAGGAGCAAGATCTGTGCTTCCATTTGTTGAACTTTACAATGTTCATGGCAGCACAATCCTCTGGTGTTTCAGTCACTCATCCTAATTTTGTATCATCAGCAAATATGCTGTGAGTACACTGCCCTATTGTCCAGATCATTAATGAAGATGCCAAACAGGACTGGACTCAGTGCTGATCCCTGTACTACAGCCCTAGTTATAGGACTCCGAACAGACTTTGTGCCACTGATCACAACTCTCTGGGCTCAATTGTTCAGCCAGTTCTCAATCCATCTGACTGCTCAACTAGCCCATGCTAGTTCTATGAGGATCTTAAGTGAGACAGTGCCAAAAGCCTTACTGAACTCAAAGCAGACAATACGCACTGCTCATGTCTCATCTCCCCAAGCCAGTAATTTCATCACAGAAGGTTGCCAGGTTATTCAAACGTGACTTCCTCTTGGTGAATCCCTGCTGACTATTCCCATTCGTGTTCTTGTCTTTCATGTGGCTGGAAATGGTTTCCAAAACTAGTTCTTGTATCAACTTCTCTAAGATAAAAGTGAAGCTGGCCCACAGTTAATTTTCTGAGTCCTCTTTCCTGTCCTCTTTGAAGAAAAAAGACGCATTCTTTTTCCTCCAGTTTTCTGGCACCTTTCTCATCACCATCATAGTTCAAAGATAATCAGAATCAGCCTCACAAAGGCACCACCCATCTCCTTCAGCACTTGTGGGTTCAACACATCACTGACTGTGGATTAATCTATGCCAAATTTGTCTAAGTTTTCTCTAACTTGATTCTCTTCCACCAAGGATAAGTCGTCCTTGCACTGGACTCTGCCCTCTCGACTCCAGGGCCTGGTATTGCTGAAGGCTGCTATTGTACAGCTTGTTAGGATTGAAGTGAAAAAGGCATTCAGTAACTCAGTCTTCTCCATCTCCCATTTGGTGGCTCCGCTGACCTCAGTCAGCGAGTCCCAGGTCCCACAGTGTTTGTCAGGAAAGATGCTCAGTGCCCAGTCTTGGTGTTGCACCCATCTCAAGAGCGTTGGGTCTTTGAAAAGAATGGAATTAACAATTTTACAGTTCTGCAGCACTTCCCTGAGCATGGTAATTACCATTACCTGTCTGAATGGTAATTTTTTCAGTAGTGTGGCTACCAACAGGTTCAGGAAGAGTTTCCTAGACAGATACTTACTTGCCTGGCTTTGCAGCTAACTGTTTTGTACTGAAAGTTCTTGATACATAGTAAATAAAGAACAGTAATAACACAAACCCACCACCACTAGACCACTCTATCCTATCTCTGCTGCTCCATCACCAGAGAAGTTTTTGCCTGTTTCTTTAAATTCTGTAAATGTCAAGAAAGTTTTTGTGTTCGTGTTACACGTTCTGAAACATTGAAAGCTTTACCTTCCCGCTTTTCATATTCTGCTTGGATTTTTGCAAACAAAGCTTCTAGTTTCTTTTGTTGATCCTCTGCATGCTTGGCAGCTTCCCTTTCTTCAGCTCGGCTGTTACGAAACACGTATGAACCAGATGATGTCTTTTCCACCCACTGGAATAAAAAGATACAAACAAAACCCAGAATTCTTTCAATTTTTAACCTCATCTAGCTTCCTTCTAATACTCACTTTTATGCTTTAAAAGCTGAACAGGCAGTAGATTGTAAGTTCTTTCAGTAGTATAGATAAAGGGTAAAGCCCCACAGCACTTAGACCTCACATTAAAGATAAAAGATAAAAGGACAGAATGGAGCAGCAGTCAAAACTGCATGATTTAACAGCTGAAGAAGCCATAGCTTATAGTAGCAGATATCAAAGAGGTAATTTAGAAGATGTATCTTGCCAGATCCCACTGGCAGATACATTAAGATAGTAAACATCAAACTCCATGCTTAAAAATACACCAGAATTGCATTCTAGCCATTTTTTTCTTTCCATATCAACTGTAGTGTCTATTGTAACATGCTGGACTAGATGCTGTAAAAAGAACTACGATGATGTTCTGCAGGTGCTTCTAAATCTCATTCTGTCTGGAACTGTTCTATAGGGCTACAGCCTTGTCCACAACTGCCAGAACTGCTTGCCTGATTGGAAGAGATTGTTGAGCTAAACAGAAGTCACTGTCCTGAAAGTGGTCCCTTCCTCAAAGCTGCACAGTCGCATTTTCTCCCTTGCACTGGCTTTAGCACATATCTGGTCTCATCAGGACACATCAGTTTGTGTTTTGTTCACTATTATTATAAGCTAGTCACTCACTCCTGGTTTAGTAAATTAAGTTAACTAAAACAGGACAAGGTAATCTGCAGGCTTAGCAAAAAGCTGTAGCAAGAGAGTATAACAAGAGCAGGATGAATAAGGGTTGAAGGGCTAATCCCTATGAGGCAGTGAATTGTTGAAACAGGGTCTGCATGCCATGTTTTCTTGCTCTGTTCTCACATCAACATCTTCAGTTAGGGTTACTGTGATTCCTACACTCCTTGTGGCTGAAGGAGAACAACTCAAGTTTTTCTATTGTTTTGGTATGTTTAAGCAAGAGCCTATTAAAAAAACAAAAAATAATGCAAAATCCCCCTGAATCTACATCAGCACATCAATCTCTTGATATTGTGAGATACATAGCACCACTTTTCTCCCCGGCCTGGAAGCCATTTACTGTGATGTGGTTACAGATTACAGACACCTTTCTGGGACCTAAATAAATGATAGTTCTATCAGGCAGTTCACACAGTAGTGCTACAATTTCCTCCACTGAAGTAATGATCTAAATACATTGTCATGATCCAAACCAAATATTGTTATTACCTCTGTAGAATTCATTCTGTATCAACTCAACAGCTACACAACAATGACAAAAGCCAAAAGCCCCCTGTGTGTCCATGCCAAGTGCAACATACTCTGAGAAAAGTTAAAATCTGTAAGTTCTATCTTGGTTAAACTGTTAATATCAAGAGGACTGCTTACTAACAAAAGATACTGTTTCTTTGTGTAGTTATCAGTTCAAATAGTTACAATGAAGTCTGACAGTATTTAAAATCCTTGTTCTGTTTCACACCATAATCATCTTGTATTTCCAGAAAGATTTTTAAGTAACAAGTTGTAGTGGGTTGAGGAACTTCTCTCCCACTATTAAGAATTTACCAGACCGAGTCAGATGGTTTGGGAAGTACGATAAAGCTATTATTTACAGCAAAGCTAATTTTAGAAGCATATATACACAATATATTTACAAGTATAGAGAAATAATACAGAAATCCAAATTCCCTCCCGGACAAAGAAACTGCCCAGAAGGGATTCAAAGTCACTCCTTCTCCCTCTCTTTCCCAGACAGAAAAAAACAAAACAACCAGCAAAGCTTATTTTGTTATCTATAAATGTTAACTGGGGTTAGTAGAATAGATCACCAAGAACCGTAAATAGATCCAATGCTCAGGAATGAGAAAGGCAAAAGAGGGACAAATTGTTTATACTTTGACTTTTTATCCCTTTTAGCAAACCAATGAATGACATAGACTTTATCATTATTTTCTTTTTTACAACCAATGATCTAATTTCTCTCATTAGAATATTCCAATTAGCCTCAAACCACCACAGAGGTCTTCACATTATAGACGGTAAGAAAAATAATCTTTAATTTCTTTTCAGTATGTTAATACTAGAAAAAATGGGTTTCACTTCTACTTGGAGTCGAAACTGTGAATATTTTTTTCCTCCTTTCAAACAAGTGCTGTGTTTTTTTACAATACAGAACTGAAATTCAATTATTTCTGGCTTTTTGACGTTGAAATTGAAGTGAGCCATAAGATAAGAGTGTGAACTCAAATTCTTCTTAGAATAGGATACTCCAGTCCTGAAAGATTAAAGACATGATCAGGAGTACTTCTTGTAGTGCAGATTCTACACATACTGATCCGTTTTCTTAAATTTTTCATGTCCCTATCTTATGCCAGATTTGAGGAATAACATAGCAATTAACTAATATAATTTAGCTCTCACAGAACTTTAGATAAATAAAATATATCATACCTGAATAGGGTAAGTTCTTTGAATAACTACATCAATACACCCCACTGCACCACCCTCGCTGTAGAGCGATGACAAAGGCAAAGGAAAAGGTCTGGGATCCCGATGGAATCCTAGCTTTGCATCCCATCGTGCACACCGAGTGCTGTTCGCTGAAATCTGAGTAAGTGAAAAGTTTAATGATAAACTGCCACTGGTAGATCAAAAAGATACTCAACTAGTTGTATGTAGAGAAAGACTACTTCTGCACTGACCTCACTAACGATATCTATCTCATTTTTTCACCTGAACAATAATGCATTTTAATTTCAAGGTTTCTTTTGACATTGAAGATTGTATTTTAAACAGGAACTTAAAATAACATAAGCTGAAACTGTCTGGGAAATGAGCCTCTGAGAGACAAGCTGTTGTTTTATGCTAGGGGAGCATAGTTTTTATGTTGAAATCTCATCCAGCACTTTAATCATCCTCAGACTAATTGAGACCTCCTCCCCAAGCCCATTCTCTCATGCTTGGTTTCTTCCCTCCATTCTTCCTCCAATTGCTCTATTGTCTGTGATGAATAAATAATATTTCATAACTTGGTGCTTAACCAAATTAAGGAGTTGGACTGTCAAGACACGCATCAAAACTTGGCAGCATTCTACACTCTAAACTTCTCTTTCAACCCTATCAGCTCCCTTCTGCCATAAATCTAGTTATTAAACTTGGACAAAACTGTCTGTTTACAAAAACACAGCTCAACTAAACAGCATGTATCACTTCTCTTGGTCACATCCAGTCAAGCTGAACTAATACTTTGTTTTACCTTTAACATAAGGGAATCTGGGGCTTCCAGTGGTGTACATCCATTCTGAGGGCCAACAAGTTCTGCTCCATGCACTATGATCTTCTGACCAACAGTCAGCCTTCTTCTATGTAAAAAGGCTCTGAGAGGTGGATCCAGGAGAGCTCTAATCCCATACCAGCCATCAGTAACTTCAATTACTGCTGCTGCATTTTTACTTTCCACATTTGCATTGCTACTGCTATGAGATAGTGCAGTGCTTAGCGATATGATTTTGGAGATACACAGCACAAGTGTTTTACCTGCCGCATCATCTCTTTCTGTTATTTTTTTGATTGCTGATCGTTTACTTTTATCAACTTCCAAATCATACCTAAAAAATTAGAAGAATTCATAGAACTCATGAGATTCAACAAGGCCAAGTGTAAGGTCCTGCACCTGGGTAGGCACAATCCCAAGCACAAATCCAGCCTGGGTGGTGAATGGCTGGAGAGCAGCCCTGAGGAAAAGGACCTTGGAGTCTGGGTTGATGAAAAGCTCAACATGAGCCTGCAGTGTGCACATGCAGCCCAGACAGCCAACAGAGTCCTAGGCTGCATCAAGAGCAGCGTGGCCAGCAGGGCAAGGGAGGGGATTCTGCCCCTTTACTCTGCTCTCGTCAGACTCCACCTGGAGTACTGTGTGCAGTTCTGGAACCCTCAGCACAGGAAGGACATGGAAGTGTTGGAGCGGGTCCAGAGGAGGGCCATGAAGATGATCAGAGGCCTGGAGCAGCTCTCCTATGAGGACAGNTTAGACTGGATGTGAGGAGAAAGTTCTTTCCGGTGAGGGTGGTGAGACAGTGGAACAGGTTGCCCAGGGAGGTTGTGGCTGCTCCCTCCCTGGAGGTGTTCAAGGCTAGATTGGATGAGGCCTTGAGTAACCTGTCCTAGTGGGAGGTGTCCCTGCCTATGGCAGGGGCTTGGAACTAGATGATCCTTGAGGTCCCTTCCAACCTTACCATTCTATGATTCTATGATTCTATAGTGCTTTCTTAAAGCAAACAAAATCCATCATACTGGTTTTCCTTAAAACCTGCAGCAAACCTCTGCTTCATCAATACACATGTATACCAATACATGTATACCATCAATATACATGTCATACCACTGTAGCAAGTAAATGTGATCTACATTTTTGCACATAACATGCATTATATTTTTAATACTGGTATATGTAAATCTAACAATATAAGCATTTTGATTAACAGTAAATGCAAGGTAGAGGCGCTTATTTTCTAAGACTACAAACTGAAAGGCACAGTTATCACAAACTATGACTCCAAATACATTGCTATATATACATACCTGTATTTCAACTGCAACAGCACTGTTTCTGGTGTCAAACATCTGTTAGCAAATTCATGTGGAAAAGACACTTCCATAGCTGCCAGTTTCCATACAATCCACCTGTAGTGATTGTAAACCCAGGCCTCTGTTATTAGCTTGGGATCCACACCAGGAGTGTCACAAAGGGCTCTGGAGATAAATTGTTAATAAATTAACCTGAAATCCACTGTAAGTTTTCACTTGCTTATTTTCCCCTAGCATTGAATTCAGTGTATGCACATCGGCAACACTAACAAAGGAATGCTTATTAGTGAAAACAGGAAGGTTACATTCCATACCCTGAGATCTGGTTATTGTCTGAATACCGAAGTTTTGTCATCATATGCTCCAGCAGCAGGCATGTGCATACATGCATCTGTTCTTGGAATGGAGACTTTTGACCCTAGCAGTAGCTCCAGAGGCATGCTATGCTTTGTCTGCTTTGTGCAGTTATGAACACAGCACAGAGGGACAGAGGTGTGCTCTCCTTTTTGTACAACCCTGGAATTTTCCATTTGCAATCCAATTCCCTCTACTTCACAGTTTCTGGAGTTGTGGTATGTGTGTTCTGGTTTTGTTTCTTTCTTTCTTTCTTTTTTTTTTTTTAAGTAGACATGTGAACAACACATTTCAAATAATTTTTAATTGCTGCCAAAGAACTTTCTTCTCTCCACTGAGTGCTTTCATTCTGCATTGAGTCCAAGCTGCACTACTGTGACATGCAGGACTTGGATTGGAAATGTCTATTTTTTTCCAGGTCTCATAGTTACTAGAAAGGCTATTTTATTAAAGGAGGAGAAAGAATTAGACCAGAGATTCAAACAGCTGAGCTATTAGACTGATTAGAACACAAGTCCTATTAAAAAGTCAAATTCTAAATGTGAGAAAGCCTCAGGTTTTTAAGGAAATGCATTGCAGTTGGGTGAGGAAAAGAAACAATTTAAAAGCAAAGAAGTTGTGTATATAGGAAGGTAAGTAGTAGGCATGAACATCAAATTAACCATGGCTACTTTAAAGGAGAGCAAAACAGTCTCAGACTTTTTAGTAGGAGATACTTTGTAATCTTTTGTGAAGGACAGTGTAATTCAGGAGTTAAAGACAGAATTAACTCCAAAATTAAGAGCATAAATGGAGATGACTAAAGGCATATATATTCTAGTTGATGGAGATCCAAGGATAAAGAGACTGATTCATCTGATCAACCAGTAGGTATTTAATCTCAGCCATATGCTTCCACTTATGACAAATCCCAAACAGATAATAGGAGCTGAAGACAAGTGCTACAACTTGCTCGGGAGACTATCCAGTATTCAGTGTCAGACTGACACTGCCACCTAGAGAACCTATTCCAAGATATTCAGCAGTATGTTGGTAACTTCTCTGATGTGTTTCTGAAAAAATAAATGTGGAAAAAGTCATCTATCTGATGGTCTGACCACAGAATCAGGAAT
The DNA here is from genome assembly GCA_013396675.1 of Eubucco bourcierii. NCBI lineage: Eukaryota > Metazoa > Chordata > Aves > Piciformes > Ramphastidae > Eubucco > Eubucco bourcierii. Next base: position 36,490 of record VWZE01006346.1, on the reverse strand, counting down.
AAAATGCTTATTAAAGTAGCTACCTCTGGACTACCTAAAATGGCCACTATTTGGCACACCTAGGCATAAGATGTTTTGTGCAAATACTTCCCACTCACAGGAACATTCCTAGGCAGCAGATTAAAAATACACTGATTTGGAGGCAGACACATTGTACTCAGAGCTCTACTGCTTCTTGACAATCTCAAGCCTTCTGTTTCCTATCAATTTGTGCAGCAACATTGCTTGTCAGCCTAGAAAGAGCAGTTATTCAGTACTCATGTAAGTGCTGGAGGCAAACACAGAATTGGGGACTATATTGCCAACAGCAAAACAGAACAAGGAACAATTTAGGTCAAGTTCTGCATGCTTTGCCTCCATGTCCTACAATTGTCCGTGTGATGCCACTGTGCACAAAATGGAACTAGGCGAGGATTAGTTTTGCCTTGTTGTAGTTAGGAAAAAAACACCCCACAACCAAGAACAGAAAGCAATCTTTTTTTTGTGAGAAGTACAAAGTGCAGTGTGGAAGTACATATCTTATACTACTCAATTTTCCCATACTGCCTCACTGGCACCAATTTTACCAACTCAATCATTCAAATATTAAGTAGTCCCTGTGCTTGGAACAGACCTATCTCTGTTGGACTTTGTCATGGTAGGCCTAAGTATGCCAAAATAGGCTTGTACATATCCTGGTTTGCCCAGGCATGTTTTTCTGCTCTCCCTCCTGTTTTGGGGAGAAGCAACTGTGGGAAATAAGACAAAAGAATCTGGAGCCACTGAGTCTGAGGACTGTGGCCTGCCCAGACTTGTTTTGAACCCTGTGGTAAGTAAGGTACACACGGTTGCCTTGTGCAAGGCCAGTGCTCTGCCCTAAAAAGGGTAAAGCAAGCCTATGTTCACCCAATAGGTCAAGCTTGGCTAACTACCATTCTGATTGGCTATTGTGTCCAAAAGCCCATTAGTCTTGAGCTGTATCGATATATAGGGAGATGAGCAGGGAGCACATCGTGTACTCTGCCATTACAAGTTGTTCTATTATATGTGTGCTCCACTATTATATCTGCTCTATCTGTGCCGAGACTGCACACCGCAAGACATCCTGCCTGCACCTGGAAGCCTCCTGCCCAGAC
>VWZE01006346.1:0-35296 GCA_013396675.1 Eubucco bourcierii | reverse complement strand
CCAGAGAGCAAGGACTAGGTCAGAGTTTGTCTGCCACCTTTCCCCAGCCCCCAGACGCCGGGGGAAACTCCAAAGCCTCTAACAGCTACTGACAGCACCCCTGCCACAAACTTTGGGTACTGTCAGATAATATTTTTGTGAGTAAATACTTAAAGCCTCTAATAATCATTAATTGCCTTCTGCCATAAGCAGAAAGGAGCTCCTTGCATCCATCTAGTAAGCAAGCGGAGTACTGACTGCAAGCAGTACGCTAACCGCAAAGCCTTCTCTGCCAGTTTAATCCAGTTCAATTAATGTATGTATTTACTAGTTATTTCTAGATCCTGTTACTGCCTGCATATGAAGTTTCCATGAGCGATGCAAAGAACCTATTATTATTATTATTAAATTGGTGATCGGGGTGCTGCGAGTTCTGAGTATTTAATATTAATAAACTATATTAATGTTTTTTTAAAAATCATCTCTCAGTAATTAATTACCCCTCCACTACAGGCTTTGGTAATAGGAAGCAAATGTTGGAAACCTCTTGAATTCTGATACTACTACGTAAGATTGCAATGCATGGTTGACTACAAATAATACTTGAAAACAAGTCCCTGCCTTGAGCGTTTGTGTGAGTGCATACTTACAGTGACACTGACTTGAACAAGACCTTCTCAAATTAATGGCAAATATCAGAAAATAATGGTTAAGTATTTTATGAAGTTTTGCTGGAAGAACCATACAATGGTTGTTCCTTGTTCTGTTCTTCACGCTCTTGGTGAAGTTATAATGTACAAACATGCTTATAGTAAAACAAAACATAACTTTAATGAAAGTGTTTAAGAAAGATGCACTCTATACAAACACTTTTTTCCAGCTTATTTAAATGATCTGCAAATGGAGGGAGAGAGGGACCAGGACAAGTGCAAGAGCAAGGATTGTTTCTGCACCTTTCATTTGTTGCACTCAAAAAAACCACCTCAAATGAATCTGAGTTTTACTACTGAAGTACTGGCTTGCTTCCTGTGATGGTTTGGGAGTTTCCCACCCCCGACACTTTGTAAAATGACCCAGACTAGAACTCAGCCAGCTGGAAGCTAAGGACTGAAGCTCTATTTACAACTCAGCACAATGTACAAGCAGATATATATACTATATACAGGAATATTTACAGAAATATACAAGGTAAAGGGAATACAGAAACACAACACCCCTCCCAGAAATCAGAGACACCAGGAGGGGCTCCCAACCACCTTCCACCTTCTCCCCACCCCTACACCTTACCCCAAGGTTTGCCTTATGCACAAGGTGAATTAGGAGGATCGGCCAGGGGGGTTAGAAGAAAAGTGGTTAGTGAAGATTAATAGGCAAGGAGAAGTCAGAGCCAGAAGCTGCTAGACCGCCCCAGAAAAGAGAGACAGACTGAAAATGCCTTATCTATGTTTTGGTTATTTTTCCCAACCAATTTTTAGCAAGCCTATGAGTAAAATAGACATCACCATGTTTTCCTTTCATAGCCTATGGTGTAATTTTCTCTATTAAAATATTCTAATCGGCCTCAAACCAGCACACTTCCAATAATATATCAGCTTTAAAATTTGCATTGGGAAAAAAAAATTTAAAAATTCACATTTTCAGACCTGTCCTGCCAAATAAGGCTTAAGCACCTCCTTAATCAACCTTTATTTCCTCTAGAGTCCAAGAGAACTTTTCCACTTGAACAAGAAAAAACAAAACCACAAAAAGAAACAAACCCCACAACCCCGTTCTGTTTCTGGTAGTTAAACAAAATGGCAACATGCTGAGTTAATAGGCTATAGTAGTATTTTTCTACACCATTTTCATTGCTGAAGAATCCCCAGAAATTTTCTAAATTTCTGATCTTTATTTACACTCATAGGTGTAATAGAAACGCATAGTTAAAAAAGTAGTGAAAATCAGTTCACTGTGTTGGATTTATTCTAGGGGATAAGAGAATAAATAGCATACTTTTCTGAAGGTCATAAGTAACTGTACCTGTAAAACTCCTTTTTTCCAGCTTTTCCCTCATCTGTAGGTATTAGCCATCCTCCATCAGCAAGCTGCATCCCATTTCCAGCTAATAAATACTCCTTACTGACAAAGTCTTTGATGAGAAACTGGAAAGATTCTGCATTTGTGCTGTTAACTGTTAAGCAATGTTTTGAAACACCGTACATGTAAAGCTATAAAAAAATGAAAATGAAATGAAAAGATGAAAAAGACAAAATAACGACAACACAGTAAGAATTCGGCTAGAAATTTTTATATCTAGTGTTTAAATAAAGTATTTCCTTAAAGTTGAGAACAGCTTTTGTCTGACTTTATAATTTTATATATAATCCAACAAATACAGAGGTGTTCTCAGCAATTATTTTAGCAGAGCAGCATCACAGTGTGCTTTGAAAGTGTTGAAAAGAAATCCATAGATTTTGTACCTTCACTGTACCAAAAGCAAGAGTCTTAGATGGCTAAGCTGAAATTTTAACTGTTGTCTTAAAACAGCCATCCATGTGGGTTATAAATCAACAGCAGTTATAACTGGTTGTTAAACCGTTTGATGCTTCTCTTCTTTGATCATAACACTACAGAGACATTTATGATGCTTATTATTTGTAACAGTCTAAAAATTTATGGATATGCAAAGGTAGTTAAAAACTGTAGCAAACAGTATAAAAGCTACTGTAAATACCTCCCTCCGAAGGGAAGGCTTATCTATTCAAAAGCTATTGAGCTTTTGTTTGCTTGTCTTAAGAAACAGATCTCCAGAAAGATACACAGTTAAAGACATCAATATACCTCTTCTGCAGAATAAAACCTAGGAGATTTCTCTTCTACTGCAGCTTTCAGAGAGATTCTATTTCTTGCAGATGTTTTAATGATATAAAGACTGCCTGGCTGTGAGTTGATATTTTGCCTGCATTTCTTTTTAATTCTCATTTCCTGCAAATCTCTGGCACAGCGGAGGTTTGTCATCATCTTGACCATAGCTGCAAAGAAGAAAAAACAACAAACAAAAACAATCACAAACTTTGTTAACAGACTATATCAACTGAAGATAGTCACACTATAAAAGCAGGTTCAGAGAAGTGCATTTTCTAAGCCCCTCTGCAGATATTTTAGAAACTGCAGCAGTCTAAATGTAGACTATTTAATGCATTTTAAAAAGCAGTGTTTACTGAAAGCATTTAAATAATAGATATTCATTTCACATAAGTAAGTCTCTGAACTATGCTTAAATTTACATATTTTTCTCAGACTAAACTCTTCATAGAAAAGTCCAAAAGAAGATAAATTAGTTGATGATGGCTACCAAGTCTGTAATCGTGAGATTTTTGACCTGCAAATACAGGACCTATTGCTGAAAACATTCATGCACCTGTTCAAACACACACAATTAGTCCTTCTGAAAAAAAAATCCAGACTATTTGATTGTAATAGTTACAGAAATTGTACACACTGGAACATTCAAGAGAGCTTAGAAGGCAAAAGCCCACATGGTAAACAAAGTAAAAAATGTTGAGCATTTAAATTCTGTGTCTTTGAAAATGACACAGCCAACCATTAATATGGTTAAGTCTACCTTTTAATGAGAAAACCGAATGAAAACAAGCTTCTGTAAATGAAGTACAGCAAAGCTGTTCCTAGAATATATTCTTTTACTCGAGAGATATTTAAAAACAAGTATCAAATGAAACATGAGCCATTTGCTTCTGAAGCTTTGTGTGAAAATACATTTCTTGTATTCTTAATTAACTTTGGAGATGATTTGTAGACGCTTTATTAGAAATGCAATATAAAATACCTGTATCTATTTCCTAATTTTCCTGAAAAATAAACAAATCAGAAACTTAAAAAGAAGTTTTTTTCTATTAAAAAAAAAAATTTAAAAAATCTGCAAACCACTTAAAAGTTCAACTCACAACAGTTAAGCAATCAAAATCTGAAAATACCTAAATTGTCGTTTTCTAGGTCAGTGTCTGCTGCATGCAGGACACAAGACTGGCAGTCCTGAGGTTCGGCAGTGTTTTGTTCCATTGTAATCTGATTTAATCGTGTCTCTTCAGTCCTAGTTTTGATGATGGGTGAGTCACATCTTTTGCTGGTGCCTTGTTCACCTGGTGAAAACGTCAGCTTGGTTTTGAAGGATGGAATGAAAGTTTTTGTAGTTTTGCTGGATTTGTACAAACTTCCTGTTTCTTCACCCTCTTTTGCTGAGGCCTTACATGGAGTAGAAACCTCTGAAGTATCATTTGAAGACTGCCTTAGTGCACAGTGCTGAAAAATGGCAGGTTTAGATTTGAATCCTTTCAGGTTTTGATCTGGTAGGGTAAGAGTAGGATTCTTGACTTCTTGTCTTTCTGTAGTAGTTCTACAGAGATGAAAACATTGAAATGTACAAGTTTCAGCTCCTTCATGAAAATCTGTCATGATTATTATGTGCTTAATGCAACTCTCCTATGAGGACAGGGACAAGAGTTGGGGCTCTTCAGCTTGGAGAAGAGAAGGCTTAGAGGAGACGTTATAGTAGTCTTCCAGTATCTGAAGGGGGCCCACAGGAAGGCTGGGGAGGGACTGTTTACAAAGTCTTGTAATGACAAGACAAGGGGCAATGGGTTTAAACTGGCAGAGGGGAGATTTAAACTGGATATTAGGAGGAAATTCTTTCCAGTGAGGGTGATGAGACACTGGAACAGGTTGCCCAGGGAGGTTGTGGCTGCTCCCTCCCTGGAGGTGTTCAAGGCTAGATTGGATGAGGCCTTGAGTAACCTGTCCTAGTGGGAGGTGTCCCTGCCTATGGCAGGGGCTTAGAACTAGATGATCCTTGAGGTCCCTTCCAACCTTACCATTCTATGATTCTATGATACAAACTTTTAACACTGCAGCAATAAAAAGACAAAATAACAGTCTTGACATTAAAGAAAATGAACACTTTAATTATTACTGTATGTATTTTTTAAAGTTACAAGGACTTGTGAGGTTTTAAGAAACTGCCTAAGAAGAACTCTAAGCATATTATAAACTTCTCACCCGAAAGGCCGACAAGTTATGGGCTTTAAAGGAACATGGTAGATAAATTTTCTTCGGTCTTTGAAAATGCCTGCAAGATAATTAGAAAAAAAAAATTGAATTAATTACATTATATGGATAGATAATTACAGCACATGTTTTTTCTATATAACTGTTATAAATACATGGAAGTTCCCAGAGTAGATTTAAACACTTTTGGGTGCATCTTTTAATAGAATCATAGAATGGTCTGGGTTGGAATGGACCTCCAAAGGTCATCTAGTTCAACCTAGTTGCAATCTGCAGGGATATCTGAGAGCCCTGTCAAGCCTCACCTTGAATATCTCCAAGTAAGGGGCCTCAACTACCTCCCTTGGCAACCTGTTCAAGTGTTCCACCAGCCCTATAGTAAAAAGCTTGTTCCTAACATCCAGTCTAAATCTGCCCTTCTCTCGTTTGAAGCCATTGCTTCTCATCCTATCACCACAGGCCTTAGTAAGCAGTCTCTCTCTATCCTTCTTGCACCCCTTTAAGTACTGGAAGTCCACTACTAGGTGTCCCTGGAGCCTTCTCTCCTCCAGGCTGAACAGCCCCAGCTCTCTCAGCCTGTCATTGTAGGAGCAGTGTTTCAGCCCCTTGTTTTCATTTTTGGGTGGGTTTTTTTTTTGTTGCTTGGCTTTATTTTGGATTTTGTTAATTTTTTTAGTGGGTTTTTCTTGCGATTTCAGTGAGGTTTTGTTGTTGTTTGGTTGGGTTGTTTTTTTTTGTTTTTTTTGGGTAAAAACCAAACCACACCAAACCAATCCAATCTTTGTATAAAACATCTTCACATTAGTTGCAGACAGCTCTAAAGGATGTGTGCACAACAGTTAACTCTCAAAAGTTTCTATTTTGTGAGCCTGCAAGATGTCATATAGTTAATTTCAGGTAGGATCACATTCAATTTAGAACTACTTTAGCAACTTTTTAAAAAATTACAATAGAAAAGTGCATGTTGCACAAACTGCTCCTTCAATCACTGAAGGACATGCTTATCTTGGAATTATCAACATAACTAAATCATGTCTGCCTGGAATTTAAACTCATTTGTGGTATGCCCTTAGGCTGCAAAGGGCAAGTTGCACATAAGAAGTCACATATACAAGATGCCACATGTTCTACAAGTAAAACTGTGCTAGAGATTAGAATGGTTTTCAGTTCTCCCACCAAATAACACTGTTCAGATCCTGCTTGCAGGGTAGGATAATATTTATGTATGAAGGGTTTGAAATTGTTCTCTGGCAGCAACTTACAAATTCCATTAAAAACTTTGAATCACAGGGTTTATGCTTAGAACAGGTTTTGGGTAGCATTCAGGAATCAATATACTGGTTAAACCAATATATTTGATATACCCTGCTACTGAATTCTAAGTGACAGCATGCAGTACTTAGAATGAACAAGTTCCTCAAAAAATCAGCTTAGCTCATCATCAAATGCCATAGTCCAAATCACATTATCCTAATCACTAACTAACTTCACATAAAGCATCAACTCAAATACTCAAACCTTGATTACAATTTCATAAGCCTCCTTATTACTGTCTGGAAGTATTAAAAGCATCTGTATTGTAGACACATACCAGGAGAATATTCTTTGCAAACTACTGTATGATGAAATTACTAGTACCATCTCATTTTCCTGTAGATACGGTATTTAATTGAGAAATTAAAGATCAATATAATATATTCTTCCTGCTGACACTAGAGTTTGTGACATTTAGGACTGTGAGAACCTGAATAAATTCCTAGTGACCTGAAAATTAAACCAGAGTTCTTGCAGAAGCAGTACATCGTAACTGTCATGGTTTGGGAGTTCCCCGCCCCCCACCACTTTGTAAGATGACCCAGACTAGAACTCAGCCAGCTGGAAGTTAAGGACTGAAGCTCTATTTACAGCTCAGCACAATATACAAGCAGATATATACACTATAGACAGGAATATTTACAGAAATATACAAGTTAAAGGTGATACAGAAACACAACACCCCTCCCAGAAATCAGGAGGGGCTCCCAACCACCCTTCCACCTTCTCCCCACCCCTACACCTTACCCCAAGTTTGCCTTATGCGCAAGGTGAGTTTGGAGGATCGGCCAAGGAGGTTAGAAGAAAAGTAGTTAGTGAGATTACTCAGCAGAGAGGAGAAAGAGCCAGAAGCTGCTAGCCCAAGATACTGTGCCACAGAGACATTGTGTTATCTAATGTTTTGGTTTCTTCTCTTAAACATCTCAGCAAGCCTATGAGTGAAGTAGACATCACCATTGTTTCCTTTTCACAGCCTATAGTGTATTTTTCTCTATTAAAATATTCCAATTAACCTCAAACCAGCACACATAATATACTTAGATTCTACATAATAAAGCATACCATTAATGATGTGATTTCAAGTTGGCAGAGACATTACCATGGCAGTTTCCCTAAATTTCCATGACTACATTGATAAAAGAAGCAGCTAAAACAATTACATGTTAGTTTATTGGAAATTAAAGGATTCTAAAGATAACAATCAACATCACATTAGTACTTAGAACACAAGATAACTGAAATTACCATCAGGGGTGCTTTTTGAAGCTTTCAAAGATCTGCAACGATTCTCTGTTCTGTTAAATTCAAGCAGTAGCTGTCTTTTAATTGGAGGTTCTCCTAGGATAAACAACAGATTTTTGTAAGTGTTCAGTTTCTCACCAATCCTATATAACCTCACTGCTACAATTTCTAAACAAAACATTCCAGAAGTCAAAGGAAGCAGAAATAACAAGTGTCCAGAACACACATTTGCATGAATCAGCCTTTTCCAACACAGGGCTATTTCACCACAATTTGCTAAAGCGCCTTCTGCAGAGAGTGACTGTATATTGTGTTACCAAGACTCCATATAATGAAATCTATTATGAGATGTTTTCTGGTCAGTAGGTCTGTTCTGTGCAAATGAAAATCTGTGAGCCTTAAGGTATAAAACATAACACAGTCTGCCCCAGAAAGTGCACCACAATGGACTTCAGCAGCACAGCTCACCCACATCTACTTTGTTCTTCCAGTAGTCAAGAGTCCAACAGAATTCTAAAAGACTATGTAACACACTTTTTACAGACGTTGTAGCTAAGGATATGGTTTGGCTGTGACATGGCTGTTTCAAGTTGGACTGATGGGGTCCTATCTGCCTTCCCTGCATTTCCTCAAACTTTCCTGCATTAGCCTGTCCAACCTTTGTACCTAAACTTGTGCAGCTAGACAGTGACTCTGCTGCCATCTACCCCTCCATAAATACTTTTCAGCTAGCCCAAGTCCCTCAACTTAGATGAGTGCAAGCATTAAATGCCAATGCTTCAGCCCTGAGCCAGATCAGTTCAGATGGTAAGAAACTGTACTTTTAGACCACTGACTACTTTTTATATCCAACTAGGAGTCTCAATACAACTGAAACCCTGTCCTCGTAGATAATGTACAAAGAGGTGAAAATGGAAGTACTACTTTCCCCTTTTTAATGAAAAAAAAAACACCACTAGATTTGTGCAGAGAAGAAAAACAAGGGAAAGTCTGCTCAGAGAAAAACAGAGCATCAGCTTTCTTCCATAAGTTTATGGTAAAACAGCAAAGCCTGCACAACTTCAAAATTACTAACCACAGATTTAGTTTAGTACTGCACATTTAAGGCTGGAAAGAGTGGATGAATGATGGCCTGCAGCAAGAATTTCTGTCATTGATACCTAGGGAAAGATCTTTAACTGTGTGATCCAAAAAACCCCTCCAACAACCCACTGTGCAGAAATATGGAGTTGAACAGATGTAAGACAAAGACCTACCGAGTAAGTTTTCTTCTTCAATCCGTCTCTTCCCAAAGTTTTTATCCAGTCTGCCACTGAAGGACTGTGCAGTATTAGTTTGTATTCCAGAATTTGAAAGACTGTCTTCCATAAAAGCTCTTGCACTTTCTACAGCTTCCACTTCCAAGTAATTTTTTGGAGTTTGAAAAGCATTAATATTCATTTCTCCTTTAGCAGTAGCACTGCATGAAATCACTTCAGAATCCATTTTCATTCCCAGATTGAGCTGCCCTTTTCTGAAAGTCCTAGTTTCCTCTTGCTGAAAGCTATTTTTACATGACAACTGCTTGTTTCTTTTACTCTGTGGTATGAATTCAGGCATTTTGACATGGTGAGTGCTTGGAAAAGACTTTGCTTCCTTGGAGTAGATGCTTTTTAAGTCAGAGTCTTCATTGCAGCTAATTTGGGATTCTGAGATCACTCCATCAGTTAAAGATCTCACATGTTGACCACTCTCTTTAGTTGAACCAAGTTCATCTGTAATGCAAAGCCCGCCACTCGAAAAGTCAGATTCGTTTAAAATTGCCTTTGCTTTTTGATAAGCACTTTTAGAGATTGTTACCTGCTTTCCACTTGCAGTGCTGAACCCAAATGTAGGAGCCGAAATCAATTCAGTGCTGGAATTTTCTTCCCCTTCTGGCAACACCATCTGCATTTTCCCAGGAACTACGTCAGTGTGCATTTCAGACTTTTCAACATTTTTCTCACCTAAAAATGTTTCTTGTGCATTCAATGACTGATTACCTTCCATTTCAGAGAACAGCTGTCTAGCCCTCCTGAGTGACTCTTCTGATAGCTGTACAGGCTTACCACTTGCTGTACTAAAACAACCAAGATTGCTTGTACGAGAATCCAACTGCTTTGTCTGCTTATCCGCAACAGCCACGTGCCCTAAAAGCTTCACATTCTGTTGAAAGTTTTGCCTCTGAGAACTCAAAACAGAGTTTGCATCTGCAAATATGTTTTTATCTTGGTGATAATTTTCACTAGCACTTGCATTTACTTTAATAAAATGGGATGCTGCTGAATTACTCTCTTCACTTTTTACAGCATTTAAAGACTTAGCAGAATTACGATACTCAGCATGAGTGACAGAAGAGGAATTTCCAGCAATTTCTGTTTGATTAGTTCTTGAGTTAGTCTTGATTTCGTATTTTACAGTTGTGCTATAGTCTTCTTTAAACATTTCTCTGACTCTTGCTAGCACACTTTCTGAAACAGGAACTCTTTCACCTTTCGCTGTGCTAAACACAGTTTTCTTCAGATCACCCTTTTGATTTTCAACACTAAGTGTTGTTTCTTTTAACCTGGTTAAATTAATGTCATCTTCAGGAAGAGTGACCACTGACTGGTTTTGGCAGGCATTAACTATGGTGCCTTCAAACCGATTTGTATCAGCACAAGGTTTATTTAAATGTTTCAAGTCAGGTTCTTTGCTGTCACAGTTCAAATAAGAAGAGTTACTTCCCAGGGTTAGGAGAAGGGATTGATTAGGTTTATTGTTACTATCCTCGACAAATAAAGTACTTTCTCTATGTCCAGGCACAGCATTATCTTCAGAGTCACCTGACACTTCCATTACATGCAGAGATGCGTCAGACTGCGCAGGCAAATCATGCATGTTTTCTGAATCACCCCTCTTTTTTGGCAAGCACTCTGTCTCTCTCTTTGCAAACAGCTTTCCATCTTCAGACAAATGAGTTCTACTTAAAGCACCGCTCTCCTGTCCCGGAAGAGATTCACATTCTGACTCTCCAGGTTTGACATCGGCTTTTTTATGTGCATATGAAGTCACTAAATTTCTTTCACAATCTGCACCTAGATTAACAAATCCACATGTTTTAATGGTATCAAGAATCACAGCAAATTTAATGGGACTGTCCTCTACTATCTGCTTATATTGACCTCCAGGTTCTTCAAGTTTTTTATGAAGTTCTTCTGGATCACACTGAGAAATGTTTTCGATACATAAATCACAGTCTTTGACACAGTTTTTACCACATTTCTTCTTCTTTATAAGGCTCTCAAAATTGTCATTATGTTCCCTTCCTACATCAACATTTTCTGAAAAAAAATGTTTAGCTTTAGCCAAAAATTCATCAGCAACTGTTATCTTCTTGCCACTAGCAGTATGAAAACCAGTCAGGTAACTCCCTTTCACTTCACTGTTTTCACCACACACCTTCTGCTGAAAAAGTGTTTGTTGATGACGATGGTAAGAATCAGTTTTTATTTTGCTTTCGCTCATGAACAGGTTTTTATCATGTGTGGCATCTTCTCCTTCCATATTTTTACAAGTTGTGTTTTGTTTATCAGAGCTCTCCAAAACATTCACATCTCTTTCTCCACATGGTACACTGAACAAGTGTAGAGAATGAGCCAAAGCTGCATCAGAAATGGATACATCAGCATCAGCTGGAGTTTGACATTTTTGTGACCAGTGTTCATTTTCCTTTCTGTCTTCTCCTTTCTGATTAGGAGACAGGCTTTTCATTTCATCTGATATACTTAAACTAGGTCCTTCTGCAGTTGTAGTAACATCTTCTAGACATGATATAGCTAATGGGTCTTCTTGGAAATTACCTTCAACTTGACAATCACCTTGATTCAAAACCCGTTTGGAAGTTTGAGGATTCTGCTTATGTTTTTTAATGGATGACAGACCACCAATGATAGCATTAGTACTACTGAAAATAACATTTTCATTATCACTTGATATTTTTGGTTGATTTTCCCTCCTTTCCTTGAACAGTGTACTAATATTTCCCTCATTCTTTTTTTGTGCACAGTGGGAAACGGAATCTATGTAGGAAATGCCAGTTCCCCGTTTGAAATCTGAAACACAAACTGTTTTTTCTTTGTTTCCTTTTGTTGGGCATCTGGCAAAACTGCAGTTAGAAGACATATGCCCATTTGTACTGTGACATCCAGTGCTAGTTTCAGAAGATGTACACAAATACTTATCACCATCCAAGTCCCTGAAGAGCTCTGCAGATCTGGTCAAAGCCTCCTTAGAAATTGTTATTTTTTTACCTCCAGCAGAAGTAAAGCCCACAAAATTGGAAAAGCTGTCCTGTCCTGCTGCTGGAAAGCTTCCACTAGGTATTCTACTTTCATTTCTGTCTAACTTTGCAAAAGCAACCTTTACATCACTTTTCTTGAAAACCACAGCATTTTCTTTCTCATATTCCACCACTTCATTTACATCTTCCTGCTTAGTACAGTACTTGCCTTTTTTTATTTCAGATTTAAAAGTGCTATAAAAATCAGCACCTTTCCTTGTTTCAGAATTATTTTCCACATTTGTAGTTCCTTCTTTTTCTACAGTTCCAAAGTGCTCAAAGACGTGACCTTGTAGTGTGTCACTTTGTTTTCTAAATTGTGTAAATTCAAACTGACTACCTGTTTCTTCCAGAATACTAGAAAGTTCAGCAATTTCAGCTTCTTGACTTGCTGTCAAAGTCTGATTTGTTTCTTGCAAGGATTGTTGACTTCCAGGAAAATTTTTATACAAGGCAACTTTATGTGAAATAATCTGTGTATGCCTGGGCTTGAGAAAACTTGTCTGTGAAGTTAAAGAATCAGGTAAATTACTGCCCAGCTTGCCTTCTGAATCTGAGAAAAACTTACTCTCTTTTTGAATTAGATTTGAAAAGTTCTGGACTTTTTCATTGGAAGAGGTTTCAAAGTATTCATTTTCAATATCCTTGAACAGCATTCTGCCTTTTGCTAGACTGCCTTCAGAGAATTTAATCTGCTTATTTGAAGCAGTCTTAAACCCACCAAAGCCCAGATTCAAACTGCATGCATTAAGATTTCCTGATGATTTCCTCTTATGCTTTAGGTTCCCCTTCGACTCTGTGCTGGAATACATAAATGTTACTTGTTTATCTTCAGAAATATCTTCATTTAAAGAATTATCATCTATACAATCTAACAATTCTTTAGCATTATCTACAGCTACATTATTGCAAGCAGCTGCTTGAGGGTTTTCATTGTTTTCAACTGACTTCAGCCCTTGATTTTCACCTACAACTTCAGAAAAGACAGCTGCACCTGTTTCGTCCCTTTGTTTTAATCCAGTAGTACAATTTTCTGAGTACTTCAATCCCAAAGGTCCAAGTACTTCACTAGAGTCAACTACTGCCTGGCCTGTAGCACGTGGTCTGTCAGTTGATACTTTACTGTAACAATTGCTACTGACTCCACTTATGCCAAAGTTGACCCGACTGAAAGTATTATTGATGCCAACATTTGTCACAGATGTAATGTCATGGTGCATATCAGTCAGGCGTTCATTGTCCCTAGAAGAAGACCACCTGAGATGTTCTTTAAGGCTCTGACATACAGTAGCTCCATCATTTACATCAGCACTCTCATATTTGTCTTGTTCGCCTTTCTCTAAGCAGCAGCCTTTATGGAGCAATCTGGAACGTTTTCTTGCCACGAGGCGTGCTGAAGTTAGCACTTTACGCTTTATATCTGAAACTACTTCACTGTTTAAAGGATCTGTTGCTTCCTCTTTCTGTGTGTTACACAGTTCTAAACATTTTAATGATGTTGCACGCTGATCCTCTCTTGCATTTTCCCCCAAGTCTCTCAGGTCTTGTCGCTTCAGCCTGTGACTGAAGGAATTATCAGAGGAGTTATCCATTATATCCACTTTTAAAGTACAAGCACTGAAATTATTTTCTTTGATATCTGATTGCAAATGCTTTCTCTCAGCAAGAAGCAAGCAGTCTACAAGAGAAGACATTACAGACAAAAAGAGAGTTAATAAAGTAGTTCTCATTTATTTAAAACAAATGCAAAATCAGATCTTCATAAGATTCTGGCCTGTAAGATCATTTCTACACATGCTTAACAGTGGTAACATAAGTGACACTTTCATTTTCAAATGTGAACACCTTGACAAGATTAGGGATCTGCTTAATCTAATCATGTTCTAATAGCCAGAAACAAGTAAGTAGCCTGCAGATAATATTATCACTTTAAAAAATATCTGATTTTTGAAAGCCTATTTTCAGTTGCAATGAAATTGGAAGAGATGGGCTTCCGTTCCTCATTTCAATGCAAGGATTTGTTCCAAACTTTAAAGAGTTGTACATCAATTCCTATAATTAAGTAACTTATCTAGCAAGAACACCAGCTTTTAAAATAGAAGCATGTGATTGCTTTCATTAGTTTGTTTAGAAATACTTTGTGCTTCTGAAAGAAATATAGTCTTAAACCTTCTAATTTAATAAAACAATACAACTTCCTAATTCTTTATGCTCTAAGCTTGTCAACTAGAATAATGGTTCAAAGTGGAAATTTCTCTTCCAGAAACTAAATCTGAGACTAAGACAGTAAATTAGCACCAGCCTGTTTGAAAATAATGCTGTCCTGTCACAATTACTGTAACAGATCAATTCTGCATCTTGATTCCCAGCTGCAGAGCCACTTAATCAAATATGCAAGACTTTACACTACTCTATCTAAAACACCTAAATAGAAAGATTTTAATAAATACAGAATACTCCACAAATTATGAAAAACTTATATATACCTTGTTCATCACCACTGGCCACATGGCTGCCTTTAAATTCACATGAATCAGATTCCAAATGTGGTAATACAGGACGAATAGGCAATTCAGAAGTCACTTCTTTCTGTACTTTTTCTTCTTGATACAGTAAAGTATTATTTATTGTATAAATAAATCTCTTGGATCGCTTTCTCAAGCTGGATAACATATTCAGGTTTGTATAGCCAGACTTTGTAAGGTTATTTTCAGTACTTGTTAAATGTGGGTCGTTGCAATTATCTGGAGACACAGCACTACATACAAGTGGGTGAGACAGAACATCTGTTATGACAGATTTAGAAGTTGCTTTCAAATGCTTGGAAAAGTTGCCATTGTAGACTACAGAATATTCTGTGACATTTGTGCTTTCAATTAAAAAAGAATTACAGTTTAAAAAGCTCATTTTAGAAACCTTCTCAGCTGCACATCCTTTTACTAACTTTGGATCTTGACCACTCAGAGATGCAGACTTTACTGGAGTTATTTCCAGTGTTGGTTTGTTTTTCACTTCACAGTTCTTTTCTGACAAATTGACACTCAACAGCTTTTCTGCTTTTATCAAGCCTGAAGTGTTCAGGAAAGATGTTTCCAAAGCATCATCCTTGCTCGTTAGCGCTGAATTATCTTCTAAATTTCTCTCTCCATGTAAGTCAGAGGTTGGAGAGCTACACAGGGACATTTCCAAACATGTTACATCAAGATCTGACAAATTCAGTTGAGACCACTGGCTTGATGAAGATGGCATGCATTCTCTCACCGGCTTCTCATTCTCAGATGGTTCATGTGTTCTACAAACTTGCACATCTTCTGCAATCTGAAGTGACTCCAGTTCCTTTTCATGTTCTACTGAAAAGCTATCTTTACCATCCTCTGTAGTTTGGAGTAAAGAACCCTGCATTTCAATAGAGTGGCTTTTTTGAGTCCAGCTCATTGTTTTCTCTTCCTCTGAAATGACTGTCTGTCTTCCCATAGGCAGCTCAGAAGGAACATCTCCCTTTCCTTGTGCTTTATCTGTGTCTATTTCAAATTTCTCTACTGTATCTAGAGCATGTGGCATCAGCAGAAGAGATCCATTTGATTTAGCAGACACATTGAATGTCTCCTCAAAGCTGTTCATCTCACCAAGTAAGCCATCTAACATCTCTGACTCTAAATGGTTGAGAGAAGATGGGGAGATGAAAATAAAAATTAAGTTTTACGAAAAAACAACTTTGGAACAGCATTGTAGTTTTATCAGTAAAAACAGCCTTCAAATTTATGGCAATTAGTTTTACCCAGGATTAAGTTGGGAAAGATAAATACATGTCTTTTAAGAAGTTTACTCTCTAACAGCAGCTGTTACAGACAGGAGGCAAAGGACAGCCATGCAGCTACCCTGGCCTCTTGCGAACTCTGGGATGATCCAGGTTTCCAATATGAAACCTAGATGTGGCAGAGAATTTTTCTTGAGAGCAGAGGAAAAGCTTATTTTTTCCTCCAAAATATGTACCAGATGGTAGGTACCAAACACCTTAAGGAGATGCCTATGTTTGTCTATAACTGGCAGTACAGAACTATTATTTAAGGATGAGTTTATTAAACTATCTTTTGCTTTGATACAGAACTGCATCGTGTCTAGAAGGATATAAGAAAGACTCTCATTTTTCATTAATTAGGAAGCTTTTAACAAGTTACAAATGACTAGCTCAAATATTAGAAAAATAAAGATTGTGCAGAGAAATAAAATGGGAAAAAAAAATGTTAATTCTACTTCATGGGCAGCCTTAAAAGTTTATACAAATCATATAAAAATATTTCCCTCTTAAATGTATGAAACCAGCCCTATGTATCAAAATATATCACATCCAAAAACATAGTTAGGTTTTACATTGAGAATACTTTTAAAGGCTTTTCCCTATCAATGGAATTCTAATGAAGTACCTAGAAAACACAGAACCATAGAATGCACTGGGTTGGAAAGGACCTTTGAAGGTCTAGTCCAAATTCCCCTGCCATAAGCAGGGACATCTCCAACTAGATCAGGTTGCTCAGAGCCCCATCAAGCCTGACCCTAACTGGCTCCAGGCATGGGGCTTCCACCGCCCCACGAAACTTGTTCCAGCATCCTCATATCAAACGTCCTTCTAATGCTTTCCATTCCCTTTGGNTTGGTACAATTTCTGTAATTTAGAAATTATTTTAGAAGTATTTTCCCTTATTAGAATTTCAGAACAACTTAATGTACGGAAGTTTTCTTATCAGGAAGTGCACAGAAGGTGCCCCAATACACTTGGTCACACACATTCACACACATCCAGCATTTTGTAATACACCAGTTCATGTCCACAGGCATGAACTGTAGGCACAGGACCACCTCTCTCATCTCTTCAACTTGTTCTTTTTACTTTCTGGGGGTTGGTTTGATTGTTTGGTTTTGAGGGGTTGGTTTGTTTTTTAACCTGAGTGGTAGAAGGCATCACTAAATCTCAAGATGAACCTGTAACATTACAGACTGAACATATGGGTCCTTTTCCCTTATTGAAGGACATCGATGTAGAGTAAATTCTATGTCCACAGCCTGTCGTGCTATAATTTGTCAATAGAGCTTTCTAAAAAGACACTTAAACAGAAGCCATCATCTTTAATAGAAAAAGTAAACCAACAGTATCTGAAACATTGTAAAGATACTGGTTATATACTGAATTACCTGATGCCAGGAAAATAAAATAGAAATAAATAAAAACAGGGCAGTTCATTTTCACTTCCAAACTCACTGGAGGATCAGGGAAACAATAACCACAAAATCAAGAACTGCACAACAGAATTCTCCTTTTTTCCTCAGTAAGTGCCCTGATTATGCAGTAACTATTTGATTTGTTTTCTCAGAGCTCTTCTTCTGGGTAAATAATGTAATAGTCTGTAAAGAAATAGACATTACTACTCTGGAATCACATATTGACTGATTGTTTGAATGTATCCCCCAATTTCAGATTTGAATCATTAGCAGGGGTTATTGAACCTCTTTCTTCTACCTCATGAACAGTTCTAGACACCGAGGTTGAAGATAGACCCTTAAATCTGACCTGGCTTATAAAGGTAGTGAAAGATGGGTTTGGTTTTTTTGAATTAAAGAGTTCAAATGTAAAGTTTTGAGCTACAGACCACGGTAAAGTATCAACATTCTGTGATTATGAAAAGCACCTATAACATTACAGAATTTCATGCTTCCTGTTAATTTTTCAATGTAAATGGCTTCCCAGCCAGTGTACTGATTGCTATATACTTGAAGACTCTTACCTCTGGAGATATAGTTATATACCTGCAGTAAAGCTGTGAATTCTATTAAGCCTAAAAATACCTAATAACCAGAAACAATAGTCTTGCTCCCCCTTGAGCCTGTACCATTCTTCTCCCTCAGTTCTCCTACACTACCGTCTTACACCTTCACTTACAACAGTACTAATCTGGTTGTTCTCCAGTGGCATGGTAACCTGGGTTAATTTACTGACTCAACAGAAATCAATTCCCCTTTTTTACAGTTGCATTAGTATTGCAAACTTACATTAGTTCATGAAGTGGGAGCTAGCAACAGAAATAAGCCACAGGATGAGCTCAAGACATACAACTTAACTTTACCCTCATTCTGGCTTTACAGTATAGTAAATATACAATATATATAGCAAAGAATCTGTGCATACCAAAATCTTTGATGTTATTTTCAGCATTTAGTTTTATGTTCTCTGGCACAAACAGCATGCTCGTATCACTTGTCCCAGGGCATTTATCACAGTTGGAAAAGAAGCTGTGCAAATTCTGTAACCCAAAGATATAAACTATTAGATCACCTATCAGTAATGACACTTTAACAGTAAAACATACAACTCTAAACATTTGTGTAGTACCTGAATAATTATGCATTTCTTAAAATGAAAGATAACATTTTTCATAGGTATACACTTGAAAATAAATAAGCAGATAATCCTCATTTTCAATGCAAATCAAAGTTCCATTCTACAGCAAACTTAAGTGCAGGGGAAGAGTTCAGCAGTTTACTATAAGCAAACCTCCCAAAAAGGAGCAACAGAGATGAGGAAGGAGAAAGATTTTTTGCTTATATTCTTGTAATGGTTAACAGTGAAGTCTCAGATAGTTAAGGATCAAAAATAAATCTATAATTGAATCCTATTAGGATCATCTTTGGGTTTCAGTCTGAATAATCACTCAGCTTTCATACATACAGAGTAAAGTCTCCCTAACAGTACCAAAAGACTGCAATTAATACTTGGTGTAGTGGTTGCGCACAAGTTATTGCCAAACAGTAACTCCCCAAACTTTGACAAAAGAACAAGAAAACAGACAGATCAGGCCTCAAACAAGTAGCATATTGCAATTCCTACATTTTACCTTTTTGAATGGCTCCCACTACAGTTGAATCCAAGTGGTCTTTTTTTTTTTTTTCCATTTGTTTGGTTGGTTATTTTTAAAACAAAAACACACAAACAAACAAAAAAGCAAACCAAAATTCCCACAAAAACCCCAACAAACCAACCACAGCAAAATTACTCCTCACAGTGGGCTATTTGTGAGAACACAGTCTATACCCAGCTTTTGCAAGTTTAGTTTTTGAGAGGTAACCTTGAAAAAAAGACAGACAGGAGGGCCTGGAGTGAAAACGACAGAATTTTTTACTCTTGGCTCAAAGAATGTAAACATGTAACCAAATAGCTTAACTAAAATTAAAGAACAGCACAGCTCTTAAAAATACTTACTGTCTCAGCTTTTTCATCCTGTTGTTTTGCTCCAGAAATAGAATTGCTTTCTCTAGCTTTAGAACAAAAACAAACAAGTCAATTCCTTTGCTCCTAAGTGATCTGCTGAGTGTATTCAAATATGGTTGTGTTTTGGGAGGGTTTCCATTGGATTATTTTAGGTGCAACTGAAATCTGCAAACAAAACCCACTGAAAACTAACTAAAAGTTCTAACT
Source organism: Eubucco bourcierii (assembly GCA_013396675.1). Classification (NCBI taxonomy): domain Eukaryota; kingdom Metazoa; phylum Chordata; class Aves; order Piciformes; family Ramphastidae; genus Eubucco; species Eubucco bourcierii. Next base: position 15,893 of record VWZE01006346.1, on the reverse strand, counting down.
GAAGTCCTACAGGTGAGGTCAAGTGACAGTGTACAAATGCAGTTTCCTAACAGCATAAAACCACTATGAATTATAAGTTGTGGATTCTGCTATGTAGGTAGAACAGTTACCATCCTAAGCCCACCATCACTGCCATTCCCCTTTCCAGCAGTTATTCATAGCACTGCTAATTTTTTTGATTAAAGAATCTGGATGAGATCTTCAGGCCTCTGTCAAAAGTTGGGTTTTTCTTTTTTCTCCCACAAGGGCAGTAATACCTTTTAACCTACATTACAAAAAGAGAAAGTGAACCCTATTATTAAAATGACTGAAGAGCAGCATATCGAAATAACATGTTTCATAGATGTGGAGTCTAGGTTTCACTGTGCAACGTAGTGACTCATTCTTTCCTTTCACAGGTGTTTGGCAACAGGAAAAAGGCATCACCACTTTAAAATACTAGACTCATCCAGGAAGTGGCAGAATGGGAGCTTAAACCATAACTCAACTCCTAGTACATTGTTAAGTTATGAGTACTTCCTCCAACTTTTCCTTTCAGGACATATAATCCTGAACCAATGAACATTCAAAATGGCATAACACAGTGGCCTTGTGAATAGCACCATTCCCTCCCTCTCAGGAGAGATTCCCAATTTCAGTATTCATCCTTAGTATGCTTTATGTGTTTGCATGCTCCTATATGCTCTATGCAGAGAGAGTTTAGCAAAATTAAAAAGAGCAGTACCAGGAGATTAATGAATACACAGGTTTTCCCATTTTCTCAAGATTTTTCATCAAGTAATCACATAGTCAAATTTCATTTTACTTATCATACACTAACAAAACCCCACTTACAGCAACACCTCAGATTAAAGCTTAATGATTAGCATCACTGTTAGTTAGCATTTAAACAGGTATTACCCACTCATTCATTGGATTGGCACTGCTGCTTGTCTTGGAACTGCCCTGGCCAGTACCTGGTAGGTACAGTGCGAGGAGTTAAAAATGCTGAACACAGCACTGCTGCTGGAAGTTCACTCAACGGGCTACCTCCTTACACTTCATAATCACACACAGGAAAAAAACTTTTGAAAAGAAATCACAGACTGGTTTAGGTTGGAAGGTCAGCTAGTTCCAATCCCCCGCCATAGGTAGCGACACCTCCCACTAGTACAGCTCGCTCAAGGCCTCATCCAACCTGGCCTTGAACACCTCCAGGGAGGGAGCACCCACAACCTCCCTGGGCAACCTGTTCCAGTGCCTCACCACCCTCACTCTGTCATTACAGAGTCCTGTCATTACAAGACCTTGTAAATAGTCCCTCCCCAGCCTTCCTGTAGGTTCCCTGGAAGTCTACTATAAGGTTCCCTCGAAGGCTTCTCTTCTCCAGGCTGAAAACTGTTGTAGCATGTCCTCATAACAGAGGTGCTCCAGCCCTCTGATCATCTTTGTGACTCACCCCAACAGTTCAATGTGTTTGGGCTCCAGAACTGTACAGAGTACTTCCAGGTGGGGTCTTGTGAGAGCAGAGTAAAGGGGGAGAATCTGCTGTCTCTGCTTCTCTTGCTGTCTGGGTTGCACATGCACACTGCTGGCTCATGTTGAGCAATGACACATTTACTCTTATTTCTTCCTTTCAGGGCTGCATTATTTAAAGTTGCCCACTAAGTATCACTGTAAGAGTTTTGTCCATTTTAATTAAAAAAAACCCACCCAAACCCCCCTATATATAATAATATATTTAAAAAAAAAAAAAAAAATTCAGTTAACACAAAATGAACTTCCAGTATCGAACTCTAAGTTTCTAACTCTTAGCAACTGTTAATTTTCAAAATTACCTATTATCACTGTTGCACCAAGTGTAGGTGGTGTGGCTAGAGAACTAGACCAGGACATATCTGGATCCACTTCTGCTCCCAGACTTTCAGAAATATGTTTTGGAGTTCTGACCTGGAAATATATTTAACAATTATTATTTCTATGTAGAATTCTAGATGTACTCATCAGAAAAAAAAAGAAAATAGAATGCAGGAATAAAATATTTACCTCCAATAATTTTGGTGTGCAAAACAAGCTTCCATATGGTCCTGGAAAAATATTATGCAATAAGGGCATTAAATAATATCCAGGATGTAAGGATTTATATGTACAGATGTCAGATATTTTGTAAAACCAAAAAGTAAAAATACAAACCAGGCATATTAGTTCTCTGAGGTGTTCTGTAAGTATTCCTTAAAATAGATGGACTGTAAAATAAAACCAAAGAGAAAAAAAATATTTGTTTTTCAGTTTCTGAAAATAAGCAAATATTGCAGACACTACATATATTACCAACTCCATTATGTCCTTTCTCTGCAGCCATGGTTATTTATCTGACTTTAAAAAATGTAGGTTTCTCCTTACCATGAGTCAGTACTTTAAACCTTACCATAAGTTTGTAAGGAACTGCAAAATGCTTCTTTTATGAAATATGTTAAATTTTCAGTGATGATTTATCTGACAAATAGTATAATAGACTTCAATATAACTAAACATTCCTGTATGAAACTATGGAAAGTGGCTTAATTTAATTAAATTGTTCTTATAATCACAACATGAGTACTTCAATTAGATTTATCTGAAATATGTACATTTAAGTACAGAAATAAAGGATATTGCTAAAAAAAAGTAGTAAATATTATTAATAGTTCTATGAATTATTATTTGAGAAGCACATGATATAGCACTGCTACTCTTTCTTGCACTGTATTGAGGATTTAGGAAGCTCAAATAATATCAGTAAATGCCATCTGGCAATGGTGAAGGGGTTGGAAAACAGAAAGAACACATTTACTTTAATGAAAAGTAATGAACATAATGAAAAGAAACACCTAAAACAAGGAAGTTCTCAAAATTGGCTAGCATTTTATTTTCAATTCACTTAGCAAGTTACAAGTATCATAAACATACAAGATGAGATTACTGACTGCTCTGAAGACATTTATCATTAATATTTCTTTTTGTTTAGAATCCAGTTTATGTTTGTGTTGGCATATTTAGCATACCTAGCAGCAAAGCAGTTGCAGGAGGTACCAGGAGGAGAAGCAAGCATTTCATTCTCTTTATCTATTTCTCTTCTTGAGATACTTGGGCTTATCAAATTCTCTCTGCCTACAAAATCAAAGATAATCGGCCTTTCAGAGCTACATTAACAGGTTTAGTTTTGAAGTCTAAAGATAATTTTTTTTTTTTTTTAAATTAGGCAATGTCTGATTTTTAGTTAAAAACACCCAAGAAAACACTACTTTTTCCTCTGGAATTTTTATCATGTTAAATGCTATAAACAAACAATGCAAAACACATTTCAAACACACAGCCAAAAATGCTCATTATGTCACTTCATTCATTTGAGATATAAGTATTACAGTATATTTTCCTGATACCATTCAAGTCACACATTCAGTTTTATTTTTTGTATACCGTATCATGCCTTTCTTATCATTGCCAACATTATCCTTACATGAAACTCAGTACAGGCATTTGTACCAATTTTTCCCTCAGACCTACTTAAAGCAAATGCTTCTTGATTTGAACAACCAGCATAAAGCAAAAAATATTTCTGAAACCACTAGTCAATGCAATGTAATTGGTAACAGTAGCATCTTCAAGCAACAGGGAAACTGCCCTCCAAAACAGCACTATCCTTTGAACGCTGAGTCTCTTGCACAAACAAGGAGACTACTTCAAAGAACTCCAACTCAGAAATTTCCAAACAGCTTCCATACGAGAAATTACACCAAGGTTTCTACATTTCTTTCTGCTTCTCAGTTCCCAAGCAGGTATGATCTCTACAACTACCTGAAGGGAGGCTGGAGCAAGGAGAGGGTGAGCCTCTCCTCCTTGGCCTCAAGCGACAGGACTAGAGGAAATGGTTTCAAGCTGCACCAGATGAGGTTCGGGCTGTTATTTTCACTGAAAGGGTTATCAAACATCAGAACAGTGGTGGAGATGCCATCCCTGGAGATGTTTAAGCAGTATGTGGACCTGGGACGTGGGTTTAGGATTGACCCTAAACTGGATGATCTTTGAGGTCTCTTCCAAACAGATGTTTTCTGTAATTCTGTGATATGCACAGCCACAGATGCATCCTAGTACCATACCAAGATGAGATCTATCAGCTCTCTCCTATGTCCTTATTGAAGAATCACAGAACAGTAGGAGTTGGGAGAGATCCCTGGAGATCAAGTCCAATTCCCACTGTCAAGCCAAGTTCACCCAAAGGTGGTCACACAGGAACACCCATGCAGGTGGGTTTTGAATATCTCCAGAGATGAAGACTTCACCTCTCTGGGCAGCCTGTTCCAGTGCTCCACCACCCTTAAATCAAAGCTCCTCCTCATGTTTAGATGGAACTTCTCACATTTAAGTTTATTTCCCTGTCAATGTTAGAATGAAACCAAGGTGTATGAGCTAGCTGGCTACAAACAAGAAAACTAGGAGAATGGGATCTCAGGCCAGCCACAGGTAAGTATAGAAGCTTTGGTAAAAGTCATCTTCCTTTCCTTAGGGAGCATATATAAATGCCTGCATGCACAGACACAGACCAAAAGTAACCATTTTGGAAGAGGAGAATCATGAGGCTCCTTTGTTTGCAATTTATTAATTCACTAGGGACTTAACCCTGTAAAAGTCTGAATAGCTGAATTTAGAAGCTGAAAGTAAGTTTAGCAATAACCTTAAGCAAAACAGGACAACAATGTTCTACAGAAGCAATGTTTTAAGTACATTTCAATAGTATCACAGGCCTGTATCTTTAAAGATTTTTGCTTTAGGATCCAAGAATGAGTCTGGTAATAAAGGAAGTCTTTAGAAAAGCTCATTGGATTGTTAGGAGGGCACACAGTGTATGTACAAATTAGACACTTTAGAAATGGGGTTTGATATTCTTACATACACTCTTGCATACATTCTCCATAGAGAAGATTCTTCTGTCCAAGGAGCATAGGTACTATGTCTTGTATGTACATCAAAAAGTATCGGTGATATATACTGCCATGACAAACATGGGATTTGGAAATAATGTAATCAGAAGTACCTCATAAAAGTGAAAGAATTCCTTGTTTCCAATGAAAAGTGTAACTTCTAGCCATGAGTTACAGTTTTACTAACTCAAAGAGCTTAGTGCTTTGAAATATCTCTAAGTTAAGGAGTGCCCTACAAATCAGGTCATAATTCAGCATTACAAGCATCATTCTCTCAAAAAGATTTTTAGAGATTTTGGATAAAATGAAAATTAGACTGTTAAAAAAACGAAAACCAAACAAAACCCACCAGTCTGATTCTCAGCCACTAGGTTACAGTAATAAGCTCACATGCTCTTTATATTAATGGTATTTAGATATTAAGACTAGGCTAGTACATTTCCTGCATGGAACTTTGCAGGAAGTTTATCATTATCAGTTCAGCACAAGGTTGAATAAATTATTAAGATTACTTCTGCATTTTCATAAGTGATCTTCAGAAGTTTACTAAGATAATATTTTTACTCATACAATTAACAATCATCATCTACCACAACAAAAGGTATTAATTAAAAAAAAAAAAAATGGAAAAAGGAAGCCTCTGGCTTCTGGAGAGCGTTTAAGTACCTCTTCTTAAAAAGAAATAAAAACTACTCACTTGCTCCTATTTTTTTCTGATACAGTTCTTTTCCAGGAGATTCTTTAAAAATCAGTGGAGTCGATGCTAGCTCAGTGCATGTGGAAGGTTTTGCCCTTGGAGTTTTAAAAGATGTTTGATCAAGCCAGCCAAAGGGACCATCAAGTTCTCCTAACAACTTAGGTTCATATGGTGGTGCTTCTGCGCTGAGTTCTTCAAACCAGTTAAGGCTGATAGGCCCTAAGTCTACGAAGAAAAACATACAGAAAATTGCATGAAAGAAGAAAAAGTAAAAAAGGATCCTCCATGCAGCATTAAAAAAAATACATTACCCACGTAAATGCCAGAAGCAAAATTAATTGCTCCTCTCATTGCCATATTTTTATTTTGTTTCTAGCTAGCTTTGAATCCTAATACACACAAAGTATACAAGGATATCAGCTCAAAGTCCTAGACCATTAACAAAACTACTCAAAGAACAGACAAATATCCAGTTTGTTTAAAAGTATGCATCTGGCTTTTAGTTTATCTATTATTCTACTCAGAATGTCAAGTTAAACTGGTCCCTTTTAACGTTAGTAAGTTATATGACTACAGATACATTTGGCAAAAGACTAAATCTGGCCTGCATGTAGGTACACAAAGTCACAGCTAAAAAGATAAGTACCAAAAACTGCCCCCATAACTGAACACACATTTTGAAAAAAGCTACAAATAAAATTTAAATAGATCCTGGGAAAAAAGGTAGATACATGGAGCAAGTAGAGCTGCTACCAAGTTGCACAACACTTTTAGATGGAATATGCAGTGTACAGCAAATATGTATAAAACAGAAAAATCCAGAAAGGAATCTTAACAAAAATTATTTACTATAGAGGTATACCTGATTCACTGCAATGTGCCTTAAATACTTCAAAGAAAGTCGGTCTTTCCATAGGTTTGTAAGCCATTTTCTGATCCACAACATTACCAGAAAAGTTTTGGAAAAAACTGAGAAGAAAATAAGAGAACACTTCCATGTATTTTAATGTCATAGACCTGCAAGTCTTAATCCTGCTTTCCTGCATTTCTTGATAGGTGTCTCTTAACCCAACCTGTTTAGCTTTAGGACTGTGATGTGTGTGTGTTTTCAAACACCGCAATAATGAACACGGTATGAAAACAACAGATAAGAGCATAGACAATTACACCAGAGATTACAAAAATACTCAGCAGGGAGGAAAAAATATCCAGACAGAATGTTGATTCTATCAAAAAAATACAGTTATGAGGTATTTAAAGCACAAGTTAAAAAATCCACAACTCATTACTGTACATTAGAATATATACTACACATATATATATACACGCTATGTTACAGATATTACAATTTATGTGCCAAGAATTTAATCTAAAGTTGTTTTTTAGTGGAGCAGACTTTTCAGTTTGCCCGGACTAAGACTGCAATAGAAATATTCCAGTTTAACTTCATGCATTTGTTGTTTCCGCTGTGAAATCAGTTTCCCATGTGATGGCTGTTTACACACACTGCCTTACCAAGGCGAGGGGGAAGGCCGGCATTTTAAATAAGGCCAAAGATCACACTACGACAGAAAGTCAACAGTCCGCCCGTCCCCCCCAAAAAAACTATCACAGAAATGTATTTTAAAATACGAAGCAATCTAATCGCGCGGCTTCCTGTTAAGAACAGCTCCTGCCGGGCAAGCATTGCCACGGCACACTGCCTGTGAGGCCGCCACCAGATCACCCAACAGGGCCGAAGAGCCCCAACCCCCACTTTCCCCGGCAGGCCGGAAACTGCAGGCCCCCCCCTACCCGGCAGGCTGTGAGGAGTGCAGCGGGGGACGCCCCCCGTGCGAAGGGGCAGCTCCTAGGGCCAGGCAGAGCCGCACGCGGGATCTTTACCTCCCTTCGGCCCCTCAGCGGCCGCAGCACTGCCTCAGGCCCCGGGCGGGATAAGCCTCCGCCGCCAAGACGCGCTCAAGAAGAAGGGGCGGTGCGGCCCCACCAACCGGCGCTCTCTCGCGGCGGCCTGGCCACCCCGTTCAAAGCTTGGCGCCAACACCCCCCGGGCGCCTGTGCACTCTCGAGCCTCCGCCGTCCCCGCCTCCCCGTCACGGGAAGGAGGAGGCCCAACGTCCGCCGCCGTCCCGCGCGCGTCTTCCCCAGCCCGGCAGAGGCACAGGACGGTGTGGGGCGGCACAGAGCCGGCGAGGAAGCGCGGTGCGGGCTCTAACTGCCTTCATGACTGATGGCTCAGGACGCTTCGTATTGCGAGAGAAGTGTCAGCCGCCTTCTTATCTTTGTATCAATCTATCTACGTACGTAACGGAAGAATTGTTTTTTTCCAATGATGGTGGTGAAACACTGGCACAGGTTGCCCAAGAACGTGGTAGAAGCCCTGTCCCTAGAAAGTTTAACAGTCTATGTCTGATGTACTTAAAAGATACTCCTGCTCAGTATGGGGAGGTGGGGTGGACTATTTGACCATTAAAGATGCCTTCCAACCTGAACCATTTTATGATTCTGTATACGTGAGAAATGGAGTATCACATCCAAGGCAGACATACTCCATTTTACTGTATAATAGCAGTTGACACAGATGTCCCAGAAATAAACATCTCCAGAAGTCACACAGTGAGCAGCAGTACTGTGATGGATGTCAGTGCCTCTGGTGGTCTCGATCCCTCATCTTTATAGGCAGTTTTGTAGGCACACGTGTCATTAGTATGCTACACATACACACATGACATTAGTATGCTACAACAAAGAGAGTATTATCCTCTGCATACCTGTCCAATCCTATTTTGACTTTTGTTAAGTTCGTGATCCCACCAATAAACTCATAATATAACTTTAAATTGGGTCCAAATTTCTTCCTGTCACCAGTTTTGAGTTAGTCACCTTCCATTTTAGCTGGAGGGTCATCTGATACTGTGTTATAAAGGGGTTTCTTCCCGTGTCTCCATAAAAGTCCGTATTTTACAGTTTTATCACCTCACCTACTTACGGTCACCTTCTTCACTGTCTCTCCATACAATAGTTTTTCTATGACCCTCTTCCTTCCAATGGACTTCTTTAACATCAAATCTTGCAGTGTTCTGGGAAGCTGTAGTTACTGATTCTTCTTAAGGCATTCTAGAAGATTCTAGCCATAGCAGAGTATTGCACGATGGCATGTAGATTCCAAATTAATCCTCAGCCCTCTATCAACACCACCTACCAACTTAATATTTTTGCAGCCACGCTGTTGTCCTAGGTTTTAACTTGGTCATTTTGAGAGCCAGTTTTTGCTTTGAGGTGACAGAGACAGTGCCTGGAAAACTCAAGCACAATGCAGAGCCTTGCACCATCTTGCTTTTAACTATGATGAATGCGTGTTTCCTGAATCTCAGCTTTTGTTTTTTTGTTAAAATGGTGTTTCTTAATGGTTTTAGACAATTGGAAGGATCTTTCTCAAATATACTGTGAATGTTTAAAGACATCATCCCCAGCAGCTCTTCCCTAGCCCCTATCTTGTTGGTATTTTATAATGCAGTGTTTTTATAAAGGTGGTGAGGAGTCATGCAAATAAATTATTTCACATCACAGCAGACCCAGACATGTAGGGGATTCTGCAGTCTCTAAAGAAATAGTTGGTGTATGATTTTTAGCAATGCTGCCTTAAAATTGAACTAAAGTGATGTATTTACGGAATGACTATTAGTGTAACATGCAAGTGCTTGTATTGCTAAAATTTATTTATTATTATTATTTAATTACACAGGTATTAAGCCACTTTTCCTGGTATAACTTTTTCCTCCAGAATATTGTACAAACTAAAGTATATTACATCTCTTCCTAAACCAGTCCTGTTGATGGAGAAGCTGCCTATAGACAATCTCCAAAGCAAAGAGCAATAGGGATGCTCAGAGCTTTCAATACCCATAAAGACTTCTTTTCAGACACGTAATTGCTTGCATTCTTCGCTCATCTGTCTGCGAGGTACCCAGTTTATCTAGGCTTTGCTAGTTTCCACCCGCTTTCAACCTCCCTTTCCCTCCTTTTAAGAGTATAAACTGAAGGAGCTGTGAGCAAACAGGCTCCTCCTCACCGTCGCTGTCCCTGCTATGGCTGAATCGCATCTATTCATTTGTACAGCGCCTTGCAGAGATGCGCCACTTTATGAGCATCGATTACGTCTCAGAGCGTATACAGCTGTCAGGATCTTTCCCAATTTACAGCTACATAAATAGCTAAGTCTATTCAGCCCTACACTTGTTATTGCAGCTTCTAGTTAGTGCATTTGCATTTCCTACCCAAAACGACCGATGCAGATCCTCAGGAGCAGAGCAGGCAGGCCTGTGTGCAGGTGGCACAGCTGCAGGCTTGCTTTCTACGGGCCTGGACCTCCTACAAAGACCTTAGTGAGGTAAAGAAGGGAACTGTGAGATAAGAAGGGGACTGTGTGATGGCTCGAACAGTGACTTTGTGTTGTGTGTGGCCAGGTGTCGAATACTGCATACTTGGTCACATAATCCGCTCCTGCTTCAGCTCACCCATCACGGCAAAGCTCTGGGGTCTGAGGCGAGGGCAAGTCTTTAGCCCTCCCCGCCCCCAGCTAGCTCCGCCGGGCTGGGGCCAATTTCCCCATCAATTAGCAGTAATTAGAAGCCACTCTGCAGATAAGATAAAAGCAGGGCAGGAAGGCAACCTGAGCGACTTTTCTGCGGCTATGTTCACGAAGAGCTTTGTGTATCACCCCTTCGGCATGTATCAGAGCTTCCAGGGCAGCCTTACGCCAAGCCGCAGCAGGGACCCATCGGTGAAGCAGCCCAGCTGGAAGCAGAGTAAGAGCAGTGGCATCAGCCCCTTCCTTGGGGGGCCTTTCACTCCCAGGCCATCTGACTACCTAGACAGCTACCGCCAGAGCCAGCTCCAGGCCCTCCTGTCGCAGGTGAGCCCCGGGCTGACGCCGCGGCTCCAGCGGGCCAGCACGAAGGAGGTGGGCGTGCAGGTGAGCCTGCGGGCCGACGCCGCCGTGCAGTGCTCGCTGGGGCCGCGCACGCTGCCTGTCGGCCGCCCCTCTGCCCTCCGGACCCAAGGGTACCTTGCCCTCTACTCACCCGTGGCCGACGGCCGGCTCTTCACGCTGCCTGAGGCCACTGGACTCCAGAAGGACAAGGCGTCCGAAACGACCCCCGAGAAGCAAAAGGAAGAGAATGGTAGCGGAGAGCAGCAGGATGGCCAGGAGAAGGCTGCTGTGCCGAGTGAGGAAGCATCGGAGAAAGCACGGGAGAATGCCGCAGACCTCAGGCAGCGGGGTTCCTTCCAGGTGCAGTGCTGGGACACTGGGGCCTGAGGAGAGGCTGGGACCTAGGACAGGTAGCTTTGGGCAAGTAGGGGGTGAGGGGGCGAGCTGTAAAGCGAGAAATCGGCACTCTGAGCAGCAAAAGACGCAGTGGTCCTCACCCTGTCTGGTGTTTCTTGCTCTAGTCTGCACAACCCGCTGGCCCCAGGCAGTTCTGCTGCCCTTGCAGCAGTGGCGCCTCCTGCCTGTGAAAGCTGGCAGTGTAATGCGGGAACTGGGCTGGCTGATGGGGTAGCGCTGAGCGCTGCTGCTTAGTGAACTTTCCTTTCTCGGCAGTTTTTGGAGCAGAAGTATGGCTATTTCCACTGTAAAGACTGCAAGACCAGATGGGAGAGTGCATACGTGTGGTGCATTTCTGGAAGCAACAAGGTAGTTAATAAGTAGTTTCTTGCTCCTGAGACTTGTAAGAGTGGCACCAAGTTTGTGAAACATCAGTGTTTTGGCACAAATGTAGGTACCTGTACTGAACACCCTGTATACGTCTTTATAGAAACTGTATTTTTTTTCCAGGTGTACTTCAAGCAGCTCTGTCGCAAATGCCAAAAGGGCTTTAATCCTTACCGAGTGGAAGCAATCCAGTGCCAGGCAAGTTATGTATTTCTATATCCTGGTAAATCTGCCAGACTTTATGTAATTTACCAAATTCAACAATTGCAAACTGTTATTGACTATATGGAAACATGACTTAGGAAAAGTGTAATCTCCTCCTGCAGATGGCCTACACGAATGACTTTCTATTCACATTATGCCCGGCTACACATAGGGTAGAGTTTTGTCCTTCTAGGTGAGAAGGTTCTTGCAGCTTAACTCTAGAGAGCTCCTACTACATGAGCTTTTAAGACTATCAGCTCACACGTTATTGCTGTGATTAAGGAAAGCTAAATGTCAGTCTAACCTGAAATGAGCAGCTTTGATCTATTACTAAAAATCTTTTGGTTTTTTTCTTTTTTTAAAGACCTGTTCCAAGACCCGGTGTTCCTGCCCTCAGACAAAAAGACACATTGACCTCAAGAGACCTCATCGCCAAGAACTTTGTGGCCGCTGCAAAGGCAAAAGGCTGTCCTGTGACAGCACTTACAGTTTCAAATACGTTGTCTGATCTGTGTGCCCTCTTCTGTTCTGCACTTTGCACTTTTTGTCAGTCTCTTACAATGTTTTGACTTTAGGCTTTTGACCTGGCATTGGATAATGGATGAAGAACTTTTGTATTTATAAAGAATCTAATTTCATTGAATATGTGCTGTGAATAAAGTTCAGTAAAAGTTTGCACCGGTTTGTTACCCCTTAGTTCCATCTTGCTGGGATGAAAGAGGAAAGTATATCTGGAAGGAAACTGTTTGATTTCCTAAAGAAAACAGGTTCTAAGCCTGCCTTTAAGGAATGCTAAAATTAAAACTGATAGCAAGTGCTGCTTTGAGTCACTCAACTAGTGTTGAAACTGTAAATATTCTGGAGCTTAAAGTCTGGGGTAAATGCATCTGTGAGTGTCTCTTCCCAGTGGCTCTGTCATATACTAAAAATCTGCAGAGTTTGATAATCAAAGGCTATATGCCAGAAGATTGTCTCTAAGATATGCAGGAAAAGTGTAAGCTCTGTATTTCCCCAGTGAGAAGGGGAAAAGCCTTTTGAGCTACAGTGCCTGTACTGAATTCCTTAGACTTAAGGTGTCTCAAAACTGGTAGAACAGGTCTCTGTACCTTCAATTCACATACAGGCTTGTGCCCCAGGTGCTTTCCAGGCATGTAAGGTACCTCCAGGGTAGGTGGCTTAAATATAACTGAAGGCAGCAACTGAACATGCTTTCATGGACACAAAAAGCAGTCAGGGCAATACAGCTTATGCTGTGTTGGGTGTCACTGAGGCTTTGGAATTTATGGATGTCTACCTCAAGTTTGAAAATTATGTGATGTGAAGCTAGATGGTAACATGATGCTTTTCATTGTATCTGTGAAAAATAGAATACTTTAGGGTGCAGGGAACCTCTGGAGGTTTTCATGCTCAGTGAAGTACCAGTTGAATCAAGTTGCTCAAGGTAGTGATTAATGGATCGTACCCCATAAGCAGAGTGCAGTAGGTGGTCTGCCCTAGGACCTGTTCTGTCCAACATCTTCACTAGTGACTGGGAAAGGCAACAGTGTACTTGTCAAGTTTGTGGGTGACACCAAACTAGGGGGACCAGTGAAAACAGCTGAGATGAGTGCAGCCATTAGGGGCACCTCTGCTGACTAGAGGAATGGGTCAATAGGACTTTCATGCTATTTGGCTGGAAGAAGAGGAAATTGATACTGAGAGATGGGGACAATCTTTTGTAATGTCATAGATGGGGCTGCCTGAGTAGAGTGACAGCTCATTGGAAAGTGCCTGTGGGGTTTGGTTGGCAGTGAGGTGGGCATAGAGCCAGCAGCAAAGTGCAACAGCAACATTCTTGACTGCATGAACAGAAGTAGAGCCAACAGGCTGGGGGAAGCCATTGTCCCCCTTACTTGATACTCACTAGACCACATCTAGTTTTGGGGTCAACTCTAAAAAGTTCAGTAGAAGCTGCTGAGCTGGGCACAGGGCATTTGCTCTGTGAGGAGACACGGAAGAAATTTGGTTTATTCAGCTTGAAGAGGAGAAGATTTCAGGAGCACCTCACAGTACCTTTCTGGTTATGATTATTCAGGAAAGATGGAGCCAGGCCATTCAATGTGACTAATGGTAATAGTCTGAGAGAACCCATATGTGTTTATAAACAAGACAGGTTCACACTTTCCCCCCCCAGCCATGAGAACAGTTAAATAGACAAGTTGACCAGCAGCTGTGCGCTCTTCATCTCTCAATGTTTTCAAGATTCATCTAGAAAAAGGCCTGAGTAACCTGACCTGATTTTATGGCTGACCCTACTTCAAAGTGAAGATTGGATTGGATTACTCCCTCATGTCCCTTCTAACCTGAACTTCCCTGTGATTCTGTGATATGTAAAATATCCATGATTTGCCAAGTGATAGAGCAGACCACTCGGACTGCAGTTCTGAATAGCTTTCAAAAGTGAAATACATAGCTGAAATCTGAAGGCCTGTCACCACTAGATTATTTTACTCAGAACAACAGCTGTGATTTGCCTTGCACCTATTTTGTCCTGCAGCTACAACTGTGTTGCAGAGCTCTGGACTGCAAAGTCAGTAAACCTGTAAAAGAAGTCAAGTCCACCCATTTTATACATCAGTGCAAATGTTTTTCAAGATTCATGTAAAAATTGTTTGCAAAAAGGAGAGGGCTTTACTGGATTATCAGAGCTGAGACTGATACAGTAGCTGGACAGCTCTACCTTTAGCATGAGAAAAAAACCAAACAAAAAACCAAACCAAACAAACCCAAACTTTGTTGAAACCCAAAGCCGGAACAAAGAGGACCATTACTGATGATTGGTTTTTTTATAAAACAGAAATATCCTGGAGAAGAGGAGGCTCAGGGGTGACCTTATCATTGTCTGTAACTACCTGAAAGGAGGTTGTGGCCACATGGGAGGGTTGGTCTCTTCTCTCAGGCAACCAATAACAGCACAAGAGGACCCAGTCTGAAACTGCACCAGGGCAGGTTTAGGTTGGATGTTAGGAAGAAGTTCTTCTGGACGTGTTTATAAAGGATGTGGTGCTCAGTGCCATGGTTTAGTTGACTAGATAATGTTGGGTGATAGATTTGACTTGATGATTTTGAAGGTTTTTTCCAACCTGATCAATTCTGTGTGATTCTGAGAAATCTTCACCTCTATTTTGGATTTTCTTTTCAGTTATGAAACTGCTTTAGTCAACATACTCTTCCTGGCTGAGTTGTAACTACAGACTGACAAAAGATTGCTCAATGGTTTCTTTCAGTGTAATAGATGGTTTCTCCACAAATCATGAGAAAGGTGTCTTTTGGGGCTGCTCATGGACAAAAGGAGCAGACTAAAACTGGCAGATCTTTAAGGATGCTTTCTACAGAGCACAAGAGATCTCAGTCTCCACATGTAAGAAATCAGGCAAGAAAGGCACGAGACCACTATGGCTGAGGTGATTGAAGACAGCCAGAATGGCTTTACTAGGGACAAATCCTGCCTGACCAACCTAGTGGCTTTCCATGATAAAGTGACTATGCCAGTAGATAAGGGACAACCTATGGATGTGATCTCTCTGGACTTCTCCAAGGCCTTTGGCACAGTCCCCCACAACATCCTAATTGCCAAGTTGGAGAGATATGGATTTGATGGGTGGACTGTTCAGTGGATAAGGAATTGGCTGGATGGTTGCATCCAGAGGGTGGTGCTCAATGGCTTGAAGTCAAGATGCAGAGCAGTGACAAGTGGTGTCCCTCAGGGGTCTGTACTGGGACCTGTGCTGCTTAATATTTTTGTAAAAGATACACAGACTGAGATCAAGTGTATCACCAGCAAGTTTGTAGGTGACACCAAGCTGAGTGGTGTGGTCAGTACACCGGAAGGATGGGATGTCTTCCAGAGGGACATGGACAATCTGGAGAGGTGAGCCCAGGTGAACCTCATGAGGTTCAGCAAGAGCAAGTACAGGGTTCTGCACCTGGGCTGGAACAATCCTCACTATCAATACAGACTGGGGGATGAAGTGTGTGCTGGTTTGAGAGAAAAATAGATTATAGGCTGTGAAAAGAAAATGGTGATGTCTACTTCACTCATAGGCTTGCTGAGATGTATGAAAGCAAGGACACAGATAAGGCAGTCTGTCTGTCAGTGTGTCTGTGTTTTTTCCCTGGGCTTATGCCATTCTGCTTGGATCTGTGTAACCTAACTAATCATTCTGCTTCTAACCCCCCTTCCTCATCCTCCCAACTCACCTTGCACGTAAGGCAGATTGTGGGCTAAGAGTGGGGGGTGGAAAGAAGGTGGAATGGTGTTTGGGAGCCACTCCTGGGGACTCTGATTTCTGGGAGG